>CANTUR010001120.1:0-164823 GCA_947683625.1 Mallotus nudiflorus | reverse complement strand
TAAATTCAATTTATAATATGAGATATTGAAACACATTTTTATTAAGCAGCTGAATTTGTGTATTTTGAGAAAAATCAGTTTGATAATATGTTATGTTAGTAATTAAAGTTTAAAATATGAATGGTTTTATTTTCTTTTCCTTTAGGCTTACTACGGGTTTCGGGGGGCCTTATGCTTACCCATTCCCTAGTGCCGGTCACGTGCCCTCGGGTTCGGATCGTGACAAAGTTGGTATCAGGGCATAAGTTCGATTAATTGTCTACGTCTATCTTTCTATGTAACTACTGCAGCTTTAGGGGTTGATAATTTTCTTTGAGATGTTCTTGTTTCTAATTCCGCATTGTGTTAAATATTCTTACCCCGTTTTGAATTCAATTTTTCTTGTCTTCTTTTCAGAATGAGGCATGTGCATACCGACCCCAATGTCAATCCAACCCTTAGAATTGATGAATAGTCTGTGCACGATGAGGCTCCCCTCCTGCTCCACGTCGTAGGGGCAGAGGTAGAGGTAGAGGTCGAGCTAGGGTAGCTGCAGCTGAGATTCCTGATCAGCAGCCAGTCGAGCCTGAAGCCCCAACTGTTGACCCCACAGCCTTTGCAACTAGACTAGCAGGGATTAATCAGGGTCTAGCAGCATTGAATCAGGTGATGCCCCTTGTATAGCAGATGCTACAGCAGAGGAACCAGGGGATGTCAGATACTAAGGCAGCCCTTCTTTACTCTCGGATCGGTAGAGTTTCTTTTGACGGTACGGGTGATGCCTTAGACTTCATTAATGCAATTGAGGCACGTACTAGGATGGGACATATGGATTATCAGAGGATTATGATTATGGAGTTATCAGTTCAGGCGGGCTCGCTCAGGATTGGTTTATGCAGTCGATTAAGCCATCGATGCACGAGTTGACTTGGCTAGAGTTTAAGGATCGCTTCTTGAGATTTTTCTATCCTCCAGCCACCATAGATGCCTACAAGTGGCAGTTAATCCACATCACTAGAGGCGATAGGTCAGTGGAGGACTATACCAGAGAGTTTAATAGGCTGTCCCAACATGCAGAGGATATCAAGAGGGACCCTTACAGAGCAATGGAGTTGTATGTTACTGGATTGGGACCCACTTTTATTGGTATGCGTACCGAGGACCGCACCTTAGAGAGTGTGATTGAGGAGGCCCATTTGATTGAGAGGCGACATATCCGCCAGGGCACCATGGTAGATCCTTATATGGTCGGGGGCAATGGATATGGAGTAGCTCCCGGGGTACCAGCAGCCAACATTTCACATCGGTAGTTCAAGTCAGCAGGCTACGGGTAGTCCTCAGCAGAGTGGTAGGAGGTCCAGGACCCACCGGGTTAGTCGTCATGGTTATGCCATGAACAAAAGGAGTGGTAGAGGTCATGGATTCAATACTCGAGCCAGCAGCAATAGTAATGGGCAGAGTTCCGAGCAGAGTAGTTCTGGGTCTGGAGCCAGTGCATGTGCGAGTTGTGGATGATTTCATCAGGGCCCGTGTCACTTGTTGTCGGGCGCTTACTTCAGATGTGGGCAGATTGGACATCTTGCCAGAGCTTGTCCTCACTCTGGATACCAGCCACAGTACATACAGGGTTCATCTTCATCAGTGGCTAAGCCCTATTATCTGATGCATTAGTAGTATTGACCACCAGTACAGCCACAGCAGAGACCGGCCTCAGCCTATGAGTCAGCAGGGTCGAGGATTAGTTGGTAGACCTAGCAGTCGTGAATTTGTGCAACCTTTGACTTCTTAGCAGGCAGGTCGTGGTCAGGCTCGAGTGTTCACTTTGACACCGCAGGATGCTCAGACTTCAAATGTAGTGGTAGTAGGTATTCTTTCAGTATGTGCATGCGATGCTAGAGTGTTGTTTGATCCTGGTGCTTGACATTCCTTCATTTCTCCTGTGTTCACCTCGAGAATCGAGTGGCAACCTTCTAGGTTATCCTTTCCTCTATCTGTGTCGAGTCCTCTTAGCGACAAGTTGGAGACAGATGTCTTCTTTCCTTTGTGTTCGGTGATAGTTGATGGTAGAGAACTATTGGCGGACTTAGTATTGCTTGATGTGCTGGAATTCGATGTCATTTTGGGCATGGATTGGTTGTCAAGGTATTATGCTTCGGTGGATTTATAGAGAGAAAGAAGTGGTGTTCAGAATCCCAAACGAAGAAGAATTTTTTTTTTAAGGGTGAAAAGAGCTCCATGCCTCGTAATCTCATTTCTGTTATTACAGCCCGAAAGATGCTTAGAAGGGGTTGTCAGGGGTTACTTGGCCGCGGTAAGAGATGTTAAAAAGGAGAATGTGGCAATTGAGCAGGTGCCAGTGGTGTGTGAATTTCTGGATGTCTTTTCTGAAGAATTACCAGGATTACCACCAGACAGAGAGATAGAGTTATGTATCGATGTCATACCTGGTATGGATCCTATTTCTATGCCACCCTACAAAATGGCACCAGCTGAACTGCAGGAGCTGAAGGAGCAGTTGCAGGAGTTGCTTGATAAGAGTTTTATCAGACCCAGTACATCGCCTTAGGGTGCTCCGGTGTTGTTCATAAAGAAGAAAGATGGTAGCCTTCAACTTTGTATTGATTACAGGCAGTTGAATAAGGTCACCATCAAGAACAAGTACCCACTTTCGAGGATCGATGACTGTTTGATCAACTTCAAGGTGCTACATGCTTCTTTAAAATAGATATGAGATCTGGGGTATCACCAGTTGAGGATCAGAAGAGGTGATGATCCCAAGACAACCTTCGAACAAGATCTGGCCATTATGAGTTCTTTAGTAATGCCCTTTGGGTTAACTAATGCTCCAGCAGCCTTTATGGACTTGATGAATCAGGTGTGCAGGCCATACTTGGACCGGTTTGTGATAGTTTTCATTGACGATATCTTGGTTTATTCCAAGAGCGAAGCTGAGCATGTTATGCATCTGAGAAGGGTGCTTCAACTTTAAGGGAGCACAGGTTGTATGCCAAATTCTCAAAGTGCGAGTTCTGGTTGCATCAAGTGGCATTTCTAGGCCACGTGGTTTCTCGAGATGGCATACAGGTGGACCCCTAAGAAGATAGAGGCTATTACAGAGTGGTCAAGGCTGACTACAGTTAGGGAAGTACGGAGTTTCTTGGGTCTAGCAGGCTATTACAGAAGATTTATGAAAGACTTTTCTAGAATTGCTGCACCTTTAACAAGGTTGACCCAGAAGAGTGCTAAGTTTGTATGGACAGACAAATGCGAAGAGCACTTTCAGTTATTGAAGGACTTGTTGAAGTCGGCTCCAATTCTAACTTTATCCTCTGGGAATGAAGGTTATACAACATATTGTGATGCTTCCAGAGTAGGATTGGGCTGTGTGTTAATGCAAAATGGCCAAGTGATTGCTTATGCTTCGAGCAGTTGAAGAAGCACGACAGAACTATCCTACTCACGATCGGGAGATGGCAGTCGTGGTGTTTGCTTTAAAAATATGGAGCATTACTTGTATGGGGTGACATGTGAGATATACACTGATCACAAGAGCTTGAAATATACTTTCCAGCAAAGGGACTTGAATCTGAGGCAGAGGAAGATGGATGGAACTCCTTAAGGATTATGATTGTTCTATTTTATACCATCCAGGCAAGGCGAACATTGTTGCGGATGCCTTGAGTAGAAAATCAGTAGGCAGCCTTGCCCATATTAGCACAGAGAGAAGGGCCCATTATCAAGGAGTTGCATGGGTTGATCGATCAGGGGTTGCAGGTGAAAGTTACCCGAAAGTGCCTTTTTGCTCAATTTAGTGTACGATCAGTATACTTGGATCGGGTTAAGGCAGCTCAGAGCAGAGACCCCCAGTTGTAGAAGATTATGTATAAAGTGCAATAAGGTCAGTCACGAGACTTTGTGATTGACAGAGAAGGTGTACTGCGATTGCGCATTAGGATTTATGTGCCAGATGTTGATGACTTAAGAAAGGAGATTACGGAAGAAGCACATTTTTCTGCATATAGTGTTCATCCGGGTTCTACCAAGATGTATCATAATCTGAAGGATACATATTAGTGGAATGGAATGAAGAGGGATATTGTAGAATTTGTATCCAAGTGCCTGACTTGCCAACAAGTAAAGCTTGAACATCAGAGACCCTGGGGACTGTTGCAACCCATGCCAATTCCTGAATGGAAATGGGATATGATAGCCATGGATTTCGTGACTGGGCTACCTCGGACTACTGGAGGTTATGATGCTATTTGGGTGATTGTTGACAGGTTAACTAAGTCATCACACTTTCTACCTATAAAGAAGATGTACTTTACTGATAGACTAGCGAGACTTTATGTTAATAGGATTGTTTGTCTACATGGAGTACCTGTGTCACGACCCGAACCCGAGGGCACGTGACCGACACTAGGGAATGGGTAAGCATAAGGCCCCCGAAACCCGTAGTAAGCCTAAAGGGAAAAAGAAAATAAAACCATTCATATATTAAACTTTACTTGAAAACAGAACACATTATCAATTGATTTTTCTCAGAATACACAATTTCAACCACTTAAATAATAATGTGTTTCAACATCTCATATTATAAATCAAATTTAATCTCATACATAAGTGTGGTTTACATAAATAGGTTACATAATTATGATTAAAACCATACAAATCTTTAATACATATACTACTGCAGCAACCTAGATTAGCACACAGTACAACTTATAATGACCTACATAAAATAGCCGGTGAAGAAGAAATCCGGCGTAGAGGTAGTCTGAGGTCGAACTCCCAAGCTCCTGAAAAAAATAAATTGAGGGGAATCAGACCTCACTGAGTAAGTCAATAAAAGAGCTTGTACCGTTTGAAAACCTTTTTGAAAACTATATATATTTATAGTGAAAATAATTTATAATATATAAGTATAGCTTTTGGAAAATCTCGGTAGAACCCTAAACCAAGTCTAAATGGCCAACTGGGCCCACTTATTCCAACTAGACTACCGGTCCCCGAGAGCAAGGGCATCAACCGAGGCACCAAGCCGTAGTCATTCGCTTAATCCAAATATATGGCACTGGCGGTCCCCGAGAGCAAAGGCATCAACCGAGGCACCCGTCCCAGTCCATTTTCATCCTTACAATCACTGGTGGTCCCCCGAGAGCAAAGGCTTCCACCGAGGCACCCGTCCCAGTTTCACATCCATCAATCATACAATTATCGGATCCATCTCTCAATCTCTACCATGTGCACATAGTCCTGGTGAGGCCCACCAGGTAGCTCGTTCTACCAAAATTTCTCAAATTGATTTTAAATAAATAATTTGCATTTAAATCGTAAATGATAGCATTAAATTAAATAAATCATATAATCAATATATAGAAATACGAGCGCATGCATTCTTTAAATAAACTCACGCACAGATCATTTTATCGACTTACAGGATGAATGCGAAGGCTGACGACCACGAGTCTGCCTCGGTCTCACAGCTTCTGCTCCGATATGCTCTAAAAGAAAAATAATGAATCGACTTTTAAAACATGACTAAGGAATCGAAATCAGGAATCAATCAAAATAATAAAATTCCAGACTGACTCGATGAAAATCGGACGAGACTCGACAGATAGGATTTAACCTAACTAACGGTAGGAATTTTACGGATATCACGTTTTACGAGAAAACCTATCGAAATTTCGGCAGAGTCTCCTCTGTAAAACAGACATCTCTCTACCAAAGGTAGAGCCAGACCTGCATAGAAAATGCACTTCCAATATACACAACCATTCACACTCGAGTCGGGGCTCCCAAACTACAATTTGCCCGACCGAGATCACAACTCAAACAAATATCAAAATTTTATAATATTTATTTCTCCAATTATACACATACTAAAATAAATAACATATATAAAATCTTAATTATCCAAAGTTAAACAATTAAATTTGTATTTCATGACCAACAATTATAATTATAATTATTATCCACATTAAAACCTTTGCAATATATTAAATATATATCTATATATTATATATATATATATATATATATATATATAAATATATGTATGTATATATATATACATTATTTAAAATTCAATATCCAAAATTTACTCTACTTAGGTGATTACATCAATTAACTTATAAAAATTGTCTCAACCCGTTAAATATTAATATAACTAATAATAAAAAAAATATATATTTATCATATTTAGGGTAAAATTACATTTTTACCCCTAGTATATATATAAATTACATAATGTGCTATATATATATATATATACAAAAATTTCCTTAAATTTATCCAATCATCTAAAACTAATTTTTTTTTCTCAAGATAATTCCTCCCAATATAATAAAAAATATTTAATCAACCAACAATATTTTTCCAAAAGTATTATTTAACTAAAAATCAATTTTTGGCATAAACTCAAATATATTTATAAAATAGTATAAAAATCTCAAAAATTATGATTTGAGTTCTAAATTCATATTATTCACTAATAACCTCATTTATCAAATTTCATACCCTATTTAACCAAAATCTTCAAAATTAGCCTAATTATTTAATTTTGACATAAAGTATAAAAATTCCTAAAATAATATCAAAATTTTTCAAAATTTACCAAAAATCAAAATAAATACCAATAATTCAATAAAAATTCATTTTACTCAAAACAATTAACAACCTTCACCCTAATTGCTAATTATACCTAAATAAATATCTAAATAAACCAAATAAATATTAAATAAATTCTGGAAATTCAATTTAATTACCAAAAATTCAAGAAATTTAAAAGCAACTTCAAATGCATGCTAAACAACCCTAATTAACCTAGATTTACCAAGATCAAAGGAGGAAATGGAAGGATTTTGGTGAGCACTACTCACCTCCTAGCAGCTGGACAGAGCAGAGGGAGGGGAAGGCCTGCTGCCACCGGAAAATGGGGAAGGTGGAGCTGCTCAGGCGGAGTAGGAAAGCAGCGACAGACCAAGGAACGAAGCTTGGCAGGTGGACTGGGGCAGGGCCTGTCGCGCGAGGGAGATGAAATGCTGTCTGCCAGGCGAGAAGGGGAGAAACACTGCCACTTGAGGAAGAAGAAAGCAGCAGCTGCAACTTGGCAGCTTCAACTCGCGGGTGGCAATGGAGTCCTGGCGGTAGGAGAGAGCTGCACAGGGAGGGGAAGTGTGATGAGGGTGACGGAGGAGGAGAAGGGTGGTCATTTTTGGGTTTTTGGTGCTTTAATGGGTATATATATATATATATATATTATATATATATATATATATATATATATATATATATATATATATATATATATATATATATACATATACACATATACATATATATAGACATATACATACATACATATATATTATACAACCCTACCAATATGCATATATATATATATATATATTTATCTATAGGCACACATGCATAGCCATATAATTTAATATCATTTTAAATAGCAATAATAATAATATATATGTTATAGTATAAAATGATAATAAAAATAATGATAATACTATACAATGTAATCCTAGATAATAAGTAAATAATAATACTCACACATATTAATACTCTAAATAATATTAACATACATATAATATAATACGATGAAGGAAAATAATTATTAATAATATGATTTGATAAGATTACCCCTTATTATTTAAGTAATTAGATAGGGTATTACAGTCTCTCCTCCTTTTATGAATTCGTCCTCGAATTCAAGAAAAGAAAGAAAAGAGGAATTACAAAGCTAAGAAGAAAAGAGATACGAGAACGAAACTCGCATCTCAGCTTCAGTTTCCCAGATGCAATCTTCTGCAGAATGGTTACTCCATAACACCTTCACCATCGGTATCTCCTTAGTCCGCAGCTGTCGGATTTGGCGATCCACAATCGCCACCGGGTACTCCTCGTAAGTCAAATCGTCGCTAAGCTCAATGGCTTGAGGTTGCAGCACGTGAGACGAATCAAGGACATATTTCCTCAACATGGACACATGAAACATAGGATGGATTCTCAATAGCTCTGGTGGTAACACTAGCCTATATGCCACTTCACCCACTCTAGACCGAATCTCAAACGGTCCAATGTATCTGGGAGCTAGCTTACCCTTCTTGCCAAATCTCATAACTCCTTTCATTGGAGACACCTTCAGGAACACCATGTCTCCAACCATGAAGGATACATCCTTTCTCCTAGGGTCAACGTAGCTCTTCTGTCTACTAAAGGCTGTCTTCAATCGCTGCTGTATAATGGGACTTTCTCCGAAGTGATCTGCACTAACTCTGGTCCTATTAACTGCCTCTCACCAATCTCCCAACACAAAGGTGATCTACACTTCCTACCATATAGTGCCTCGTACGAAGCCATCTCTATGCTAGCATGATAGCTGTTATTATAAGCAAACTCAATCAGTGGCAAGTGAAAATCCCATTGTCCTCCAAAATCCATTACACACATCCTCAACATATCTTCCAACGTCTGGATGGTCCTCTCTGACTGACAATCTGTCTGAGGATGGAAGGCCGTACTGAAATCCAATCTGGTACCCAAGGCCTTGTGTAATTCTTGCCAAAAGACTGAGGTAAAGGTGGCTCCTCTATCTGATACTATGCTCATAGGTACTCCATGTAGACAAACAATCCTATTGACATAAAGTCTTGCCAGTCTATCAGCAGAGTACGTCTTCTTTATAGGCAGAAAGTGTGCCGATTTAGTTAACCTGTCAACAATCACCCAAATAGCGTCATAACCTCCAGTAGTTCGAGGTAGTCCAGTCACGAAATCCATGGCTATCATATCCCATTTCCATTCAGGAATTGGCATGGGTTGCAACAGTCCCGAGGGTCTCTGATGTTCAAGCTTTACTTGCTGGCAAGTCAGGCACCTGGATACAAACTCTGCAATGTCCTTCTTCATTCCATTCCACCAATATGTATCCTTCAAGTTATGATACATCTTGGTAGAACCCGGATGAACACTATATGCAGAAAAATGTGTTTCTTCCATAATCTCCTTCCTCAAGTCATCAACATCTGGCACACAAATCCTAGTGCCCAACCGCAATATACCTTCCCTATCAATCATAAAGTTCCGTGACTGCCCTTGTTGCACTTCATACATGATTCTCTACAACTGGGGGTCTCTGCTCTGAGCTGCCTTAAATCGATCCAAGTATACTGATCGTACACTGAATTGAGCTAAAAGGCACTTTCGGGTAACTTTCATCTGCAACCCTTGGTCAATCAATCCATGTAACTCTTTAATAAGGGCTTTCTCTCTGTGCTAATATGGGCAAGGCTGCCTGCAGATTTTCTACTCAAGGCATCCGCAACAATATTCGCCTTGCCTGGATGGTATAAAATGGAGCAATCATAATCCTTAAGGAGTTCCATCCATCTCCTCTGCCTCAAATTCAAGTCCCTCTGCTAGAAAATATATTTCAAGCTCTTATGATCTGTGTATATCTCACACGTCACTCCGTACAAGTAATGCCTCCATATTTTCAAAGTAAACACCACGGCTGCCATCTCTAAGTCGTGAGTAGGATAGTTCTACTCGTGCTTCTTCAATTGCCTCAAAGCATAAGCAATCACTTGGCCATTTTGCATCAACACACAGCCCAATCCTACTCTGGAAGCATCACAATATACTGTATAACCTTCATTTCCAGAGGTTAAAGTTAGAATCTGTGCTGACGTCAACAAGTTCTTCAATAATTGGAAATGCTCTTCGCATTTGTCCGTCCATACAAACTTAACATTCTTCTGGGTCAACCTTGTCAAAGGTGCAGTAATTCTAGAGAAGCCCTTCACAAATCTTTTGTAATAACCTGCTAGACCTAGGAAACTCCGTACTTCCTTAACTGTAGTCGGTCTTGACCACTCTGTAATAGCCTCTATCTTCTTAGGGTCCACCTGTATGCCATCTCGAGAAACCACATGGCCTAGAAATGCCACTTGATGCAACCAAAACTCATACTTTGAGAATTTGGCATACAACCTGTACTCCCTTAAAGTCTGGAGTACCCTTCTCAGATGCATCACATGCTCAGCCTGACTCTTGGAATAAACCAAGATGTCATCAATGAAAACTATCACAAACCGATCCAAGTATGGCCTGAATACTCGATTCATCAAGTCTATAAAGGCTGCTGGAGCATTAGTCAACCTAAAGGACATTACTAAAAACTCATAATGGCCATATCTTGTTCGAAAAGCTGTCTTGGACTCATCACCTCTTCTGATTCTCAACTGATGATACCCAGATCTCAAATCTATTTTAGAGAAGCATATAGCGCCTTGAAGTTGATCAAACAGATCATCGATCCTCGAAAGTGGGTACTTGTTCTTGATGGTGACTTTATTCAACTGCTTGTAGTCGATACAAAGTCGAAGGCTACCATCCTTCTTCTTCACGAACAACACCGGAGCACCCCAAGGCGATGTACTGGTCTGATGAAACCCTTATCAAGCAACTCCTGCAACTACTCTTTTAGCTCCTACAGTTCAGCTGGTGCCATTCTATAAGTGGCATAGAAATAAGGTCCGTACCAAGTATGACATCGATACAGAACTCTATCTCTCTATCTGGTGGTAATCCTGGTAATTCTTCAGGAAAGACATCCAGAAATTCACACACCACTGGGTACCAGCTCAATTGCCATATTCTCCTTCTCAACATCTCTTACCACTACCAAGTATCCCTGACAACCCCTTCTAAGCATCTTCCGAGCTGTAATGGAAAAAAATGAGATTACGAGGCATAGAGCTCCTTTCACCTTTGAAATAGAATTCTTCTTCACCTGGAGTTCTGAACACCACTTCTTTCTCTCTACAATTTACAAAGGCATAATACCTCGACAACCAATCCATGCCCAAAATGACGTCGAACTCCAGTACGTCGAGCAATACTAAGTCCGCCAATAGTTCTCTACCACCAACTATCACCGGACACGAAGGAAAGAAAACATCTGTCTCCAACTCATCACTAAGAGGAGTCAAAACAGATAGAGGAAAGGACAACCTAGAAGGCTGCCACTCTATTCTCGAAGCGAACACAGGAGAAATGAAGGAATGTGAAGCATCGGGATCAGACAACACTCTAGCATCGTATGCACAGACTGAGAGAATACCTGCTACCACTGCATTCGAAGTCTGAGCATCCTGTGGTGTCAAAGTGAACAGTCGAGCCTGACCATGACCTGCCTGCTGAGAAGTCGAAGGCTGCGCAAAACCACGTCCGCTAGGTCTACCAACTGAGCCTCGACCCTGCTGACTAATAGGCTGAGGCAGTCTCTGCTGTGGCTGTATGGGTGCTCGATGCTGCTGAGGCATCGGATAGTAGGGCTGAGCCACTGAGGAAGACGAACCCTGAACGTACTGTGGCTGGTATCCGGAGTGGGGACAAGCTCTGGCAAGGTGTCCAACCTGCCCACACCTAAAGCAAGCGCCCGTCAACATATGACACGGGCCCTGATGAAATCATCCACAACTCACACAAGCACTAGCTCCAGACCCAGAACTACTCTGCCCGGAACTCTGCCACTACTGCTGCTACTAACTCCTGCACTGAATCTGTGACTCCTGCCAGTTCTCCTGTTTGAGGCATATCCATGTCGGCCCACTCTGTGAGTCCTGGACCTCCTACCACTCTGCTGAGAACTACCTGTAGCCTGCTGACTCGAACAGTCGATGTGAAATGCTGGCTGCTGGTACCCGGGAGCTACACCATGACCACTGCCCCGCATCATATAAGGATCCGTCATGGTGCCCTGGCGGATATGTCGCCTCTCAATCAAACGGACCTCCTCAATCACACTCTCTAGGGTGCGGTCCTCAGTACGCATACTAATAAAAGCGGGGTCCTAGTCCAGTAACATATAGCTCCACTGCTTTGTAAGGGTCCCTCTTGATATCTTTTGCATGTCGGGACAGTCTATTAAACTCTCTGGTATAATCCTCCACTGACCTATCACCTCTAGTGATGTGGAGTAGCTACCACCTGTAGGCATCTCTGGTGGCTGGAGGATAGAAAAATCTCAAAAAGCGATCCTTAAACTCTGGCCAAGTCAGCTCGTGCATCGACGGCTGAATCGACTGCATAAACCAATCCTGAGCGGCTGCCTGTACCGACAACTCCATAATCATAATCCTTTGATAATCCGTATGTCCAGTCCTGGTGTGTGCCTCAATTGCATTAATGAAGTCTAAGGCATCGCCTGTACCGTCGAAAGAAACTCTACCGATCCGAGAGTAAAGAAGGGCTGCTTCAGTATCTGACATACCCTAGTTCCTCTGCTGAAGCATCTGCTATACAAGGGGCATCACCTGATTCAATGCTGCTAGACCCTGATTAATCCCTCCCAGTCCAGCTGCAAAGGCTGTAGGGTCAACAGCTAGGGCTTCAGGCTCGACTGGTTGCTAATCAGGAATCTCAGCTGCAACTACCCTGGCTCGACCTCTACCTCTACCTCTGCCCCTACGACATAGAGCAGGAAGGGGAGCCTCATCGTGCACAGACTGCTCATCTAGCCTAAGGGTCAGATCAACATCTGGGTCGGTACGCACACGCCTCATTCTGAAAGGAAGACAAGGAAAATTGAATTTAAAACGGGGTAAGAATATTTAAAGCAACGCGGAATTAGATACAAGAACATCTTAATGACAATTATCAATCCTAAAGCTGCAGTAGTTACACAGAAAGATAGACATGGACAATTAATCGAACTTATGCTATGATACCAACTTTGTCATGACCCGAACCCGAGGGCACGTGACCGGCACTAGGGAATGGGTAAGCATAAGGCCCCCGAAACCCGTAGTAAGCCTAAAGGGAAAAAGAAAATAAAACCATTCATATATTAAACTTTACTTGAAAACAGAACACATTATCAAACTAATTTTTCTCAGAATACACAATTTCAACCACTTAAATAATAATGTGTTTCAACATCTCATATTATAAATCAAATTTAATCTCATACATAAGCGTGGTTTACATAAATAGGTTACATAATTATGATTAAACCATACAAATCTTTAATACATATACTACTGCAACAACCTAGATTAGCACACAGTACAGCTTATAATGACCTACATAAAATAGCCGGTGAAGAAGAAATCCGGCGTAGAGGTAGTCTAAGGTCAAACTCCCAAGCTCCTGAAAAAAATAAATTGAGGGGAATCAGACCTCACTGAGTAAGTCAATAAAAGAGCTGTACGGTTTGAAAACCTTTTTGAAAACTATATATATTTATAGTGAAAATAATTTATAATATATAAGTATAGCTTTTGGAAAATCTCGGTAGAACCCTAAACCCAAGTCTAAATGGCCAACTAGGCCCACTTATTCCAACTAGACTACCGGTCCCCGAGAGCAAGGGCATCAACCGAGGCACCAAGCCGTAGTCATTCGCTTAATCCAAATATATGGCACTGGCGGTCCTCGAGAGCAAAGGCATTAACCGAGGCACCCGTCCCAATCCATTTTCATCCTTACAATCACTGGCGGTCCCCGAGAGCAAAGGCTTCCACCGAGGCACCCATCCCAGTTTCACATCCATCAATCATACAATTATCGGATCCATCTCTCAATCTCTACCATGTGCACATAGTCCTGGTGAGGCCCACCAGGTAGCTCGTTCTACCAAAATTTCTCAAATCGATTTTAAATAAATAATTTGCATTTAAATCGTAAATGATAGCATTAAATTAAATAAATCATATAATCAATATATAGAAATATGAGCGCATGAATTCTTTAAATAAACTCACGCACAGATCATTTTATCGACTTACAGGATGAATGCGAAGGCTGACGACCACGTGTCTGCCTCGGTCTCACAGCTTCTGCTCCGATATGCTCTAAAAGAAAAATAATGAATCGACTTTTTAAAACATGACTAAGGAATCAAAATCAGGAATCAATCAAAATAATAAAATTCCAGACTGACTCGTTGAAAAGCAGACGAGACTCGACAGATAGGATTTAACCTAACTAACGGTAGGAATTTTACGGATATCACATTTTACGAGAAAACCTACCAAAATTTCGGCAGAGTCTCCTCTGTAAAACAGACATCTCTCTACCAAAGGTAGAGCCAGACCTGCATAGAAAATGCACTTCCAATATACACAACCATTCACACTCGAGTCGGGCTCCCAAACTACAATTTGCCCCGACCGAGATCACAACTCAAACAAATATCAAAATTTTATAATATTTAATTCTCTAATTATACACATACTAAAATAAATAGCATATATAAAATCTTAATTATCCAAAGTTAAATAATTAAATTTGTATTTCATCACCAACAATTATAATTATAATTATTGTCCACATTAAAACCTTTGCAATATATATATATATATATATATATATATATATATATATATATATATATATATATATATACATTATTTAAAATTCAATATCCAAAATTTACTCTACTTAGGTGATTACATCAATTAACTTATAAAAATTATCTCAACCCGTTAAATATTAATATAACTAATAATAAAAAAATATATATTTATCATATTTAGGGTAAAATTACATTTTTACCCCTAGTATATATATAAATTACATAATGTGCTATATATATATATATATATATATACAAAAATTTCCTTAAATTTATCCAATCATCTAAAACTAATTTTTTTTTTCTCAAGATAATTCCTCCCAATATAATAAAAAATATTTAATCAACCAACAATATTTTTCCCAAAAGTATTATTTAACTAAAAATCAATTTTTGGCATAAACTCAAATATATTTATAAAAATAGTATAAAAATCTCAAAAATTATGATTTGAGTTCTAAAATTCATATTATTCACTAATAACCTCATTTATCAAATTTCATACCCTATTTAACCAAAATCTTCAAAATTAGCCTAATTATTTAATTTTGACATAAAGTATAAAAATTCCTAAAATAATATCAAAATTTTTCAAAATTTACCAAAAATCAAAATAAATACCAATAATTCAATAAAAATTCATTTTACTCAAAAAAATTAACAACCTTCACCCTAATTGCTAATTATACCTAAATAAATATCTAAATAAACCAAATAAATATTAAATAAATTCTGGAAATTCAATTTAATTACCAAAAATTCAAGAAATTTAAAAGCAACTTCAAATGCATGCTAAACAACCCTAATTAACCTAGATTTACCAAGATCAAAGGAGGAAATGGAAGGATTTTGGTGAGCACTACTCACCACCTAGCAGCTGGACAGAGCAGAGGGAGGGGAAGGCCTGCTGCCACCGAAAAATGGGAAGGTGGAGCTGCTCAGGTAGAGCAGAAAGCAGCGACAGACCAAGGAATGAAGCTTGGCAGGTGGACTGGGGCAGGGCTGTCGCGCGAGGGAGATGAAATGCTGTCTGCCAGGCAAGAAGGGGAGGAACACTGCCACTTAAGGAAGAAGAAAGCAGCAGCTGCAACTTGGCAGCTTCAACTCGCGGTGGCAATGGAGTCCTGGCGGTGGGAGAGAGCTGCACAGGGAGGGGAAGTGTGATGAGGGTGACGGAGGAGGAGAAGGGTGGTCATTTTTGGGTTTTTGGTGCTTTAATGGGTATATATATATATATATATGTGTGTGTGTGTGTGTGTGTGTGTGTGTGTGTGTATACATATATATAAATATACTTTATACTATAACATATAAAGCTATACATGTATAAATATATATATATACATATATATAGACATATACATACATACATATATATTATACAACCTACCAATATGCATACATATATATATTTATCTATAGGCACACATGCATAGCCATATAATTTAATATCATTTTAAATAGCAATAATAATAATATATATGTTATAGTATAAAATGATAATAAAAATAATGATAATACTATACAATGTAATCCTAGATAATAAGTAAATAATAATACTCACACATATTAATACTCTAAATAATATTAACATACATATAATATAATATGATGAAGGAAAATAATTATTAATAATATGATTTGATAAGATTACCCTTTATTATTTAAGTAATTAGATAGGGTATTACAACCTGTGAGTATAGTGTCGGATAGAGGAGCCACCTTTTCCTCAGTCTTTTGGCAAGAATTACACAAGGCCTCGGGTACCAGATTGGATTTCAGTACGGCCTTCCACCCTCAAACAGATGGTCAGTCAGAGAGGACCATCCATACGTTAGAAGATATGTTGAGGATGTGTGTAATGGATTTTGGAGGACAATGGGATTCACACTTTCCATTGATTGAGTTTACTTATAATAACAGCTATCATGCTATCATTGAGATGGCTCCGTATGAGGCACTATATGGTAGGAAGTGTAGATCACCTTTGTGTTGGGAGATTGGTGAAAGGCAGTTAATGGGACCAGAGTTGGTGCAGATCACTTCAGAGAAAGTCCCCATTATACAGCAGCGATTAAAGACAGCCTTCAGCAGACACAAGAGCTATGTTGACCCTAGGAGGAAGGATGTATCCTTCATGGTTGGAGACATGATGTTCCTGAAGGTGTCTCCAATGAAGGGAGTTATGAGATTTGGCAAGAAGGGTAAGCTAGCTCCCAGGTACATCGGTCTAAAGTGGGTGAAGTAGCATATAGGCTGGTGTTACCGCCAGAACTATCGAGAATTCATCCTGTATTTCATTTATCCATGCTGAGGAAATACGTCCCTGATCCGTCTCACGTGTTGCAACTTCAAGCCATAGAGCTTAACGATGATTTGACTTACGAGGAGTACCCGGTGGCGATTGTAGATCGCCAAATCCGACAGCTGCAAACTAAGGAGATACCGATGGTGAAGGTGCTATGGAGTAACCATTCCATAGAGGATTGCACTTGGGAAACTGAAGCCGAGATGCGAGTTTCGTTCCCGTATCTCTTTCCTTCTTAGCCTTGTAATTCTTCTTCTCTTTCTTTTTCTTGAATTCGGGGACGAATTCATATAAGGAGGGGAGATTGAAATATCCTACGTTTTATTTAAATAAAATAATAATTGAATTTGCATTATTAGCAATAATTTTTAAATTATATTAAATAATTTTTACTAGCTAGCTATATTATTGTGTTAGGGTTATATAATTAAAATTTCAAAGCTTCCTCTAGATGGGACTAATTTATGTCTTACATATAAAATATTACAAATGAGAAGAAAAGTAATTAGTCATTACTAAGAGCCATCATGAATAGTTAAGGTGGTCCTCCACACTTTTGAAAAATATATTATTTTAACATTAAAAAATTTCAATTTTTTTCTACTTGAATCAAGAGTTAATTTAAAAACAAAAAATTTTAAATATCAAAATATAATTTAAATTTAATATTTTTCATATTACTTATCAAATGATGAATTTTAAATCTTTAATTAAACTTTAATTAAATTTATCAATTAATTACAAAATTAATATATATATATATATATATATATATATATATATATATATATATATCACCATCAGTTCATAAGATATAATTGACATAATTAACGTTGATTAAACTAGCTAGCTTATAATTTACAAGCTAGCTAGTTTAATCAATGTCAATTTTATATATATTGACGTTGATTAAACTAGCTAGCTTGTAATTACAAGCTAGCTAGTTTAATCAACGTCAATTATATCTTATGAAGTGATGGTGATATATATATATATAATGAGCTACAAATTATAAGTTAGCTAGTTTGAAAAACTTCGATTTATATCTTACGAGCTGATGGTGAATTGATGCAACCTCAATGATAATATTACAAAAGCAGCCCTTATGTATGTTTCACGACATCCACATATTATGTTTAAAAATGTAATATATTTTGATCTCTAATAATTTAATTACTGATGGAATGTACAATAAAAAAAATTATATTTCTCTAAATGAATTGAATATTGCATTTCATATTAACCACTAGATCATTCTTTTATTAATATTAAATATAATATATTGTTAATAAAATTTTATGTTACTATTTTTTTTAAAAGTGATAAAAGGAGGACAATAATCATTTAAAATTAGCGCATTTTGTTAGTTTGCCTCCTTGATTTACAAATGACAACTTAGAGATTTCAAATTGTTAATTAAAAGTAAAATTTATCAACACTCTTACACTATTTGAGATGTCCAAATGATATTTTTATAATTTCAGATGAAATTATTCAAACACTTACAATTACCCAAAAGTGTTTACAAGTCATACTCTTAGTAAGTTAATATGTCAAAATAGTCAATTAATTAATTATAGCTGCAAATATATTAAGTCTTCTTTCTATGTATAGTTAAGTTGGTATTTCTTAGAGCACTTTCAAAGATATATATTTTTTTTAAATTACATTTGATGTTATAAGGTGTATCTTTTTTCTAATATAAAGAGTAGAAAATTTTAATGAAGTTCAATAAATTTTTTAATTTTTAATTTTTCATAAAATACTAATAGAAAAATGGAAATAATAGTACCTATTGCTTATAGAAATTAACTTTTACGATATTTTGTAATTTTATATTAATCTTTTAATTTTATAAAAAATATTATGATTCTATCAATTGTTAGTAGCTTTAAAATTAAATAAAAGATACTAATATGACATTTATAAATTGTCAAATTTTTCCTTTCTAATTGGCAAGTCCAAACATTTATAATTTTTTGCAAAAATATTTTAATTTTAAATCATTTGGTCAAACTTAAATAAAAAGCACTTATATGATAATTTAACAATTAAATTCACCTTGATAAATCTTCGAATTTGTTAATGGTTATCATTCTACTAATTTTAAAAATTATATATATGTAATAGGATGTAAGAAAAAAAAACCTTACGCATGAAAAATAAAAATAAAGAGACCGTACTTGTGAAAATATTTTGCCTGACTGTGCAGTATAGGGTGCAATTTTTCCAAAAACTTTTTGTAATATTTTTATTATTATTATGTAAGCAGCACCTCAAATTTTAAAACTTCCTCTTTTATGAATAGTTATAAATTGGTCTTCCATACTTTTTAAATATATATTATTTTAAAATTAAAAAATAATTTTTTTCTACCCGAATCAACAGTTGATTAAAAAAACTTTTAAATATTAATTTAATATTTTTCATAATATTTATATGTAATACCCTATATATATATATATTTACTTAAATAAAAAGGGATATTTTTTTTATCAAATCCTATTAGTAATAATTACTTTTTTCATCATATTATATTTTATTTATGTTTATATTATATTTAGGGTTAAATATTATTTTAGATGTGTATATTAAAATAATTTGGGTATGTATGTATGTATGTATATGTAGTATATGTATATATATATATATATATATATGTACCAATATTTATCTATACACATACATGCATAACTATATATATATATATATATATATATATATGGTTTTATGTGATGAGAAGTGGACCAGAGAAAAAAAAAAAAACAGGATCAAATCAAAAACAAAAGAAGACAAAAAAAATCAAAACAATAGAAAGAAAGAAAGCAAAGAAAACATCGTGAAATAGAAAAAATAGGGAGAAGAGAAATAGAAGCTCCCAAGCCCTGTACCCTCTCCCACTTCATCCCTCACCATCTCTCCCTCCTCCTTCACTGCGCCGTTTGTCCTGCCACCATCAGAATCACCATTGCCGTCGCACCAAGCTGCCAGGGGAAGAGCTGCTGCTGCCATTCCTCATTTCTTTCCTCTGTCAGCTTTGATCCAAGCTGATCCAACACCACCCAAGCTTCCCCAACTTCCCTCATCGTCTTAGGTGTCCGTCCAAGCCAAGAGCCGCCGCTGTAACTCACCTCCGGTGTCAGAATTGAAGGTTGAAGGTGAGTTGCACATAGTTGTTCTTAGGTTGTTGACAGGTTGTTTTTTGTTTGCTGCTCGATTTTGAATGTTGATTTTAGGTTGTTTTTGAGTATATGTTGGATTATGCCCATGAATTGCTTCAATTTGGATTTTTAAATATTTTTCCTAATTTTTCTTAATTTACAGAATTTTTGCATAATTTTTATTTATTTATTTTAATTTTTTTTAGTTGATTTATTGGGTTTTATTTGGTTTAGTTAGTATAATCAAAGTGATTATAATTAATTGTTTTAGTATATTAATTTTATGTAAGATTTTAGAGTTTTTGGTGTTAATTAGAGGTTTATGTGAATTTTAGGTATTTAATGGGTAATTAGGCTAATTTCAGAAATTATGATTAAAAAATTATGAAATTTTAATAATTGAGGTTATTAGTGGATGTTATTAATTTTAGAACTCAAATTATAATTTTTGAGATTTTTATACTATTTTTATAAATATATTTGAGTTTATGCCAAATTTGATTTTTTGGTTAAATAATATTTTTGGGAGAAAATTTGTTGGTTGATTAAATGTTTTAATTATAGTAGGAAGATTTATTTTGAGAGAAATAATTTTTGGGATGATTAAATGATTTTAAGGAATTTTTTTTATATATATAGCACATTATGTAATTTATATATGTATTAGGGGTAAAAATGTAATTTTACACTAAATACGGTAAAATATATATTTTAATTAGTTTTATTAATATTTAAAGGGTTTAGATAATTTTTATAAATTAATTGATATAATCACTTAAGTAGAGTAAATCTTGAATATTGAATTTCAAATAATATATATATATATATATATATATATATATATATATATATATATATATATATATATATATATATATATATCATTACAAAGGTTTTACTTTGGATAATTAAGATTTTATATATGTTATTTATTTTAGTATGTGTATAATTGGAGAAATAACTATTATAAAATTTTGATATTTGTTTGAGTTGTGATCTCGGTCAGGGTAAATTGTAGTTTGGGAGCCCGACTCGAGTGTGAATGGTTGTGTATATTGGAAGTGCATTTTCTATGCAGGTCTGGCTCTACCTTTGGTAGAGAGATGTTCGTTTTACAGAGAAGACTCTGCCAAAATTTCGGTAGATTTTCTCGTAAAATGTGATATCCGTAAAATTTCTACCGTTAGTTAGGTTAAATCCTGTCTGTCGAATCTCATCCGATTTTCCTCGAGTCAGTCTGGAATTTTATTATTTTGTTGATTGTTGGTTTCGACTCCATAGTCATATTTTAAAATTCGATTATTATTATTTTCTTTTAGATCATGTCGGAACAAAAGCCGTGAGGCCGAGGCAGACGCGTGGTCGTCAGCCTTCACATTCATCCTGTAAGTCGATAAAATGATCTGTGCGTGTATTTTATTTAAAGATGCGTGTGCTCATACTTTTATGTTATTATTATATGATTTATTTAATTTAATGCTACTATTTAAAGTTTAAACGCATTTTATTTATTTAAAATCGATTTTTGAGAAATTTTGGTAGAACGGGCTACCTGGTGGGCTTCACCAGGACTATGTGCACATGGTAGAGATTGAGAGATGGATCCGTAATATAAATGATTGGTGAATGTTAAACTAGGACGGGTGCCTCGGTGGAAGCCTTTGCTCTCAGGGACCGCCAATGATTGTAAAGTCGATAATGGACTGGGATGGGTGCCTCGATCGATGCCTTTGCTCTCGGGGACCGCCAGAGCCATATATTTGGATTAAGTGAATGACTAAGGCTTGGTGCCTCGGTTGATGCCTTTGCTCTCGGGGACCGATAGTCTAGTTGGAATAAGTGGGCCCGGTTGGCCATTTAGATTTTTGGATTTAGGGTTTTACCGAGAGTTTTCAAAAGCTATAAATATATATATTATAAGTTATTTTCACTATAAACATAGATAGTTTTAAAAAAGGTTTTCAAACCGTACAGCTCTTTTATTGACTTACTCAGTGAGGTTTGATTCCCCTCAATTTATTTTTTTTCAGGAGCTTGGGAGTTCGACCTCAGACTACCTCCACGCCGGGTTTCTTCTTCACCGGCTATTTTATGTAGGTCATTGTAGGCTGTACTGTGTGTTAATCTAGGATGCTGCAGTAGTATATGTACAAAGGATTTGTATGGTTTAAACTTAATTATGTAGTTTATTTGTATGAAATACGCTTATGTATAAGATTTAAATTCAATTTATAATATGAGATGTTGAAACACATTTCTATTAAGCAGTTGAGTTTATATATTTTGAGAAAAAATCAATTTGATAATATGTTATGTTGTTAACTAAAGTTTAAAAAAAATGAATGGTTTTATTTTCTTTTCCTTTAGGCTTACTACGGGTTTCGGGGGCCTTATGCCTACCCATTCCCTAGTGCCGGTCACGTGCCCTCGGGTTCGGGTCGTGACATTATCAAACTATGTATCTTTAATATATATATATATAAATAGACTAGAAATAACATATACTAATCAATAATATTTTCGATCGCAAACGAGTCAGTTCATTATGTATTATCAAATAGATGATTGTGTATGCTTGAAAAAATGCCACCATCTCTAAGTTTAAGAGTCTATTTGGTTTAGTTATTTATAGCAGGTGAATAAGTGATAATTGATAGTGGTTGTTGATGTCACGACCTGAATCCGAAGGCACGTGATCGGCACTAGGGAATGGGTAGGCATAAGGCCCCCGAAACCCATAATAAACCTAAAAGAAAGAATAAACAACACCTTATAATTTAAAACCTTATTTTAAAATAGAACACATTATCAAACTGATTTTTCTTAAAAATAAACAAATTCAAGTGCTAAATAAAATGTACTTCAACGTCACATATTATAAATCAAACTTAAACCTCTATACACAAGCATGGTTTATACAAATAAATTACACAAATATACTTAAACAATACAATTCTTAGTACATATACTACTGCATCATCCTAGAGTAATACAACAGTACAGCTTATAATGACTTACATAAAATAGTCGGTGATGAAGAAACTCGACGTGGAGGTAGTCTGAGGTCGAACTCCCAAGCTCCTGAAAAAAAAATAAATTGAGGGGAATCAGACCTCACTGAGTAAGTCAATAAAAAAAGCTGTACGGTTTGAAAATCTTTTTCAAAACTATATATTTATAATGAAAATAATTTATACTGTATAGGTATAGCTTTTGAAAAATATCGATAGAACCCTAAACCCAAAAATATATATGGCCAACTGGGCCCACTTATTCCAATTAGACTACCGGTCCCCGAGAGCAAAGGCATCAACCGAGGCACCAAGTCGTAGTCATCCACTTAATCCAAATATATGGCACTGGCGGTCCCTGAGAGCAAAAGCATCAACCGAGGCACCCATCCCAGTCCATTACTGTCACGATCCGAACCCAAGGGCACGTGACCGGCACTAGGGAATGGGAAGGCATAAGGCCCCCGAAACCCGTAGTAAGCCTTAAGGAAAAGATAAACAACACCTTACAATTTAAAACTTTATTTTAAAATAGAACACATTATTAAACTGATTTTTCTAAAAAAAATAAACAAATTCAAGTGCTAAATAAAACGTGCTTCAACGTCACATATTATAAATTAAACTTAAATCTTTATACATAAGCATGCTTCACACAATTAAATTACATAAATATATTTAAACCATACAATCTTTAGTACATATACTACTGCAGCAACCTAGATTAACACACAGTACAACTTAGAAGGACCTACATAAAATAGCCGGTAAAGAAGAAACCCAGCGTGGAGGTAGTCTGAGGTCGAACTCCCAAGCTCCTAAAAAAAATTAAGGGGAATCAGACCTCACTGAGTAAGTCAATAAAAGAGCTATACGGTTTGAAAACCTTTTTGAAAACTATATATTTATAGTGAAAATAATTTATAGTGTATAGGTATAGCTTTTGAAAAATCTCGGTAGAACCCTAAACCCAAAAATCTACATGGCCAATTGGGCCCACTTATTCCAACTAGACTACCGATCCCCGAGAGCAAAGGCATCAACCAAGGCACCAAGTCGTAGTCATCCACTTAATCCAAATATATGGCACTGGCGGTCCCCGAGAGCAAAAACATCAACCGAGGCACCCATCCCAGTCCATTATTAACCTTATAATCACTGGCGGTCCCCGAGAGCACAGGCTTCCACCTAGGCACTTGTCCCAATTTAACATTTACCAGTCATATATAATTCAGATCCACCTCTCAATCTCTACCATGTGCACACGGTCCTGGTGAGGCCCACCAGGTAGCCCATTCCACCAAAATTTCTCAAAATTGATTTTAAATAAATAAAATGCATTTAAATCTTAAATAATAGAATTAAATTAAATAAATCCTATAATCAATATAATAAAATATGAGCACATGCATTCTTTAAATAAACACACGCACATATCGTTCTATTAACTTACAAGATGAATGCAAAGACTGACGACCATGCATCTGCCTCGGTCTCACAGCTTCTGCTCGGATATGCTCTAAAAGAAAAATAACAAATCGACTTTTAAAACATGAATATGGAATTGAAATCAACAATCAAAAAAATAATGAAATTCCAGGCTGACTCGAGGAAAACCGAACAAGACTCGATAGACAGGATATAACCTAACTAACGATAAAAATTTTACGAATATCACATTTTACGAGAAAATCTACCAAAATTTCGATAAAGTCTCCTCTGTAAAACGGACATCTCTCTACCAAACGTAGAGCTAGAACTGCATAAAAATGCACTTCTAATATCCATAAACATCCACACTCGAGTCGGGCTCCCAAAACTACACTTAGCCCCGACCAAGATCACAACTCAACAAAATATCGAAAATTAATAACATTTATTTCTCAAAATACATATTTCACATACACATATACTAAAAATAGACAAAAATATATATAATCTCAATTATTCAAAATTAAACAACTAAATTTGTATTCCTTCATCAAAATATAATTATAACCCAATTTAAAACCATTATAATGTATTAAATATATATATATATATATATATATATATATATATATATATATATATAATATTTGGAATTAATATTCAAAATTAACCCCACTTAATTAGAAATATCAATTAATTTATACAAATTGTCTAAACCCCTTAATTATTAATAAAACTAACAAAAATATATATTCAACTATAATTAGCGTAAAATTACATTTTACCCCCCCTAAAATACATAAATTACATAATGTATTATTAATACTAAAAAATAATTCCTTAAAATTATTTAATCACCCCAAAAATTTATTTTCTCAAAATTAATCTTCCTTATAATTAAAACATAAAATCAACCAATAATTTCTTCTAAAAAAATATAATTTAACCTAAAAATCATATTTGAGATAAACCTAAAAATATTTATAAAAAATAGTTTAAAAATCACAAAAACTATAATTTAAGTTCTAAAATTAATAACATTTAATAATAACCTCAATTATCAAAATTTTATAATTTTTTTACAAATAATTTCGGATATAAACAAAATATTACTAATGTCATGACTCGAACCCAAGGGCACGTGACCAGCACTAGGGAATGGGTAGGCATAAGGCCCCCGAAAGCCCATAGTAAGCCTAAAAGAAAAGATAAACAACTCTTTACAATTTAAACCTTTATTTTAAAACGGAACACATTATCAAACTGATTTTTCTTAGAAATAACAATTCAAGTGCTTCATCGTCCTATATTATAAATCAAACTTAACTCTTTATACATAAGCGTGGTTTATACAAATAAATTACACAAATATACTTAAACCATACAATTCTTAGTATATATACTACCGCAGCAACCTAGAACAATACAACAGTACAGCTTACAATGACCTACATAAAATAGCTGGTGATGAAGAAACCCGATGTAGAGGTAGTCTGAGGTCGAACTCCTAAGCTCCTGAAAAAAAAATAAATTGAGGGGAATCAGACCTCACTGAGTAAGTCAATAAGAAGAGCTATATAGTTTGAAAACCTTTTGAAAACTATATATGTTTATAGTGAAAATAATTTATAATGTAGAAGTATAGTTTTTTTTTTTTTTGAAAAATCTCAGTAGAACCCTAAACCCAAAATCTAAATGGCCAATCGGGCCCACTTATTCCAACTAGACTACCGGTCCCTGAGAGCGAATGCATCAACCGAGGCACCAAGTCATAGTCATTCACTTAATCCAAATATATGGCACTGGTAGTCCCCGAGAGCAAAGGCATCGACCGAGGTACCCATCCCAGTCCATTATTAACCTTACAATCACTGGCGGTCCCCGAGAGCAAAGGCTTCCACCGAGGCACCCGTCCCAGTTTAACATTCACCAATCATATATATATTTCGGATCCATCTCTCAATCTCTACCATGTGTACATAGTCCTGGTGAAGCCCACCAGGTAGCTCGTTCTACCAAAATTTCTCAAAATTGATTTTAAATAAATAAAATGCATTTAAATCTTAAATAACAACATTAAATTAAATAAATCATATAATCAATATAATAAAGTATGAGCGCATGCATTCTTTAAATAAACACATGCACAGATCGTTCTATTGACTTACAAGATGAATGCGAAGGCTGACGACCACGCGTCTGCCTCGGTCTCACAGCTTCTGCTTTGAAATGCTCTAAAAGAAAAATAACAAATTGACTTTTAAAACATGACTATGGAATTGGAATCAACAATCAGCAAAATAATGAAATTCCAGGCTGACTCGAGAAAAACGGGCAAGACTCGATAGACAGGATATAACCTAAGTAACGGTAGAAATTTTACAAATATCACGTTTTACGAGAAAATCTACCGAAATTTCGACAGAGTCTCCTCTGTAAAATGGACATCTCTCTACCAAAGGTAGAGCCAGACCTGCATAGAAAATGCACTCCTAATAACCACAGACATACACACTTGAGTCGGGCTCCCAAAACTACATTTAGCCCCGACCGAGATCTCAACTCAACGAATCGTCAAGAATTAATAACATTTATTTCTCAAATTACATATTTCGCATACACATATACTAAAAATAAATAAACATATATAAAATCTCAATTATTCAAAAATTAAACAACTAAATTTTCATTTCATTATCAAGATATAATTAAAGCCTAAATTAAAACCATTATATTCAACTTTTATTACCAAAATAATGTCTATATATAAAATATGTGGAATTAATATTTAAAATTAACACTACTTAAGTAAAAATATCAATTAATTTATATAGATTGTCTAAACCCCTTAAATATTGATAAAACTAACTAAAATATATATATTTAACTATAATTAGTGTAACATTACAATTTTACCCCTAAATACATAATTTACATTATGTATTATTAGTACTAAAAAAATTCCTTAAAATTATTTAATCATCTAAAACTTATTTTCTCAATATTAAATTCTTAATATAATTAAAACATATAAATGACTTCTAATATCTTCTAAAATATAATTTAACCTAATATTCAATTTTTGACATAAGCTATAAAAATTCCTAAAATTTGAATAATATTCTAAAAAAATTATTTTCTTTACTCTAAAATTAATATCCACTCATAATAACACCAAAAATACCAAATATTATTATTTTTTTTATAATTAATTTATGAAAATTCCTAAAATAATAATAAAATATTAAAAAATTCACCAAAAATCAAAATAAATTCCAAAAATTATACAAAAATTCATAGAGGTAGATTGAGCTACTAGGAATCACATTTGTGAAGGGAGTTTGCATGAATCAAGCTAGATCGAGCTAAAAAAATTTCAAAACCCTAGAGCTCAAAACTAACAATCAACCAAAACTCAATCAATTCATGACCAAAGCTTAAACTAAACTTGGAATGGGTCTCACCGGTGCAAAAGGATGGGATTGACACCGGAATGGAGTGAAATGGTGGCCGGACGGGGCTTGGCCGATTCTAGGAGCAACTCTTGACTTTCCTCTGTTTTCAAGGATTCCGGCAACTCTGCTGGCGGCCAGAGGTGAGGGAGAAGGAGGAGAAGGCAGGAGAAGGCAGTAGGTGGTGTCGGAGATGGGGGAGATGCAGTGACGGTGGCGATCGGGGATGTCGCGCGGTGAGGGAAGGTTGAGGGAGATGGTGCTACGGTTTTTGTTTGAGTATATATATATATATATATATATATATATATATATATATATATATATGTACCAATTCTCCACCACACATACACATTATATACATACATATATATTTATACGTGTATTCACACACTCACAAGTATCCTACATACATATACACAAGATGAACTAATGCACACACATAAAATAATAATTAACCCTAATTATATATGTGTATGTATGTATGTATATATATATATATATATATATATATATGTTGCACACAAAATAACCATAAAGTTAATGTAGTTTAAAATAATGATAATAATAGTAATAATATTGATAATAATAATAATAATAATAACAATAATAAAAATAAACAATGAAATTTTAAACAATAAATAAATAATACTCACATAAATTAATAATCCTAAAATTATATTAACATAAATATAATATCATGCAAAAGTAATTATTAATAACACTATTTAAAAAATCCCTTTATTTAAATAAATATATAGAGTATTACAACTAAAATATTCAAAAATTTTACCAAATTCACAATAATTCCTAAAAAATTTTAATAAAATTAATACACCCAAAAATAATTAACAACAATCACCCCAATTACTAATTAAACCCAAATAAACATCAAATAAACCAAATAAATATCAAATAAAAATTTTGGAAAAATCAATTAATTTACTAAAAATTTCCAAAAATCGGAATCAACCTCCTTAAACACTAAAAACATCAATTAACTAAATAAATCTACCAAAATTATCAAGATCAAGGAAGGAAGAAAGATATTGGTGAGCATGGCTTACTGTCGAGCTTGAAGGGCTGGGGAAGGGAAGCTTGCTGCCACCGGAAAGAATGGAGAAGAAGGAGCAGCATTCACGGCAGAAGACAACACAAATGAAGAAGAGCCGGAGCTAAGAGGAAGCTGGTAATGCAGGCTGTCACGCGGTGAAGGGAAGCTGCCAAGCAAAGAAGAAGAAGAAGAACAGTAGCAACACCACCACTCCTGGAAGCTTTGGCACGACAGTGATGAAGGTTTTCCGGCAGTGATGGAGTGGCATAGGGAGAGGAGAAGCAGAGATGGTGACGGGAAGAAGGAGGGAGGGAGATGCTGCTGGGTTTGGAGGTCTCGATTTTCCAGAGGTAAGTGCTCTTCTTTCTTTCTTTCTTCTGATTTTTTTTGTTCTTTATATATATATATATATATATATATATATATATATATATATATATATATATATATATATATATATATATATATATATATATATATATATGCATGTTTATAGTAGCACATAAATAACCATAAAATTTAATATAGTTTAAAATGGTAACGATAATAATAATGATAATAATAGACAAATAAAATTCTAGATAATAAATAAATAATACTCATATAAATTAATAACCCTAAAATTATATTAACATAAATATAATATCATGCAAAAGTAATTATTAATAACACTATTTAAAAATCCCTTTATTTAAATAAATATATAGGGTATTACAGTCTCCCCTCCTTATATGAATTCGTCCCCGAATTCAAGAAAAGAAAGAAAAGAAGAATTACAATGCTAAGAAGGAAAGAGATACGGGAAAGAAACTCGCATCTCGGCTTCAGTTTACCAAGTGTAATCCTCAACGGAATGATTACTCTATAGCACCTTCACCATCGGTATCTCCTTAGTCCGCAGTTGTCGGATTTGGCGATCCACAATCGCCACTGGATACTCCTCATAAGTCAGATCATCTCTAAGTTCTACTATTTGACGCTACAACACATGAGACAGATCAGGGACGTATTTTCTCAACATAGATACATGAAATACAGGATGAATTCTCGATAATTCTGGTGGTAACACCAACCTATACGCCACTTCACCCACTCTAGACCGAATCTCAAATGGTCTAATGTATTTAGGGGCTAGCTTACCCTTCTTGCCAAACCTCATAACTCCTTTCATTGGAGACACCTTCAGGAACACCATGTCTCCAACCATGAAGGATACATCCTTCCTCCTAGGGTCAGCATAGATCTTCTATCTGCTGAAGGCTATCTTCAATCGCTGCTGTATAATGGGGACTTTCTCTGACGTGATCTGCACCAACTCTGGTCCTATTAACTGCCTTTCACCAATCTCCCAACACAAAGGTGATCTACACTTCCTGCCATATAGTGCCTCATATGGAGCCATCTCGATGCTAGCATGATAGTTATTATTATAAGCAAACTCAATCAATGGCAAGTGTGAATCCCACTGTCCTCCAAAGTCCATTACACACATCCTCAGCATATCTTCTAACATCTGGATGGTCCTCTCTGACTGACCATCTGTCTAAGGGTGGAAGGCCGTACTGAAATCCAATCTGGTACTCAAGGCCTTGTGTAACTCTTGCCAAAAGACTAAGGTAAAGGTGGCTCCTCTATCTGACACTATACTCACAGGTACTCCATGTAGACAAACAATCCTATTGATATAAAGTCTCACCAGTCTATCAGTAGAGTACGTCTTCTTTATAGGCAGAAAGTATGTTGACTTAGTTAACCTATCAACAATCACCCAAATAGCATCATAACCTCCAGTAGTCCAAGGTAGCCCAGTCACGAAATCCATAGCTATCATATCCCATTTCCATTCAGGAATTGGCATGGGTTGCAATAATCTTGAAGGTCTATGATGTTCAAGCTTTACTTGCTGGCAAGTCAGGCACCTAGATACAAACTCTGCAATATTCTTCTTCATTCCATTCCACCAATACGTATCCTTCAAGTTATGATACATCTTGGTAGAACCTGGATGAACACTATATGTAGAAAAATGTGCTTCTTCCATAATCTCCTTCCTCAAGTCATCAATATTTGGCACACAAATCCTAGTGCCTAACCGCAACACACCTTCTCTATCAATCATAAAGTCCCATGACTGCCCTTGTTGCACTTCATACATAATTCTCTACAACTATGGATCTCTACTCTGAGCTACCTTAACCCAATCCAAGTATACTGATCGTACACTGAATTCAGCTAAAAGGCACTTTCGGGTAGCTTTCATCTGCAACCCCTGATCAATCAACCCATGCAACTCCTTGATAATGGGCCTTCTCTCTGAGCTAATATGGGTAAGACTGCCCGCTGATTTTTTACTCAAGGCATCCGCGACTATATTCACCTTGCCTGGATGGTATAAAATGGAACAATCATAATCTTTAAGGAGTTCCATCCATCTTCTCTGCCTCGGATTCAAGTCCCTCTGCTGGAAAATATATTTCAAGCTCTTGTGATCAGTATATATCTCACACGTCACCCCGTACAAGTAATGCCTCCATATTTTCAAAGCAAACACCACGGCTGCCATCTCCAAATCGTGAGTAGGATAGTTTTGCTCTTGTTTCTTCAACTGCCTCAAAGTATAAGCAATCACTTGGCCATTTTGCATTAACACACAACCCAATCCTACTCTAGAAGCATCACAATACACTGAATAACCTTCATTTCCAGAGGGCAAGGTTAGAATTGGCGCTGACGTCAACAACTCCTTCAATAACTGAAAGTGCTCTTCACATTTGTTTGTCCATACAAACTTAGCACTCTTCTGGGCTAGCCTTGTCAAAGGTGCAGTGATTTTAGAGAAGTCTTTCATAAATCTTCTGTAATAGCCTACTAGACCCAGGAAACTCCATACTTCTCTAACTGTACTCGGCCTCAGCCACTCTGTAATAGCCTCTATCTTCTTAGGGTCCATCTGTATGCCATCTCTAGAAACCACGTGGCCTAAAAATGCCACTTGATGCAACTAGAACTCGCACTTTAAGAATTTGGCATATAATCTGTGCTCCCTTAAAGTCTGAAGCACCCTTCTTAGATGCATAACATGCTCAGCCTCGCTCTTGGAATAAACCAAGATATCATTAATGAAAACTATTACAAACCGGTCCAAGTATGGCCTGAACACGCGATTCATCAAGTCCATAAAGGCTACTGGAGCATTAGTCAACCCAAAGGACATTACTAAGAACTCATAATGGCTATATCTTGTTCGAAAGGTTGTCTTGGGCTCATTACCTCTTCTGATCCTCAACTGGTGATACCTATATCTTATATCTATTTTAGAGAAGCATGTAGCACCTTGAAGCTGATCAAACAGGTCATCGATCCTCGGAAATGGGTACTTGTTCCTGATGGTGACCTTATTCAACTGCCTGTAATCGATACAGAGTCGAAGGCTACCATCATTCTTCTTCACGAAAAACATCGGAGCACCCTAAGGCGATGTACTGGGTCTGATGAAACCCTTATCAAGCAACTCCTGCAACTGCTCTTTCAGCTCCTGTAGTTCAGTTGGTGCCATTCTATAGGGTGGCATAGAAATAGGATCCGTACCAGGTATGACATCGATACAGAACTATATCTCTCTGTCTGGTGGTAATCCTAGTAATTCTTCAAGAAAAATATCTAGAATTTCATACACCACTGGCACATGCTCAATTGCCACATACTCCTTCTCAACATCTCTTACCACTGCCAAGTAACCCTGACAACCCTTTCTAAGCATCTTCCGGGCTATAATGGCAGAAATAAGATTATGAGGCATGGTGCTCCTTTCACCTTTGAAATAAAATTCTTCTTCGTTTGGAATTCTGAACACCACTTCTTTCTCTCAACAATTCATAAAGGCATAATACCTCGACAACCAATCCATACCCAGAATGACGTCGAATTCCAACACATCAAGCAATACTAAGTCCGCCAATAGTTCTCTACCATCAACTATCACCGGAAACGAAGGAAAGAAGACATCTGTCTCCAACTCATCACTAAGAGGAGTCGACACAGATAGAGGAAAGGACAACCTAGAGGGCTGCCACTCGATTCTCAAAGCGAACATAGGAGAAATGAAGGAATGTGAAGCACTAGGGTCAAACAACACTCTAGCATCGCATGCACAGACTAAGAGAATATTTGCTACCACTACATTTGAAGTCTGAGTATCCTATGGTGTCAAAGTGAACACTTGAGCTTGACCACGACCTGCCTGCTGAGAAGTCGAAGGCTGCGCAAATCCACAACCGCTAGGTCTACCAACTGAACCTCGACCCTACTGACTCATAGGCTGAGGCAGTCTCTGCTGTGGCTGTATTAGCACTCGATACTGTTGGGGCATCGGATAGTAAGGCTGAGCCACTGATGAAGACGAACCCTGAGCATACTGTGGCTGGTATCCAGAGTGAGGACAAGCTTTGGCAAGATGTCCAATCTGCCCACATCTGAAGCAAGCACCCGACAAAAAATAACACGGGCCCTGATGAAATTGTCCACAACTTGCACATGCACTGGCTCCAGACCCATAACTACTTTGTCCGAAGCTCTGCCCACTACTACTACTACTGACTCCAGTACTGAATCTATGACCCCTACCACTCCTCCTGTTCGTGGCATAACCATGGCGACCAACTCAGTGGGTCCTGGACCTCCTACCACCCCGCTATGAACTACCCGCAGCCTGCTGACTCATACTACCGATGTGAAATGCTGGCTGATGGTACCTGGGAGCTACACCATATCCATTGCCCCTGACCATATAAGGATCTACCATGGTGCCTTGGCGGATATATCGCCTCTCAATCAAACGGGCCTCCTTAATCACACTCTCTAGGGTGCAGTCCTTGGTACGTTTACCAATAAAAGCAGGTCCCAATCCAGTAACATATAGCTCCACTACTCTGTAAGGGTCCCTCCTGATATCCTCTGCATGTCAAGACAGCCTATTAAACTCTCTGGTATAGTCCTCCACTGGCCTATCGCCTCTAGTAATGTGGAGTAATTGCCACCTGTAGGCATCTCTGGTGGCTAAAGGATAGAAAAATATCAAGAAGCGATCCTTAAACTCTGGCCAAGTCAGCTCGTGCATCGATGGCTAAATCGATTGCATAAACCAGTCCTGAGCGGCCGCCTGAACCGAGAACTCCACAATCATAATCCTCTGATAATCCGTGTGTCCTGTTCTGGTACGTGCCTCAATCGCATTAATGAAGTCTAAGGCATCACCCATACCATCAAAAGAAACTCTACCGATCCGAGAGTAAAGAAGTGCTGCCTTAGTATTTGACATCCCTTGATTCCTCTGCTGAAGCATATGCTATACAAGGGGCATCGCTTGATTCAATGCTGCTAGACCCTGATTAATCCCTGCCAATCCAGCTGCGAAGGCTGTGGGGTCAACCGCTGGGGCTTTAGGCTGACTGGCTACTGCTCAGGAATCTCAGCTGCAGCTACCCTAGCTCGACCTCTACCTCTACCTCTGCCCTTACAACGTGGAGCAGGAAGGGGAGCCTCATTGTGCACAGACTGCTCATCAAGTCTAAGGGTCAGATCGACATCGGGGTCGGTACGCACACGTCTCATTCTGAAAAAAAAATAAGGAAAATTGAATTCAAAACGAGGTAAGCATATTTAAGGCAATTCGGAATTAGAAACAAAAACATCTCAAAGAAAATTATCAATCCTAAAGCTGCAGTAGTTACATAGAAAGACAGACATGGACAATTAATTGAACTTATGCTCTAATACCAACTTTGTCACGACCTGAACCCGAGGGCACGTGACCGGCACTAGGGAATGGGAAGGCATAAGGCCCCCGAAACCTATAGTAAGCCTTAAGGAAAAGATAAACAACACCTTACAATTTAAAACTTTATTTTAAAATAGAACACATTATCAAACTGATTTTTCTAAAAAAAATAAATAAATTCAAGTGCTAAATAAAACGTGCTTCAATGTCACATATTATAAATTAAACTTAAATCTTTATACATAAGCATGGTTCACACAATTAAATTACATAAATATATTTAAACCATACAATCCTTAGTACATATACTACTTCAGAAACCTAGATTAACACACAGTACAGCTTACAATGACCTATATAAAATAGCCGGTGAAGAGGAAACTCGGCGTGAAGGTAGTCTGAGGTCGAACTCCCAAGCTCCTGAAAAAAAAAATTGAGGGTAATCAGACCTCACTTAGTAAGTCAATAAAAGAGCTGTATGGTTTGAAAACCTTTTTGAAAACTATATATTTATAGTGCAAATAATTTATAGTGTATAGGTATAGCTTTTGAAAAATTTCGGTAGAACCCTAAACCCAAAAATCTACATGGCCAACTGGGCCCACTTATTCCAACTAGACTACCGGTCCCCGAGAGCAAAGTCATCAACCGAGGCACCAAGTCATAGTCATCCACTTAATCCAAATATATGGCACTAGTGGTCCCCAAGAGCAAAGGCATCGACCGAGGCACCCATCCCAGTCCATTATTAACCTTATAATCACTGGCGGTCCCCGAGAGCATAGGCTTCCACCGAGGCACCCGTCCCATTTTAACATTCACCAGTCATATATAATTCGGATCCACCTCTCAATCTCTACCATGTGCACATGGTCCTGGTGAGGCCAACCAGGTTGCCCGTTCTACCAAAATTTCTCAAAATCAATTTTAAATAAATAAAATGCATTTAAATCTTAAATAATAGCATTAAATTAAATAAATCCTATAATCAATATAATAAAATATGAGCGCATGCATTCTCTAAATAAACACACACATCTATTAACTTACAAGATGAATGCAAAGCCTGATGACCACGCGTCTGCCTCGGTCTCACAGCTTCTGCTCCGATATGCTCTAAAAGAAAAATAACAAATTGACTTTTAAAACATGATTATGGAATCAAAATCAACAATCAACAAAAAATGAAATTCCAGTCTGACTCGAGGAAAACTGGACAAGACTCGATAGACAGGATATAACCTAACTAATGGTAGAAATTTTACAAATATCATGTTTTACGAGAAAATCTATCAAAATTTTGGTAGAGTCTCCTATGTAAAATAGACTTCTCTCTACCAAAGGTAAAGCCAGACCTACATAAAAATGCACTTCTAATATCCACAAACATCCACACTCGAGTCGGGCTCCCAAAACTACACTTAGCCCGACCGAGATCACAACTCAACAAAATATCAAAAATTAATAACATTTATTTCTCAAAATACATATTTCACATACACATATACTAAAAATAGATAAAAATATATAAAATCTCAATTATTCAAAATTAAACAACTAAATTTGTATTCCTTCGTCAAAATATAATTATAACCCAACTTAAAACCATTATAATGTATTAAATATATATATATATATATATATATATATATATATATATATATATATATATGTATACGTCATAACCCTAACTCGAGGGCACGTACCGGCTGTAATATCCCATGTTTTTAAATATTTTAATACTACATCGGGATAAGCAGTGTTAATAATTTTTATATATATATTATGATATTTTACGAGTTGATATGTATTTAAAACCTATTTTAATTATTGTGTATTATTTTAAGTGCTTTACGTAAAATTTTCCCGAGACTTTCATTTTCGGGAAAATTTTCACGTAAATAATTTATTATTAATTATTTTAAATATATTTTCGGACTTGCATGAACTCATACGTATTTTTAAAATACTAAATAAAGCCTATGTGTACTTATTTATTTAATTAGGGTTTAATTAATATTACCCTAATATATTTTATTAATTGTTTATTTATTTTATTGTTATTTAATTTTTTTAATTAATATTAAATTTTAAAATATTAAATATTAAGCGTGTGGTGTATATTTAATGTGTGTAATTTAATATTATTTTAATATATAGTATAAAGTATATATATATACATATAATACATCAAAAATTAAACTTTTGGAAAAATTACCATTTTGCCCCCGATCTCTCCTTCTTCCCCGATCTTCACCCTCACAGCCGTCCGACGCCTGCAACTGCCGATTCCTCACTGTTGGTGTGCCATCCAGTGTGCCACCACCTTCCCCAGCCTTCCTCGCTGCCTGTAGCAATCGTTTCCGACGTCTGGAGGTCGATTTTTGGCCGAAAGCCGAGAGTTTGCAATTTCTTCACACCTCACGATTCCGTCCACCATTTTTGACACCGCCGGTCTCTTTCTTCTCCTTGAGCTCCGGTGAGTGTAATTCTAGCTTTGGTTTGAGCTGAATTAGTCTTGATTTGTTTAGGTTTTGAATTTTCAATTTCGGCCATATTAGGGCTTTTGATTTTTTTGAACTTTTAATTGATTGATTCATGAAAACTCCCTTCAAAAATGTTGATCCTAGTAGCTTAATCTACATTTTTGAATTTTTTTGGAATTTTTGGAGATTATTTTGATTTTTGGGTATTTTTAAATATTTTAATATTATTTTCTAATTTTCGGAAATTAATTAAATAAATTATGAAATTGTGTTTTATGATAATTATAGGTGTTGAAATGAATTATAGGAATTTATTTGGAATTTTTATGAATTTCTATGTATTTATTTTGAATTTTATTATTTTATGTAATTTTGGGAAATTAGGGTTAATTGTGTTTTTAATTGAAATTAATTGGTTAATTGAGTTTAATTATTGATATTATTGATAAATATGTTGATAAAATTAATTTTGGGTAATTATACTATTTTTGTGAATTTTTGAAGTAATTATAGTATATTTATATATATAGGGGTATTTTGGTAATTCTACCCTAAATTGGCTAAAAATGTAATTTAATTGGTTTTAATAGTTATTTAAGGTATAAAAATGATTCTAAAAATTATTTCTTATTTTTAACTAATTAAAACTATTTTTTCGTGAATTATTTTCAATTATATATATAATATACGGTTTTTCTAATAAAATGAGTTTTTATCGGTTTTTAATGTGTTTATAGGTTAATTATGTAATTTCTACTTATAAAATGAATTTCTATTTATTAAGGGTATTTTTGGTATTTTCAGAATTATTCTGTGTTTGTGGACCCCGATCGGTAGACTGTAGTTTGGAGTCCGATCGAGGGGTTGTGGATGAGTGGTTGAGTCTGTTTTTTGAAGTGTGTTTCTTTGCAGGGTCGGCTCTACTCTTTGAGTAGAGAGATGTTCGTTTTACAGGGGAGGTTCTGCCGAATTTTTGATAGAATTCTCGTAAAACGTGATGTCCAGTCGAACCCTAATTTCGATTCTATGTTTAATACTCTAGATCGAATTCTAGGATTTCTGTTAGGGTTATTCTGATTTATGTCATTATTGTTTGTTTAGTTGCGCCGAGACCGAGGCCTAGTGGACCAGGCCCATCGGACCCATCTCGAGGAGCACACTAGTGTGAGTTGCTATTTTATATATATATGCTTAGGATGCATGATTTTAGAAATATATATTTTATTTTGATTAAAAAGCATAAATAATGTGATTTGTATTTAAGTATATTTTTGGTTTATTTTTGGTATATATTAAATTATATGCATGTTTTGTTAATAAATTATATTTAAAATGTTTTTAAATATATTTCTAGCTTAATTTATAATTTGATTGGATTCATTTGACATATATATGCTCGAAATATACCTGGTTTACTTTTGGTATATTTTCGGTATATATATGGTTTATATTGTTATTTTATTTAAATTCATGCATCATGTATTTGTGAATGGATGTTTTATATTTATTAATGAAGGATATCGATAGAACGTGCTACCTAGTGGGCAGCACTAGGACCGAGTACGTACCGGTGCGCTTATAGCAAATAGGCTACACTACTAACTATTTGTGGATATTGATTGAATATGATTATTTGATGTGTGAGATATGATTTGGGGGTGTGATTGCTGGAGCTCGGTTGACCAAGTGTCTCGGGGCCAATCATACTGGCAGTCAGACTACTGGAGCTCAGTTGACTTAGTGTCTCGGGGCCAGTCTACTGTCCAAATGGATTAAGTGGATATATTTGGATTAAGTGAGCCTGAATGGCTAGAGTGTTGTCTAACACTGTTTGAGGTTTCGATATCATAGGGTTCTATTTGATCCTTCATAGAAGATGATTTTCAATAAAATATATAAAAATATGATTTTCTGCATCTGTGTGAATTTGCCTGTAAGTACCCACTTCCGAGGATCGATGACCTGTTTGATCAACTTCAAGGTGCTACATGCTTCTTTAAAATAGATCTGAGATCTGGGCATCACCAGTTGAGGATCAGAAGAGGTGATGAGCCCAAGACAGCCTTCGAACAAGATCTGGCCATTATGAGTTCTTAGTAATGCCCTTTGGGTTGACTAATGCTCCAGCAGCCTTTATGGACTTGATGAATCGGGTGTTCAGGCCATACTTGGACCGGTTTGTGATAGTTTTCATTGACGATATCTTAGTTTATTCCAAGAGCGAAGCTGAGCATGTTATGCATCTGAGAAGGGTGCTTCAAACTTTAATGGAGCACAGGTTGTATGCCAAATTCTCAAAGTGTGAGTTCTAGTTGCATCAAGTGGCATTTCTAGGCCACGTGGTTTCTCGAGATGGCATATAGGTGGACCCTAAGAAGATAGAGGCTATTACAGAGTGGTCAAGGCCGACTACAGTTAGGGAAGTATGGAGTTTCCTGGGTCTAGCAGGCTATTACAGAAGATTTATGAAAGACTTCTCTAGAATTGCTGCACCTTTGACAAGGTTGACCCAGAAGAGTGCTAAGTTTGTATGGACAGACAAATACGAAGAGCACTTTCAGTTATTGAAGGACTTGTTGACGTCGGCTCCAATTCTAACTTTACCCTCTGGGAATGAAGGTTATACAGTGTATTGTGATGCTTCCAGAGTAGGATTGGGTTGTGTGTTAATGCAAAATGGCCAAGTGATTGCTTATGCTTCGAGGCAGTTGAAGAAGCACGAACAGAACTATCCTACTCACGATTTGGAGATGGCAGTCGTGGTGTTTGCTTTAAAAATATGGAGGCATTACTTGTATGGGGTGACATGTGAGATATACATTGATCACAAGAGCTTGAAATATATTTTCCAGTAGAGGGACTTGAATCTGAGGTAGAGAAGATGGATGGAACTCCTTAAGGATTTTGATTGTTCTATTTTATACCATCCAGGCAAGGCGAACGTTGTTGCGGATGCCTTGAGTAGAAAATCAGCAGGCAGCCCTGCCCATATTAGCACAGAGAGAAGGCCCATTATCAAGGAGTTGCATGGGTTAATCGATCAGGGGTTGCAGGTGAAAGTTACCCGAAAGTGCCTTTTTGCTCAATTCAGTGTACGATCAGTATACTTGGATCGGGTTAAGGCAGCTCAGAGCAGAGACCCCCAGTTGCAGAAGATTATGTATAAAGTGCAATAAGGGTAGTCACGAGACTTTGTGATTAACAGAGAAGGTGTACTGCGGTTGTGCACTAGGATTTGTGTGCCAGATGTTGATGACTTAAGAAAGGAGATTACAGAAGAAGCACATTTTTCTGCATATAGTGTTCATCCGGGTTCTACCAAGATGTATCATAATCTGAAGGATACATATTGGTGGAATGGAATGAAGAGGGATATTATAGAATTTGTATCCAGGTGCCTGACTTGCCAACAAGTAAAGCTTGAACATCAGAGACCCTGGGGACTATTGCAACCCATGCCAATTCCTGAATGGAAATGGGATATGATAGCCATGGATTTCGTGACTGGGCTACCTCGGACTACTGGAGGTTATGATGCTATTTGGGTGATTGTTGACAGGTTAACTAAGTCATCACACTTTCTACCTATAAAGAAGATGTACTCTACTGATAGACTGGCGAGACTTTATATCAATAGGATTGTTTGTCTACATGGAGTACCTGTGAGTATAGTGTCGGATAGAGGAGCCACCTTTACCTCAGTCTTTTGGCAAGAATTACATAAGGCCTCAGGTACCAGATTGGATTTCAGTACGGCCTTCCACCCTCAAACAGATGGTCAGTCAGAGAGGACCATCCAGACGTTAGAAGATATGTTGAGGATGTGTGTAATGGATTTTGGAGGACAATGGGATTCACACTTGCCATTGGTTGAGTTTACTTATAATAACAGCTATCATGCTAGCATTAAGATGGCTCCGTATGAGGCACTATATGGTAGGAAGTGTAGATCACCTTTGTGTTGGGAGATTGGTGAAAGGCAGTTAATGGGACCAGAGTTGGTGCAGATCACTTCAGAGAAAATCCCCATTATACAGCATCGATTAAAGATAGCCTTCAGCAGACAGAAGAGCTACGCTGACCCTAGGAGGAAGGATGTATCCTTCATGGTTAGAGACATGATGTTCTTGAAGGTGTCTCCAATGAAGGGAGTTATGAGATTTGGCAAGAAGGGTAAGCTAGCTCCCAGGTACATCGGACCGATTGAGATTCGGTCTAAAGTGGGTAAAGTAGCGTATAGGTTGGTGTTACCACCAGAACTGTCGAGAATTCATCCTGTATTTCATGTATCCATGCTGAGGAAATATGTCCTTGATTCGTCTCACGTGTTGCAACCTCAAGCCGTAGAGCTTAACGATGATTTGACTTACGAGGAGTACTCGGTGGCGATTGTAGATCGCCAAATCCGACAGCTGCGAACTAAGGAGATACCGATGGTGAAGGTGCTATGGAGTAACCATTCCATAGAGAATTGCACTTAGGAAACTGAAGCCGAGATGCAAGTTTCGTTCCCGTATCTCTTTCCTTCTTAGCCTTGTAATTCTTCTTCTTTTTCTTTTTCTTGAATTCGGGGACGAATTCATATAAGGAAGGGAGATTGAAATATCCTACGTTTTATTTAAATAAAATAATAATTGAATTTACATTATTAGTAATAATTTTTAAATTATATTAAATAATTTTTACTAGCTAGCTATATTTTTGTGTTAGGGTTATATAATTAAAATTTCAAAGCTTCCTCTAGATGGGACTAATTTATGTCTTACATATAAAATATTACAAATGAGAAGAAAAGTAATTAGTCATTACTAAGAGCCATCATGAATAGTTAAGGTGGTCCTCCACACTTTTGAAATATATATTATTTTAACATTAAAAAATTTCAATTTTTTTCTACTTGAATCAAGAGTTAATTTAAAAACAAAAAATTTTAAATATCAAAATATAATTTAAATTTAATATTTTTCATATTACTTATCAAATGATGAATTTTAAATCTTTAATTAAATTTATCAATTAATTACAAAATTAATATATATATATATATATATATATATATATATATATATATATATATATATATATATATATATATATATATATATATCACCATCAGTTCATAAGATATAATTGACATAATTAACGTTGATTAAACTAGCTAGCTTATAATTTACAACCTAGCTAGTTTAATCAACGTCAATTATATCTTATGAAGTGATGGTGATATATATATATATAATGAGCTACAAATTATAAGTTAGCTAGTTTGAAAAACGTCCATTATATCTTACGAACTGATGGTGAATTGATGCAACCTCAATGATAATATTACAAAAGCAGCCCTTATGTATGTTTCACGACATCCACATATTATGTTTAAAAATGTAATATATTTTGATCTCTAATAATTTAATTACTGATGGAATGTACAATAAAAAAAATTATATTTCTCTAAATGAATTGAATATTGCATTTCATATTAACCACTAGATCATTCTTTTATTAATATTAAATATAATATATTGTTTTTAAAATTTTATGTTACTATTTTTTTTAATAGTGATAAAAGGAGGACAATAATCATTTAAAATTAGCGCATTTTGTTAGTTTGCCTCCTTGATTTACAAATGACAACTTAGAGATTTCAAATTGTTAATTAAAAGTAAAATTTATCAACACTCTTACACTATTTGAGATGTCTAAATGATATTTTTATAATTTCAGATGAAACTATTCAAACACTTACAATTACCCAAAAGTGTTTACAAGTCATACTCTTAGTAAGTTAATATGTCAAAATAGTCAATTAATTAATTATAGCTGCAAATATATTAAGTCTTCTTTCTATGTATAGTTAAGTTGGTATTTCTTAGAGCACTTTCAAAGATATATATTTTTTTTAAATTACATTTGATGTTATAAGGTGTATCTTTTTTCTAATATAAAGAGTAGAAAACTTTAATGAAGTTCAATAAATTTTTTAATTTTTAATTTTTCATAAAATACTAATAGAAAAATGGAAATAATAGTACCTATTGCTTATAGAAATTAACTTTTACGATATTTTGTAATTTTATATTAATCTTTTAATTTTATAAAAAATATTATGATTCTATCAATTGTTAGTAGCTTTAAAATTAAATAAAAGATACTAATATGACATTTATAAATTGTCAAATTTTTCCTTTCTAATTGGCAAGTCCAAACATTTATAAGTTTTTGCAAAAATATTTTAATTTTAAATCATTTGGTCAAACTTAAATAAAAAGCACTTATATGATAATTTAACAATTAAATTCACCTTGATAAATCTTCGAATTTGTTAATGGTTATCATTCTACTAATTTTAAAAATTATATATATGTAATAGGATGTAAGAAAAAAAAACCTTACGCATGAAAAATAAAAATAAAGAGACCGTACTTGTGAAAATATTTTGCCTGACTGTGCAGTATAGGGTGCAATTTTTCCAAAAACTTTTTGTAATATTTTTATTATTATTATGTAAGCAGCACCTCAAATTTTAAAACTTCCTCTTTTATGAATAGTTATAAGTTGGTCTTCCATACTTTTTAAATATATATTATTTTAAAATTAAAAAATAAATTTTTTCTACCCGAATAAACAGTTGATTAAAAAAACTTTTAAATATAAAAATATAATTTTAATTTAATATTTTTCATAATATTTATCAAACTATGTATCTTTAATATATATGTATATAAATAGACTAGAAATAACATATACTAATCAATAATATTTTCAATCCCAAACGAGTCAGTTCATTATATATTATCAAATAGATGATTGTGTATGCTTGAAAAAATGCCATCATCTCTGAGTTTAAGAGTCTATTTGGTTTAGTTATTTATAGCAGGTGAATAAGTGATAATTGATAGTGGTTGTTGATGTCACGACCTGAATCCGAAGGCACATGATCGGCACTAGGGAATGGATAGGCATAAGGCCCCCGAAACCCATAATAAACCTAAAAGAAAGAATAAACAACACCTTATAATTTAAAACCTTATTTTAAAATAGAACACATTATCAAACTGATTTTTCTTAAAAATAAACAAATTCAAATGCTAAATAAAATGTACTTCAACGTCACATATTATAAATTAAACTTAAACCTCTATACACAAGCATGGTTTATACAAATAAATTACACAAATATACTTAAACAATACAATTCTTAGTACATATACTACTGCATCATCCCAGAGTAATACAACAGTACAACTTATAATGACTTACATAAAATAGTCGGTGATGAAGAAACCCGACGTGGAGGTAGTCTGAGGTCGAACTCCCAAGCTCCTGAAAAAAAATAAATTGAGGGAAATCATACCTCACTGAGTAAGTCAATAAAAAAAGTTGTACGGTTTGAAAATCTTTTTCAAAACTATATATTTATAATGAAAATAATTTATAGTGTATAGGTATAGCTTTTGAAAAATATCGGTAGAACCCTAAACCAAAAAATATATATGGCCAACTGGGCCCACTTATTCTAACTAGACTACCGGTCCCCGAGAGCAAAGGCATCAACCGAGGCACCAAGTCGTAGTCATCCACTTAATCCAAATATATGGCATTGGCGGTCCCCGAGAGCAAGGGCATCAACTGAGGCACCTATCCCAGTCCATTACTGTCACGATCCGAACCCAAGGGCACGTGACCGGCACTAGGGAATGAGAAGGCATAAGGCCCCCAAAACCCATAGTAAGCCTTAAGGAAAAGATAAACAACACCTTACAATTTAAAACTTTATTTTAAAATAGAACACATTATTAAACTGATTTTTCTAAAAAAAATAAACAAATTCAAGTGCTAAATAAAATGTGCTTCAACATCACATATTATAAATTAAACTTAAATCTTTATACATAAGCGTGCTTCATACAATTAAATTACATAAATATATTTAAACCATACAATCTTTAGTACATATACTACAACAGCAACCTAGATTAACACACAACACAACTTAGAATGACCTACATAAAATAGCCGGTAAAGAAGAAACCCGACGTGGAGGTAGTATGAGGTCGAACTCCCAAGCTCCTAAAAAAAAATTGAGGGGAATCAGACCTCACTGAGTAAGTCAATAAAAGAGCTATACGGTTTGAAAACCTTTTTGAAAACTATATATTTATAGTGAAAATAATTTATAGTGCATAGGTATAGCTTTTGAAAAATCTCGGTAGAACCCTAAACCTAAAAATCTACATGGTCAATTGGGTCCACTTATTCCAACTAGACTATCGGTCCCCGAGAGCAAAGGCATCAACCGAGGCACCAAGTCGTAGTCATCCACTTAATCCAAATATATGGCACTGGCGGACCCCGAGAGCAAAAGCATCGACCGAGTCACCCATCCCAGTCCATTATTAACCTTATAATCACTGGCGGTCCCCGAGAGCACAGGCTTCCACCGAGGCACCCATCCCAGTTTAACATTCACCAGTCATATATAATTCGGATCCACCTCTCAATCTCTACCATGTGCACACGGTCCTGGTGAGGCCCACCAGGTAGCCCATTCTACCAAAATTTCTCAAAATTGATTTTAAATAAATAAAATGCATTTAAATCTTAAATAATAAAATTAAATTAAATAAATCCTATAATCAATATAATAAATTATGAGCGCATGCATTCTTTAAATAAACACACGCACAGATCATTCTATTAACTTATAAGATGAATGCGAAGGCTGACGACCATGCATCTGCCTCGATCTAACAATTTATGCTCTGATATGCTCTAAAAGAAAAATAACAAATCGACTTTTAAAACATGACTATGGAATTGAAATCAACAATAAAAAAAATAATGAAATTCCAAGCTGACTCGAGGAAAACCTAACAAGACTCGATAGACAGGATATAACCTAACTAACGGTAGAAATTTTACGAATATCACATTTTACGAGAAAATCTACCGAAATTTTGGTAGAGTCTCCTTTGTAAAACGGACATCTCTCTACCAAACGTAGAGCTAGACCTGCATAAAAATGCACTTCTAATATCCATAAACATCCACACTAGAGTCGGGCTCCCAAAACTACACTTAGCCCCGACCGAGATCACAACTCAACAAAATATCAAAAATTAATAACATTTATTTCTCAAAATACATATTTCACATACTGTCATGACCCGAACCCGAGGGCACGTGACCGGCACTAGGGAATGGATAAGCATAAGGCCCCCGAAACCCGTAGTAAGCCTAAAGGAAAAAAGAAAATAAAACCATTCATATATTAAACTTTACTTTAAAACAGAACACATTATCAAACTGATTTTTCTCAGAATACACAAATTCAACTGCTTAAATAATAATGTATTTCAACATCTCATATTATAAATCAAATTGAAACTTATACATAAGCGTGGTTTACATAAATAAATTACATAATTATGTTTAAACCATACAAATCTTTAATACATATACTACTGCAGCAACCTAGATTAACACACAGTACAACTTATAATGACCTACTTAAAATAGCCGGTGAAGAAGAAACCCGGCGTGGAGGTAGGCTGAGGTCGAAATCCCAAGCTCCTGAAAAAAATAAATTGAGGTGAATCAGACCTCAATGAGTAAGTCAATAAAAAGAGCTGTACGGTTTGAAAACCCTTTTGGAAAACTATATATGTTTATAGTGAAAATAATTTATAATATATATATTTATAGCTTTTGAAAAATCTCGGTAGAACCCTAAACCCAACAATCAACATGGCCAACTGAGCCCACTTATTTCAACTAGACTACCGATCCTCGAGAGCAAGGGCATCAATCGAGGGTACCAAGCCGTAGTCATCCACTTAATCCAAATATATGGCTCTGACGGTCCTCGAGAGCATAGGCATCAACCGAGGCACCCATCCCAGTCCATTTTAACCTTACAAATCACTGGCGGTCCCCGAGAGCGTAGGCTTCCACCGAGGCACCCATCCTAGTTTAACATTCACCAAACATATATATTACGGATCCATCTCTCAATCTCTACCATGTGCACATAGTCCTGGTGAAGCCCACCAGGTAGCCCGTTCTACCAAAATTTCTCAAATCGATTTTAAACAATAAAATGTGTTTAAATCTTAAATAATAGCATTAAATTTAAATAAACCATATAATCAATATTAAAATAGGAGCGCATACATTTGTGAATTAAAACACACGCACAGATCATTCTATTGACTTACTGGATGAATGTGAAGGCTGACGACCACGCGTCTGCCTCGGCCTCACGGCTTCTGCTCCGAGATGATCTAAAAGGGAAATAATAATAATCGACTTTTAAAACATGACTAAGGAATCGAAATCAAAAATCAACAAAATAATGAAATTCCAGACTGACTCGAGGAAAACCGGACGAGACTCGACAGACAGGATTTAACCTAACGGTAGGAATTTTATGAGTATCACGTTTTACTAGAAAATCTATTGAAATTTCGGCAGAGTCTCCTCTGTAAAACGGACATCTCTCTACCAAAGGTAAAGCCAGACCTGCATAGAAAATGCACTTCCAAAATACACAACCATTCACACTCGAGTGGGGCTCCCAAAACTTCAATTTGCCCCGACCGAGATCACAACTCAATAAAGTATCAAAATTAATAATATTTATTTCTCCATTTACACACATACTAAAATAAATAAAATTATATAAAATCTCAATTATTCAAAATTAAACAATTAAATTTGTATTCCATTACTAATAATATAATTATAATTATTATTCAAATTAAAACCTTTGTAATGTATTATATATATATATATATATATATACATTATTTGAAATTCAATATCCAAAATTTACTCTACTTAAGTGATTACATCAATTAACTTATAAAAATTGTCTCAACCCTTTAAATATTAATAAAAGTAATTAAAAAATATATTTATCATATTTAGTGTAAAATTATATTTTTACCCCTAGTATATATGTGAATTACATAATGTGCTATATATATACAAAAATTTTCCTTAAAATTATCTAATCATTTAAAACTTATTTTTCTCAAGATAATTCCTCCTAATATTATAAAAAATTTAATCAAACAACAATATTTTTCCCAAAAGTATTATTTAACTAAAAATCAATTTTTGGCATAAACTCAAATATATTTATAAAAATAGTATAAAAATCTCAAAAATTATAATTTGAGTCCTAAAATTCATATTATTCACTAATAACCTCATTTATCAAATTTCATAACCTTTTTAACCAAAATTTTCAAAATTAGCTTAATTACTTAATTTTGACATAAAGTATAAAAATTCCTAAAATAGTATCAAATTTTTCAAAATTCACCAAAAATCTAAATAAATTCCAAAAAAATTCAATAAAATTTATTTTACTCAAAATAATTAATAACAATCACCCTAATTGCTAATTATACCTAAATAAATATCTAAATAAACCAAATAAACATTAAATAAATTATGGAAATTCAATTTAATTACCAAAAATTCAAGAAAATTAAAAACAACCTCAAATGCATGCTAAACAACCCTAAATAACCTAGGTTTACCAAGATCGAAGAGGGGAATGGAAGAATTTGGGCGAGCACTACTCACCACCTAGCAGCTGGACAGAGTAGAGGGAGGGGAAAGACTTGCTGCCACCGAAGAAAATGGGGAGATGGAGCAGCTCAGGAGGAGGCGGAGAGCAGCTTGACACCACTAGGAGAAGGCACGGCAGAAGGTCGAAGCTGGGCAGAATGAGGAGATGCAGAGTTGCTGCTGCGCAAGGGGAGGAAGGAGCTGCTTCAACACTCCAGCAAGCTTCACCCACGGCGGCAATGGCGCCCTCAGGAGAAGAAGAAGGTGGCGCAGTGACGGGAGAGGGCGGGGGGGTGGCAGACGGGGATGGAGAATTGGTCTTCTTCTTCTTCGGGTTCTAGTGTTTTCTAAACCTATATCTATACTTATATATATATATATATATATATATATATATATATATATATATATATATATATATATATATAGTGAGATTGTTGAATGCATAATTTGTGCACATTTGTGCCTGTTAGAACGCCAAACGTTAACTCGTGCAAAATTTATGCACAAATTGTTTAAAACATGTAATCCAATGTTCAAACTACATATTATCAATCCTAAAGATATCATCCAGCAACTAAAACTCATAAATCTGGTAGATTTAATTGAATGCACAATTCATGCACATTTGCGCATGTTTTAACGCAAAACGTGAACTCGTGCAAATTTGTGCGCAAATGGTTTCAGACAAGATATCCAATGTTCAAATCACATATTCACAACACAAATCACATATTAAAGCTGTTTAAACATATAAATATAAATGAGATGGCTGAGGGCACAATTTGTGCACATTTGCGCCCCAATTTGTTCTTAGTTTAACTGTGACATTATTGATTATGCTTGTGGAGTGCTTCTATTCATCAAGTTTCGTCGAGTAGCATTTGAGAGGGATGATGAAGAAAATATGCAATGGGATTTCACCCCATTTTAAAAACTCAAAGAGGTTTCAGGTGTTCTTGCCATGATGATTTCCACTTAAAGGCCACTTGTCTCTATTGATGGAGAGCTTTGAATTATAAGCATATGTAGTCATAGGAAGATCATAGAAGAATTTGGTATCAGGAAGGAGACCTAAGAGTTTATTGTAGGAGACATCAAGAGAAACAAGGTTGTCAAGACTACCCAATACTACAAGTGTTCCTGTGAGTTTGTTAGAGAGTTCCTACTCAAATTCAAGAGGATGTCTAGTCCTTGCAACTAACCAATCTCATTTGGGATTGGATCAGTGAGTCCGTTGCTACTCATATCTAATAACTGTAAATCCCTACATAGACTGAGTGACTTAGGAATTAAATCAGTGAGATGGTTTTCAATTATTAGCGATAAATAATGACTATATTGATAGTTATCTTGTTGTTATAATATTTGTTATTTTATATGACTTGTACTCTATCAAAAGGTTATGTATATGCAATAGTTAAGAAATGAATAAAACATCTTTTCCTCTCATTATTTCAGTTCTAAGTTGGTATCAGAGCATTCCTTGACTTCCCACTTTTCTTCTGTGTTTTCTACCTCTGTCTCTCATACCACCTCTTCAACAACCTAATTACCCACCATACTTCCTCTCATATATATGTATATATATATATATATATATATATATATATATATATATATATATATGCACACATATGAATAGATATACACATTTAAACCAATATTTAACCTAAAATAAAATGTTAACACAATTATACTTTAATATAATGCAAAAAAAATAACTATTACTAGTACTAATTGAGAAAAATATGTCCCTTTTTATTCAATTAATTATATATATATATATATATATATATATATATATATATGTAGGGTATTACAGTCTCCCCTCCTTATATGAATTCGTCCTCGAATTCAAGAAAAGAAAGAAGAGAGGAATTACAAAGCTAAGAAGGAAAAAGGTACAAAAACGAAACTCGCATCTCGGCTTCAGTTTCCCAGGTGCAATCCTTAGTGGAATGATTACTCCATAACACCTTTACCATCGGTATCTCCTTAGTCCGCAGCTGTCGAATTTGGAGATCCACAATCGCCATCGGGTACTCCTCGTAAGTCAAATCGTCGCTAAGCTCAACGGCTTGAGGTTGCAACACATGAGATGGGTCAGGGACATATTTTCTCAACATGGAAACATGAAACACAGGATGGATTCTCGATAGCTCTGGTGATAACACCAACCTATACGCCACTTCACCCACTCTAGACCGAATCTCAAACGGTCCAATGTATTTAGGAGCTAGCTTACCTTTCTTGCCAAATCTCATAACTCCTTTCATTGGAGACACCTTCAAGAACACCATGTCTCCAACCATGAAGGGTACATCCTTCCTCCTAGGGTCAGCGTAGCTCTTCTGTCTACTAAAGGCTATCTTTAATCGCTGTTGTATAATGGGGACCTTCTCTGAAGTGATATGCACCAACTCTGGTCCCGTTAACTGCCTCTCACCAATCTCCCAACATAAAGGTGATCTACACTTCCTACCATATAGTGCCTCATACGGAGCCATCTCGATGCTAGCATGATAGCTATTATTATAATCAAACTCAATCAGTGGCAAGTGTGAATCCCATTGTCCTCCAAAATCCATTACACACATCCTCAGCATATCTTCTAACGTCTGGATGGTCCTCTCTGACTGACCATCTGTCTGAGGGTGGAAGGCCATACTAAAATCCAATCTGGTACCCAAGGCCTTGTGTAATTCTTGCCAAAAGACTGAGGTAAAGGTGGCTCCTCTATTCGACACTATGCTCATAGGTACTCCATGTAGACAAACAATCCTATTGACATAAAGTCTTGCCAGTCTATCAGTAGAGTACGTCTTCTTTATAGGTAGAAAGTGTGCTGATTTAGTCAACCTGTCAACAATCACCCAAATAGCATCATAACCTCCAGTAGTTCGAGGTAGTCCAGTCACGAAATCCATGGCTATCATATCCCATTTCCATTCAGGAATTGGCATGGGTTGCAACAGTCCCGAGGGTCTCTGATGTTCAAGCTTTACTTGCTGGCAAGTCAGGCACCTGGATACAAAATCTGCAATATCCTTCTTCATTCCATTCCATCAATATGTATCCTTCAAGTTATGATACATCTTGGTAGAACCCGGATGAACACTATATGTAGAAAAATGTGCTTCTTCCATAATCTCCTTTCTCAAGTCATCAACATCTGGCACACAAATCCTAGTGCCCAATCGCAATATACCTTCCCTGTTAATCAAAAAGTCCTGTGACTGCCCTTGTTGCACTTCATACATAATCCTCTGCAATTGGGGGTCTCTGCTCTGAGTTGCCCTAACCTGATCCAAGTATACTGATCGTACACTGAATTGAGCTAAAAGGCACTTTCGGGTAACTTTCATCTGTAATCCCCGATCGATCAGTCCATGCAACTCCTTAATAATGGGCCTTCTCTCTGTGCTAATATGGGCAAGGCTGCCTGCTGATTTCCTACTCAAGGCATCTGCAACAACATTCGCCTTGCCTGGATGGTATAAGATGGAGCAATCATAATCCTTAAGGAGTTCCATCCATCTCCTCTGCCTCAGATTCAAGTCCCTCTACTGGAAAATATATTTCAAGCTCTTGTGATCAGTGTATATCTCACACATCACTTCGTACAAGTAATGTCTCCATATTTTCAAAGCAAACACCACGGTTGCCATCTCCAAGTCGTGAGTAGGATAGTCCTGCTCGTGCCTCTTCAACTGCCTCGAAGTGTAAGAAATCACTTGGCCATTTTGCATCAACACACAACCCAATCCTACTCTGGAAGCATCACAATACACTGTATAACCTTCATTCCCAGAGGGTAAAGTTAGAATTGGGGCCGACGTCAACAAGTCCTTCAATAACTGAAAATGCTCTTCGCATTTGTCCGTCCATACAAACTTAACATTCTTCTGGGTTAACCTTATCAAAGGTGCAGCAATTCTAGAAAAGTCCTTCATAAATCTTCTGTAATAGCCTGCTAGACCCAGGAAACTCCGTACTTCCTTAACTGTAGTTGGCCTTGACCACTCTGTAATAGCCTCTATCTTCTTAGGGTCCACCTGTATGCCATCTCGAGAAACCACGTGGCCTAGAAATGCCACTTGATGAAACCAGAACTCGCACTTTGAGAATTTGGCATACAACCTATGCTCCCTTAAAGTCTGAAGTACCCTTCTCAGATGCATCACATGTTCAGCTTCACTCTTGGAATAAACCAAGATATCATCAATGAAAACTATCACAAACAGATCCAAGTATGGCCTGAATACTCGATTCATCAAGTCCATAAAGGCTGCTGGAGCATTAGTCAACCCAAAGGACATTACTAAAAACTCATAATGGCCATATCTTGTTCGAAAGGCTGTCTTGGGCTCATCACCTCTTCTGATTCTCAACTGATGATACCCAGATCTTAGGTCTATTTTAGAAAAGCATGTAGCACCTTGAAGTTGATCAAACAGATCATCGATCCTCGGAAGTGGGTACTTGTTCTTGATGGTGACCTTATTCAACTGTCTGTAATCGATACAAAGTCAAAGGCTACCATCTTTCTTCTTTATGAACAATACCGGAGCACCCCAAGGTGATGTACTGGGTCTGATGAAACCCTTATCAAGCAACTCCTGCAACTGCTCTTTTAGTTCCTGCAGTTCATCTGGTGCCATTCTGTAAGGTGGCATAGAAATAGGATCCGTACCATGTATGACATCGATACAGAACTCTATCTCTCTGTCTGGTGGTAATCCTCGTAATTCTTCAGGAAAAACATCCAAAAGTTCACACACCACTGGCACCTGCTCAACTACCACATTCTCCTTCTCAACATCTCTTACCACTACCAAGTATCCCTGACAACCCCTTCTAAGCATCTTCCGGGCTGTAATGGCAGAAATGAGATTATGAGGCATGGAGCTCTTTTCGCCCTTGAAATACAATTCTTCTTCATCTGGAATTCTGAACACCACTTCTTTCTCTCTACAATTTACAAAGGCATAATACCTCGACAACCAATCCATGCTCAAAATGACGTCGAACTCTAGTACGTCGAGCAATACTAAGTCCGCCAATAGTTCTCTACCACCAACTATCACCGGACACGAAGGAAAGAAAACATCTGTCTCCAACTCATCACTAAGAGGAGTCGAAACAGATAGAGGAAAGGACAACCTAGAAGGCTGCCACTCGATTCTCGAAGCGAACACAGGAGAAATGAAGGAATGTAAAGCACCAGGATCAAACAACACTCTAGCATCGTATGCACAGACTGAGAGAATACCTGCTACCAATGCATTCGAAGTCTGAGCATCCTGTGGTGTCAAAGTGAACACTCGAGCCTGACCACGACCTGCCTGCTGAGAAGTCGAAGGCTGCGCAAAACCACGTCCGGTAGGTCCACCAACTGAACCTTGACCCTGCTAACTCATAGGCTAAGGCGGTCTCTGCTATGGCTGTATAGGTGCTCTATACTGCTGAGGCATCGGATAGTAGGGCTGAGCCACTGATGAAGATGAACCCTGAATGTACTATGGCTGATATCTGGAGTGGGGATAAGCTCTGGCAAGGTGTCCAACCTGCCCACACCTAAAGCAAGCGCCCGTCAACATATGACATGGGCCCTGATGAAATCGTCCATAACTCACGCAAGCACTGGCTCCAGACCCAGAACTACTCTGCCCGGAACTTTGCCCACTACTATTACTACTAACTCCTGCACCGAATCTGTGACTCCTGTCGATTCTCCTGTTCAAAGCATATCCATGTCGGCCAACTCGGTGAGTCCTGGACCTCCTACCACTCTGCTGAGAACTACCCATGACCTGCTGACTCGAACTGCCGATGTGAAATGCTGACTGCTGGTATCCGGGAGCTACACCGTATCCACTGCCCCCGATCATATAAGGATCTATCATGGTGCCCTGGCGGATATGCCGCCTCTCAATCAAACGGGCCTCTTCAATCACACTCTCTAGGGTGCGATCCTCGGTACGCGTACCAATAAAAGCGGGTCCCAATCCAGTAACATACAGCTCCACTGCTCTGTAAGGATCCCTCCTGATATCTTCTACATGTCGGGATAGCCTATTAAACTCTCTGGTGTAATCCTCCACTGACCTATCACCTCTAGTGATGTGGAGTAGCTGCCACCTGTAGGCATCTCTGGTAGCTAGAGGATAGAAAAATCTCAAAAAGCGATCCTTAAATTCTAGCCAAGTCAGCTCGTGCATCGATGGCTGAATCGACTGCATAAACCAATCCTGAGCAGCTGCCTGAACCGATAACTCCACAATCATAATCCTCTGATAATTCGTGTGTCCAGTACTGGTGCATGCCTCAATCACATTAATGAAGTTTAAGGCATCGCCCGTACCATCAAAAGAAACTCTACCGATCCGAGAGTAAAGAAGGGCTGCTTCAGTGTCCGACATCCCCTGGTTCCTCTGTTGAAGCATCTGTTGTACAAGGGGCATCGCCTGATTCAATGCTGCTAGACCCTAATTAATCCCTACTAGTCCAGCTACAAAGGCTGTAGGGTTAACAGCTGGGGCTTCAGGCTCAACTGGCTGCTGATCAGGAATCTCAGCTGCAGCTACCCTAGCTCGACCTCTACCTCTACCTCTGCCCCTACGACGTGGAGCAGGAAGGGGAGCCTCATCATGCACAGATTGCTCATTAAGCCTAAGGGTCGGATCAACATTTGGGTCGGTACGCACACGCCTCATTCTGAAAGGAAGACAAGGAAAATTGAATTCAAAATGGGGTAAGAATATTTAAAGCAATGCGGAATTAGAAACAATAACATCTCAAGATAATTATCAACCCTAAAGCTGCAGTAGATACACAAAAAGATAGACATAGACAATTAATCGAACTTAGGCTCTGATACCAACTTTGTCACGACTCGAACCCGAGGGCACGTGACCGGCACTAGGGAATGGATAAGCATAAGGCCCCCGAAACCCGTAGTAAGCCTAAAGGAAAAAAGAAAATAAAACCATTCATATATTAAACTTTACTTTAAAACAGAACACATTATCAAACTAATTTTTCTCAGAATACACAAATTCAACTGCTTAAATAATAATGTATTTCAACATCTCATATTATAAATCAAATTGAAACTTATACATAAGCGTGGTTTACACAAATAAATTACATAATTATGTTTAAACCATACAAATCTTTAATACATATACTACTGCAGCAACCTAGATTAACACATAGTACAGCTTATAATGACCTACTTAATATAGCCGGTGAAGAAGAAACCCGGCGTGGAGGTAGGCTGAGGTCGAAATCCCAAGCTCCTGAAAAAAATAAATTGAGGGGAATCAGACCTCACTGAGTAAGTCAATAAAAAGAGTTGTACGGTTTGAAAACCCTTTTGGAAAACTATATATGTTTATAGTGAAAATAATTTATAATATATATATTTATAGCTTTTGAAAAATCTCGGTAGAACCCTAAACCCAACAATCTACATGGCCAACTGGGCCCACTTATTCCAACTAGACTACCAGTCCCCGAGAGCAAAGGCATCAACTGAGGCACCAAGCCGTAGTCATCCACTTAATCCAAATATATGGCTCTGGCGGTCCCCGAGAGCATAGGCATCAACCGAGGCATCCATCCCAATCCATTTTAACCTTACAAATCACTGGCGGTCCCCGAGAGCGTAGGCTTCCACCGAGGCACCTGTCCTAGTTTAACATTCACCAAACATATATATTACGGATCCATCTCTCAATCTCTACCATGTGCACATAGTCCTGGTGAAGCCCACCAGGTAGCCCGTTCTACCAAAATTTCTCAAATCGATTTTAAATAATAAAATGTGTTTAAATCTTAAATAATAGCATTAAATTTAAATAAACCATGTAATCAATATTAAAATAGGAGCGCACGCATTTGTTAATTAAAACACACGCACAGATTATTCTATTGACTTACAGGATGAATGTGAAGGCTAACGATCATGCGTCTGCCTCGGCCTCACGGTTTCTGCTCCGAGATGATCTAAAAGGAAAATAATAATAATCGACTTTTAAAACATGACTAAGGAATCGAAATCAGAAATCAACAAAATAATAAAATTCCAGACTGACTCGAGGAAAATCGGACGAGACTCGACAGACAGGATTTAACCTAACGATAGGAATTTTACGAGTATCACGTTTTACGAAAAAATCTATCGAAATTTCGACAGAGTCTCCTCTGTAAAATGGACATCTCTCTACCAAAGGTAGAGCCAGACCTGCATAGAAAATGCACTTTCAAAATACACAACCATTCACACTCGAGTCGGGCTCCCAAAACTTCAATTTGTCCCGACCGAGATCACAACTCAATAAAGTATCAAAATTAATAATATTTATTTCTCCATTTACACACATACTAAAATAAATAAAATTATATAAAATCTCAATTATTCAAAATTAAACAATTAAATTTGTATTCCATTACTAATAATATAATTATAATTATTATTCAAATTAAAACCTTTGTAATGTATTATATATATATATATATATATATATATATATATATATATATATATATATATATATACATTATTTGAAATTCAATATCCAAAATTTACTCTACTTAAGTGATTACATCAATTAACTTATAAAAATTGTCTCAACCCTTTAAATATTAATAAAACTAATTAAAATATATATTTATCACATTATGTGAATTACATAATGTGCTATATATATACAAAAATTTTCCTTAAAATTATCTAATCATTTAAAACTTATTTTTCTCAAGATAATTCCTCCCAATATTATAAAAAATTTAATCAACCAACAATATTTTTCCCAAAAGTATTATTTAACTAAAAATCAATTTTTGGCATAAACTCAAATATATTTATAAAAATAGTATAAAAATCTCAAAAATTATAATTTGAGTCCTAAAATTCATATTATTCACTAATAACCTCATTTATCAAATTTCATAACCTTTTTAACCAAAATTTTCAAAATTAGCCTAATTATTTAATTTTGACATAAAGTATAAAAATTCCTAAAATAGTATCAAAATTTTCAAAATTCACCAAAAATCTAAATAAATTCCAAAAAAATTCAATAAAATTTATTTTACTCAAAATAATTAATAACAATCACCCTAATTGCTAATTATACCTAAATAAATATCTAAATAAACCAAATAAACATTAAATAAATTATGGAAATTCAATTTAATTACCAAAAATTCAAGAAAATTAAAAACAACCTCAAATGCATGCTAAACAACCCTAACTAACCTAGGTTTACCAAGATCAAAGAGGGGAATGGAAGAATTTGGGCGAGCACTACTCACCACCTAGCAGCTGGACTGAGCAGAGGGAGGGGAAAGACCTGCTGCCATCGGAGAAAATGGGGAGATGGAGCAGCTCAGGAGGAGGCGGAGAGTAGCTTGACACCACCAGAAGAAGGCACGACAGAAGGTCGAAGCTAGGCAGAATGAGGAGATGCAGAGCTGCTACTGCGCGAGGGGATGAAGGAGCTGCTTCAACACTCTAGCAAGCTTCACCCACGGCGGCAATGGCGCCCTCAGGAGAAGAAGAAGGAGGCGCAGTGACGGGAGAGGGCGAGGGGTCGCAGACGGGGATGGAGAATTGGTCTTCTTCTTCTTCGGGTTCTAGTGTTTTCTAAACCTATATCTATACTTATATATATATATACATGTGTATCATTATACTTTATACTATATTATATATATATATATATATATATATATATATATATATATATATATATATGCACACATATGAATAGATATACACATTTAAATCAATATTTAACCTAAAATAAAATGTTAACACAATTATACTTTAATATAATGCTAAAAAAATAACTATTACTAGTACTAATTGAGAAAAACATGTCCCTTTTTATTCAATTAATTATATATATATATATATATATATATATATATATATATATATATATATATATATATATATATATATATATATATATATATATATATATATATATATATATAGGGTATTACACATACACATATACTAAAAATAGAAAAAAATATATAAAATCTCAATTATTCAAAATTAAACAACTAAATTTATATTCCTTTGTCAAAATATAATTATAACCCAATTTAAACCATTATAATGTATTAAATATATATATATATATATATATATATATAATACTTGGAATTAATATTCAAAATTAACCCCACTTAATTAGAAATATCAATTAATTTATACAAATTGTCTAAACCCCTTAATTATTAATAAAACTAACGAAAATATATATTCAACTATAATTAGCATAAAATTACATTTTACCCCCCCCTAAAATACATAAATTACATAATGTATTATTAATACTAAAAAATAATTCCTTAAAATTATTTAATCACCCCAAAAATTTATTTTCTCAAAATTAATCTTCCTTATAATTAAAACATAAAATCAACCAATAATTTCTTCTAAAAAAAATATAATTTAACCTAAAAATCATATTTGACATAAACCTAAAAATATTTATAAAAAATAGTTTAAAAATCACAAAAACTATAATTTAAGTTCTAAAATTAATAACATTTAATAATAACCTCAATTATCAAAATTTATAATTTTTTTACAAATAATTTCGGATATAAACAAAATATTACTAATGTCACGACTCGAACCCGAGGGCACGTGACCAGCACTAGGGAATGGGTAGGCATAAGGCCCCCGAAAGCCCGTAGTAAGCCTAAAAGAAAAGATAAACAACTCTTTACAATTTAAAACTTTATTTTAAAACGGAACACATTATCAAACTGATTTTTCTTAGAAATAACAATTCAAGTGCTTCATCGTCCCATATTATAAATCAAACTTAACTCTTTATACATAAGCGTGGTTTATACAAATAAATTACACAAATATACTTAAACCATACAATTCTTAGTACATATACTACTGCAGCAACCTAGAACAATACATCAGTATAGCTTACAATGACCTATATAAAATAGCTGGTGATGAAGAAACTCGGCGTAGAGGTAGTCTGAGGTCGAACTCCCAAGCTCCTGAAAAAAAATAAATTGAGGGGAATCAGACCTCACTGAGTAAGTCAATAAGAAGAGCTATATGGTTTGAAAACCTTTTGAAAACTATATATGTTTATAGTGAAAATAATTTATAATGTAGAAGTATAGTTTTTTTTTTTTTTGAAAAATCTCGGTAGAACCCTAAACCCAAAATCTAAATGGCCAACCGGGCCCACTTATTCCAACTAGGACTATCGGTCCCTGAGAGCGAATGCATCAGCCGAGGCACCAAGTCATAATCATTCACTTAATCCAAATATATGGCACTGGCAGTCCCCGAGAGCAAAGGCATCGACCGAGGCACCCATCCAATCCATTATAACCTTACAATCACTGGCGGTCCCCGAGAGCAAAGGCTTCCACCGAGGCACCCATCCAGTTTAACATTCACCAATCATATATATATTTCGGATCCATCTTCATTCTCTACCATGTGGACATAGTCCTGGTGAAGCCCACCAGGTAGCTCGTTCTACCAAAATTTCTCAAAATTGATTTTAAATAAATAAAATGCGTTTAAATCTTAAATAACAACATTAAATTAAATAAATCATATATCAATATAATAAAGTATGAGCGCATGCATTCTTTAAATAAACACACGCACAAATCATTCTATTGACTTACAAGATGAATGCGAAGGCTGATGACCACGCGTCTGCCTCGGTCTCACAGCTTCTGCTCTGAAATGCTCTAAAAGAAAAATAACAAATTGACTTTTAAAACGTGACTATGGAATTGGAATCAACAATCAGCAAAATAATGAAATTCCAGGCTGACTCGAGAAAAACAGGCAAGACTCGATAGACAGGATATAACCTAACGGTAGAAATTTTACAAATATCACATTTTACGAGAAAATCTATCGAAATTTCGACAGAGTCTCCTCTGTAAAATGGACATCTCTCTACCAAAGGTAGAGCCAGACCTGCATAGAAAATGCACTCCTAATAACCACAGACATACACACTTGAGTCGGGCTCCCAAAACTACATTTAGCCCCGACCGAGATCTCAACTCAACGAATCATCAAGAATTAATAACATTTATTTCCCAAATTACATATTTCACATACACATATACTAAAAATAAATAAACATATATAAAATCTCAATTATTCAAAAATTAAAAAACTAAATTTTCATTTCATTATCAAGATATAATTAAAGCCTAAATTAAAACCATTATATTCAACTTTTATTACCAAAATAATGTATTATAAGTATATATAAAATATGTGGAATGAATATTTAAAATTAACACTACTTAAGTAAAAATATCAATTAATTTATATAGATTCTCTAAACCCCTTAAATATTGATAAAACTAACTAAAATATATATATTTAACTATAATTAGCGTAACATTACAATTTTACCCCTAAATACATAATTTACATAATGTATTATTAGTACTAAAAAAAATTCCTTAAAATTATTTAATCATCTAAAACTTATTTTCTCAATATTAAATTCTTAATATAATTAAAACATATAAATGACTTCTAATATCTTCTAAAATATAATTTAACCTAATATTCAATTTTGACATAAGCCATAAAAATTCATAAAATTTGAATAATATTCTAAAAAAATTATTTCTTTACTCTAAAATTAATATCAACTCATAATAACACCAAAAATACCAAATATTATTATTTTTTTTTTATAATTAATTTAAGAAAATTCCTAAAATAATAATAAAATATTCAAAAATTCACCAAAAATCAAAATAAATTCCAAAAATTATACAAAAATTCATAGAGGTAGATTGAGCTACTAGGAATCACATTTGTGAAGGGAGTTTGCATGAATCAAGCTAGATCGAGCTAAAACAATTTCAAAACCCTAGAGCTCAAAACTAACAATCAACCAAAACTCAATCAATTCATGACCAAAGCTTAAACTAAGCTTGGAATGGGTCTCACCGGTGCAAAAGGAGGGGATTGACACCGAAATGGAGTGAAATGGTGGCCGGACGGGGCTTGGCTGATTCTAGGAGCAACTCTCGACTTTCCTCTGTTTTCAAGGATTCCGGCAACTCTGCTGGCGACCAGAGGTGAGGGAGAAGGAGGAGAAGGCAGCAGGTGGTGTTGGAGATGGGGGGAGACGCAGTGACGGTGGCGGTTGGGGATGTCGCACGGTGAGGGAAGGTTGAGGGAGATGGTGCTACGGTTTTTGTTTAAGTATATATATATATATATATATATATATATATATATATATATATATATATATATATATATATATATGTACAAATTCTCCACCACACATACACATTATATACATACATATATATTTATACGTATATTCACACACTCACAAGTATCCTACATACATATACACAAGATGAACTAATGCACACACATAAAATAATAATTAACCCTAATTATATATGTGTATGTATGTATATATATATATATATATATATATATATATAATATATATATATATATATATATATATATATGCATGTACATAGTTGCATACAAAATAACCATAAAGTTAATGTAGTTTAAAATAATGATAATAATAGTAATAATATTGATAATAATAATAATAACAATAATAAAAATAAACAATGAAATTTTAAACAAATAAATAAATAATACTCACATAAATTAATAATCCTAAAATTGTATTAACATAAATATAATATCATGCAAAAGTAATTATTAATAACACTATTTAAAAATCCCTTTATTTAAATAAATATATAGGGTATTACAACTAAAATATTCAAAAATTTTACCAAATTCACAATAATTCCTAAAAAAATTTAATAAAATTAATACACCCAAAAATAATTAACAACAATCACCCCAATTACTAATTAAACCCAAATAAACATCAAATAAACCAAATAAATATCAAATAAAAATTCTGGAAAAATCAATTAATTTACTAAAAATTTCCAAAAATCGGAATCAACCTCCTTAAACACTAAAAACATCAATTAACTAAATAAATCTACCAAAATTATCAAGATCAAGGAAGGAAGAAAGATATTGGTGAGCATGGCTTACTGTCGAGCTTGAAGGGCTGGGGAAGGGAAGCTTGCTGCCACCGGAAAGAATGGAGAAGAAGGAGCAACAGTCACGGCAGAAGACAACACAAATGAAGAAGAACCGGAGCTAAGAGGAAGCTGGTAATGCAGGCTGTCGCGCGGTGAAGGGAAGCTGCCAAGCAAGAGAGAAGAAGAAGAACAACAACAACAACAACACCACCACTCCTGGAAGCTCTGGCACGACAGTGATGAAGGTTTTCCAGTAGTGATGGAGCGGCATAGGGAGAGGAGAAGTAGAGATGGTGATGGGAAGAAGGAGGGAGGGAGATGCTGCTGGGTTTGGAGGTCTCAGTTTTCCAAAGGTAAGTGCTCTTCTTTCTTTCTTTCTTCTGATTTTTTTTTATCTTTAATTATATATATATATATATATGCATGTTTATAGTAGCACATAAATAACCATATTTTAATATAGTTTAAAATAGTAATGATAATAATAATGATAATATAGACAAATAAAATTCTAGATAATAAATAAATAATACTCATATAAATTAATAACCCTAAAATTATATTAACATAAATATAATATCATGCAAAAGTAATTATTAATAAAACTATTTAAAAATCCCTTTATTTAAATAAATATATAGGGTATTACAGTCTCCCCTCCTTATATGAATTTGTCCCTGAATTCAAGAAAAGAAAGAAAAGAAGAATTACAAGGCTAAGAAGGAAAGAGATACGGGAAAGAAACTCGAATCTCGGCTTCAGTTTCCCAAGTGTAATCCTCAATGGAATGATTACTCTATAGCACCTTCACCATCGGTATCTCCTTAGTCCGCAGTTGTTGGATTTGGCGATCCACAATCGCCACTGGATACTCCTCATAAGTCAGATCATCGCTAAGTTCTACGGTTTGAGGCTAAAACACATGAGACGAATCAGGGACGTATTTTCTCAGCATAGATACATGAAATACAGGATGAATTTTCGACAGTTCTGGTGGTAACACCAGCCTATACGCCACTTCACCCACTTTAGACTGAATCTCAAATGGTCTAATGTATCTAGGGGCTAGCTTACCCTTCTTGCCAAACCTCATAACTCCTTTCATTAGAGACACCTTCAGGAACACCATGTCTCTAACCATGAAGGATACGTCCTTCCTCCTAGGGTCAGCATAGCTCTTCTGTCTGCTGAAGGCTATCTTCAATCGCTGCTGTATAATGGGGACTTTCTCTGACGTGATCTGCACCAACTCTGGTCTCGTTAACTGCCTTTCACCAATCTCCCAACACAAAGGTGATCTACACTTCCTACCATATAGTGATTCATACGGAGCCATCTCGATGCTAGCATGATAGTTGTTATTATAAGCAAACTCAATCAATGGCAAGTGTGAATCCCATTGTCCTCCAAAGTCCATTACACACATCCTCAGCATATCTTCTAACATCTGGATGGTCCTCTCTGACTGACCATCTGTCTGAGGGTGGAAGGCCGTACTGAAATCCAATCTGGTACTCAAGGCCTTGTGTAACTCTTGCCAAAAGACTGAGGTAAAGGTGGCTCCACTATCCGACACTATACTCACAGGCACTCCATGTAGACAAACAATCCTATTGACATAAAGTCTCGCCAGTCTATCAGTAGAGTACGTCTTCTTTATAGGCAGAAAGTATGTTGACTTAGTTAACCTGTCAACAATCACCCAAATAGCATCATAACCTCCAGTAGTCCAAGGTAGCCCAGTCACGAAATCCATAGCTATCATATCCCATTTCCATTCAGGAATTGACATGGGTTGCAACAATCCCGAGGGTCTCTGATGTTCAAGCTTTACTTGCTGGCAAGTCAGGCACCTAGATACAAACTTTGCAATATCCTTCTTCATTTCATTCCACCAATACGTATCCTTCAAGTTATGATACATCTTGGTAGAACCTGGATGAACACTATATGCAAAAAAATATGCTTCTTCCATAATCTCCTTCCTCAAGTCATTAACATCTGGCATACAAATCCTAGTGCCTAACCACAACACACCTTCTCTATCAATCATAGAGTCCCATGACTGCCCTTGTTGCACTTCATACATAATTCTCTACAACTGTGGATCTCTGCTCTGAGCTGCCTTAACCCAATCCAAGTATACTGATCGTACATTGAATTCAGCTAAAAGGCACTTTCGGGTAGCTTTCATCTGCAACCCCTGATCAATCAACCCATGCAACTCCTTGATAATGGGCCTTCTTTATGAGCTAATATGGGTAAGACTGCCCGCTGATTTTCTACTCAAGGCATTCGTGACTATATTCGCCTTGCCTGGATGGTATAAAATGGAACAATCATAATCTTTAAGGAGTTCCATCCATCTTCTCTACCTCAGATTCAAGTCCCTCTACTGGAAAATATATTTCAAGCTCTTGTGATCAGTGTATATCTCACACATCACCCCGTACAAGTAATGCCTCCATATTTTCAAAGCAAACACCACGGCTGCCATCTCCAGATTGTGAGTAGGATAGTTTTGCTCGTGTTTCTTCAACTGCCTCAAAGTATAAGCAATCACTTGGCCATTTTGCATTAACACACAACCCAATCCTGCTCTAGAAGCATCACAATACACTGAATAACCTTCATTTCCAGAGGGCAAGGTTAGAATTGGCGTCGACGTCAACAACTCCTTCAATAATTGAAAGTGCTCTTCACATTTGTTTGTCCATACAAACTTAGCACTCTTCTAGGCCAACCTTGTCAAAGGTGCAGTAATTTTAGAGAAGTCTTTCATAAATCTTCTATAATAGCCTACTAGACCCAGGAAACTCCGTACTTCTCTAACTGTAGTCAGCCTCAGCCACTCTGTAATAGCCTCTATCTTCTTAGGGTCCATCTGTATGCCATCTCTAGAAACCACGTGGCCTAAAAATGCCACTTGATGCAACCAGAACTCTTACTTTAAGAATTTGGCATATAATATGTGCTCCCTTAAAGTCTAAAGCACCCTTCTCAGATGCATAACATGCTCAGCCTCGCTCTTGGAATAAACCAAGATATCATCAATGAAAACTATTACAAATCGATCCAAGTATGGCCTGAACACCCAATTCATCAAGTCCATAAAGGCTGCTGGAGCATTAGTCAACCCCAAAGGACATTACTAAGAACTCATAATGGCCATATCTTGTTCGAAAGGTTGTCTTAGGCTCATTACCTCTTCTGATCCTCAACTGGTGATACCCATATCTTATATCTATTTTAGAGAAGCATGTAGCACCTTGAAGCTGATCAAACAAGTCATCGATCCTCGGAAATGGGTACTTGTTCCTGATGGTGACCTTATTCAACTGCCTGTAATTGATACAGAGTCGAAGGCTACCATCCTTCTTCTTCACGAACAACACCGGAGCACCCTAAGGCGATGTACTAGGTCTGATAAAACCCTTATCGAGCAACTCCTGCAACTGCTCTTTCAGCTCCTGTAGTTCAGCTGGTGCCATTCTGTAGGGTGGCATAGAAATAGGATCCGTACCAAGTATGACATCGATACATAACTCTATCTCTCTGTCTGGTTGTAATCCTGGTAATTCTTCAAGAAAAAGATCTAGAATTTCATACACCACTAGCACCTGCTCAATTGCCACATACTCCTTCTCAACATCTCTTACCACTGCCAAGTAACCCTGACAACCCTTTCTAAGCATCTTCCGAGCTGTAATGGTAGAAATAAGATTATGAGGCATGGAGCTCCTTTCACCTTTGAAATAAAATTCTTCTTCATTTGGAATTCTGAACACCACTTCTTTCTCTCGGCAATTCACAAAGGCATAATACCTCGACAACCAATCCATACCCAGAATGACGTCGAATTCCAGCACATCAAGAAATACTAAGTCCGCCAATAGTTCTCTACCATCAACTATCACCAAACATGAAGGAAAGAAGACATCTGTCTCCAACTCATCACTAAGAGGAGTCGACACAGATAAAGGAAAGGACAACCTAGAGGGCTGCCACTCGATTCTCGAAGCGAACATAGGAGAAATGAAGGAATGTGAAGCACTAGGGTCAAACAACACTCTAGCATCGCATACACAGACTGAGAGAATATTTGCTACCACTACATTCGAAGTCTGAGCATCTTGTGGTTTCAAAGTGAACACTTGAGCCTGACCACGACCTGCCTGCTGAGAAGTCAAAGGCTACACAAATCCATAATCGCTAGGTCTACCAACTGAACCTCGAACCTACTGACTCATAGGCTGAGGCAGTCTCTACTGTGGCTGTATTGGCACTCGATACTATTGGGGCATCGGATAGTAGGGCTGAGCCACTGATGAAGATGAACCCTGAGCATACTGTGGCTGGTATTCGGAGTGAGGACAAGCTTTGGCAAGATGTCCAATCTGCCCACATCTGAAGCAAGCACCCGACAACAAATAACATGGGCCCTGATGAAATTGTCCACAACTTGCACATGCACTGGCTCCAGACCCAGAACTACTTTGTCCGAAGCTCTGCCCACTACTACTACTACTGACTCCAGTACTGAATCTATGACCCCTACCACTCCTCCTGTTCGTGGCATAACCATGGCGACCAACTTGGTGGGTCCTGGACCTCCTACCACCCTGCTATGAACTACCCGCAGCCTGCTGACTCATACTACCGATGTGAAATGCTGGCTGATGGTACCCGGGAGCTACACCATATCCATTGCCCCCCGACCATATAAAGATCTACCATGGTGCCTTGGCGGATATGTCGCCTCTCAATCAAACGGGCCTCCTCAATCACACTCTCTAGGGTGCGGTCCTTGGTACGCTTACCAATAAAAGTAGGTCCCAATCCAGTAACATATAGCTCTACTACTTTGTAAGGGTCCCTCGTGATATCCTCTGCATGTCGAGACAGCCTATTAAACTCTCTAGTATAGTCCTCTACTGACCTATCGCCTCTAGTAATGTGGAGCAATTGCCACCTGTAGGCATCTCTGGTGGCTGGAGGACAGAAAAATATCAAGAAGCGATCGTTAAACTCTGGCCAAGTCAGCTCATGCATCGATGGCTGAATCGATTGCATAAACCAGTCCTGAGCGGCCGCCTGAACCGATAACTCCATAATCATAATCCTCTGATAATTTGTGTGTCCTGTTCTGGTACGTGCCTCAATCCCATTAATGAAGTCTAAGGCATCACCCATACCGTCAAAAGAAACTCTACCGATCTGAGAGTAAAGAAGTGCTGCCTCAGTATCTGACATCCCTTGATTCCTCTACTGAAGCATCTGCTATACAAGGGGCATCGCTTGATTCAATGCTGTTAGACCCTGATTAATCCTTGCCAATCCAGCTGCGAAGGCTGTGGGGTCAACCGCTGGGGCTTCAGGCTCGACTGGCTGCTGCTCAGGAATCTCAGCTGCAGCTACCCTAGCTCGACCTCTACCTCTACCTCTGCCCTTACAATGTGGAGCAGGAAGGGGAGCCTCATCGTGCACAGACTGCTCATCAAGTCTAAGGGTCAAATCGACATCGGGGTCGATACGCACACGTCTCATTCTGAAAAAAAAAACAAGGAAAATTGAATTCAAAACGGGGTAAGCATATTTAAGGCAATTCGGAATTAGAAACAAAAACATCTCAAAGAAAATTATCAATCCTAAAGTTGTAGTAGTTACACAGAAAGATAGACATGGATAATTAATTGAACTTATGCTCTAATACCAACTTTGTCACGACCCGAACCCGAGGGCACGTGACCGGCACTAGGGAATGGGAAGGCATAAGGCCCCCGAAACCTGTAGTAAGCCTTAAGGAAAAGATAAACAACACCTTACAATTTAAAACTTTATTTTAAAATAGAACACATTATCAAACTGATTTTTATAAAAAAAATAAACAAATTCAAGTGCTAAATAAAATGTGCTTTAATGTCACATATTATAAATTAAACTTAAATCTTTATACATAGGCGTGGTTCACACAATTAAATTACATAAATATATTTAAACCATACAATCCTTAGTACATATACTACTGCAGAAACCTAGATTAACACACAGTACAACTTACAATGACCTATATAAAATAGCCGGTGAAGAAGAAACTCGGCGTGAAGGTAGTCTGAGGTCGAACTCCCAAGCTCCTAAAAAAAAAATTGAGGGGAATCAGACCTCACTTAGTAAGTCAATAAAAGAGCTGTACAGTTTGAAAACCTTTTTGAAAACTATATATTTATAGTGAAAATAATTTATAGTGTATAGGTATAGCTTTTGAAAAATCTCGGTAGAACCCTAAACCCAAAAATCTACATGGCCAACTGGGCCCACTTATTCCAACTAGACTATCGGTCCCCGAGAGCAAAGTCATCAACCGAGGCACCAAGTCATAGTCATCCACTTAATCCAAATATATGGCACTGGTGGTCCCCAAGAGCAAAGGCATCGACCGAGGCACCCATCCCAGTCCATTATTAACCTTATAATCACTGGCGATCCCCAAGAGCATAGGCTTCCACCGAGGCACCCGTCCCATTTTAACATTCACCAGTCATATATAATTCGGATCCACCTCTCAATCTCTACCATGTGCACACGGTCCCGGTGAGGCCCACCAGGTAGCCCGTTCTACCAAAATTTCTCAAAATAAATTTTAAATAAATAAAATGCATTTAAATCTTAAATAATAGCATTAAATTAAATAAATTATATAATCAATATAATAAAATATGAGCGCATGCATTCTTTAAATAAACACACGCGCAGATCGTTTTATTAACTTACAAGATGAATGCGAAGGCTGACAACCACGCGTCTGCCTTGGTCTCACAGCTTCTGCTCCGATATGCTCTAAAAGAAAAATAACAAATTGACTTTTAAAACATGATTATGGAATCAAAATCAACAATCAATAAAAAATGAAATTCCAGTCTGACTCGAGGAAAACTGGACAAGACTCGATAGACAGGATATAACCTAACTAATGGTAGAAATTTTACAAATATCACGTTTTACGAGAAAATCTATCAAAATTTTGGCAGAGTCTCCTATGTAAAACAAACATCTCTCTACTAAAGGTAGAGCCAGACCTACATAAAAATGCATTTCTAATATCCACAAACATCCACACTCGAGTCGGGCTCCCAAAACTACACTTAGCCCCGACCGAGATCACAACTCAACAAAATATCGAAAATTAATAACATTTATTTCTCAAAATACATATTTCACATACACATATACTAAAAATAGATAAAAATATATAAAATATCAATTATTCAAAATTAAACAACTACATTTGTATTCCTTCGTCAAAATATAATTATAACCCAACTTAAAACCATTATAATGTATTAAATATATATATATATATATACGTCACAACCCTAACTCAAGGACACGTGACCCGCTGTAATATCCCGTGTTTTTAAATATTTTAATACTGCATCGGGATATGCAGTGTTAATAATTTTTGTATATATATTATGATATTTTACGAGTTGATATGTATTTAAAACCTATTTTAATTATTGTGTATTATTTTAAGTGCTTTACGTAAAATTTTCCCGAGACTTTCATTTTCGGGGAAATTTTCACGTAAATAATTTTTTATTAAATATTTTAAATATATTTTCGGACTTGCATGAACTCATACGTATTTTTAAAATACTAAATAAAGCCTATGTGTACTTATTTATTTAATTAGGGTTTAATTAATATTACCCTAATATATTTTATTAATTGTTTATTTATTTTATTATTATTTAATTATTTTTAATTAATATTAAATTTTAAAATATTAAATATTAAGTGTGTGGTGTATATTTAATGTGTGTAATTTAATATTATTTTAATATATAGTATAAATTATATATATATATATACATATAATACATCAAAAATCAAACTTTTGGAAAAATTACCATTTTGCCCCCGATCTCTCCTTCTTCCCCGATCTTCACCCTCACAGCCGTCCGACGCCTGCAACTGCCGATTCCTCACTGTTTATGTGCCATCCAGTGTGCCACCACCTTCCCCAGCCTTCCTCACCGCCTGTAGCAATCGTTTTCGGCGTCTGGAGGTCGGTTTTTGGCCGAAAGCCGAGAGTTTGCAATTTCTTCACACCTCACGATTCCGTCCACCATTTTTGACACCGCCAATCTCTTTCTTCTCCTTGAGCTCCGCTGAGTGTAATTCTAGCTTTGGTTTGAGCTGAATTAGTCTTGATTTGTTTAGGTTTTGAATTTTCAATTTCGGCCATATTAGGGTTTTTGATTTTTTTGAACTTTGAATTGATTGATTCATCAAAACTCCCTTCACAAATGTTGATCCTAGTAGCTTAATCTACATTTTTGAATTTTTTTGGAATTTTTGGAGATTATTTTGATTTTTGGGTATTTTTAAATATTTTAATATTATTTTCTAATTTTCGGAAATTAATTAAATAAATTATGAAATTGTGTTTTATGATAATTATAGGTGTTGAAATGAATTATAGGAATTTATTTGGAATTTTTATGAATTTCTATGTATTTATTTTGAATTTTATTATTTTATGTAATTTTGGGAAATTAGGGTTAATTGTGTTTTTAATTGAAATTAATTGGTTAATTGAGTTTAATTATTGATATTATTGATAAATATGTTGATAAAATTAATTTTGGGTAATTATACTATTTTTGTGAATTTTTGAAGTAATTATAGTATATTTATATATATAGGGGTATTTTGGTAATTTTACCCTAAATTGGCTAAAAATGTAATTTAATTGGTTTTAATAGTTATTTAAGGTATAAAAATGATTCTAAAAATTATTTCTTATTTTTAACTAATTAAAACTATTTTTTCGTGAATTATTTTCAATTATATATATAATATACGATTTTTCTAATAAAATGAGTTTTTATCGGTTTTTAATGTGTTTATAGGTTAATTATGTAATTTCTACTTGTAAAATGAATTTCTATTTATTAAGGGTATTTTTGGTATTTTCAGAATTATTCTATGTTTGTGGACCCCGATCGGTAAACTGTAGTTTGGAGTCCGACCGAGGGGTTGTGGATGAGTGGTTGAGTTTGTTTTTCGAAGTGTGTTTCTTTGCAGGGTTGGCTCTACTCTTTGAGTAGAGAGATGTTCATTTTACAGGGGAGGTTCTGTCGAATTTTTGATAGAATTCTCGTAAAACGTGATGTCCAGTCGAACCCTAATTTCGATTCTATGTTTAATACTCTAGATCGAATTCTAGGATTTCTATTAGGGTTATTCTGATTTCTGTCATTATTGTTTGTTTAGTTACGCCGAGACCGAGGCCTAGTGGACCAGGCCCATCGGACCCATCTCGAGGAGCGCACTAGTGTGAGTTGCTATTTTATATATATATATGCTTAGGATGCATGATTTTAGAAATATATGTTTTATTTTGATTAAAAAGCATAAATAATGTGATTTGTATTTAAGTATATTTTTGGTTGATTTTTGGTATATATTAAATTATATGCATGTTTTGTTAATAAATTATATTTAAAATGTTTTTAAATATATTTCTAGCTTAATTTATAATTTGATTGGATTCATTTGACATATATATACTCGAAATATACCTGGTTTACTTTTGGTATATTTTCGGTATATATATGGTTTATATTGTTATTTTATTTAAAATCATGCATCATGTATTTGTGAATGGATGTTTTATATTTATTAATGAAGGATATCAATAGAACGTGCTACCTAGTGGGTAGCACTAGGACCGAGTACGTACCGGTGCGCTTATAGCAAATAGGCTATACTACTAACTATTTGTGGATATTGATTGAATATGATTATTTGATGTGTGAGATATGATTTGGGGGTGTGATTGCTGGAGCTTGGTTGACCAAGTGTCTCGGGGCCAATCACACTGGCAGTCAGACCGCTGGAGCTCGGTTGACTTAGTGTCTCGGGGCCAGTCTAATGTCCAAATGGATTAAGTGGATATATTTGGATTAAGTGAGCCTGAATGGCTAGAGTGTTGTCTAACACTGTTTGAGGTTTCGATATCATAGGGTTCTATTTGATCCTTCATAAAAGATGATTTTCAATAAAATATATAAAAATATGATTTTCTGCATCTGTGTGAATTTGCCTGTATATATACATATTAGATATATATTGTTGATTGTATGCATTGTCATTTAGTATGCATGTATATATATTATAGTAATTCACTCAGTGAGGTCTGACTCCCCTCTGTTGACTATTTTTCAGGAGAGTCATCATCTTCAGACCTCAGTAGCAGGCCTGTATGCCGGATTTCTTCCGCCCCGGCTTCTTTATGTAAACTGCTTCTCTGAGTCTTGGATTTATTTTATCTAGACACTGCAGTAGTCATTAAATATTTAAAGAGATGTTGTATTATATTTGAACTGGATTTGTATTAAAAGATTTATATATATGAAATGTTGAGGATTTAATTTAAATCCAGTTGGTGCATATGTTATTATTATATTTATGATTTTTATTTCCACTGCATTATATACTGTTGTTATTACTATTGCATGTTTATTTTATTTTTAGGCTTGCTACGGGTTTCGAATTCGAAAGAATTCCCGTTCCCTAGCGCCGATCATGGCCCCTGTTTTGGGTCGTGACACCGGCACTAGGGAATGGGAAGGCATAAGGCCCCCGAAACCCTTCGTAAGCCTTAAAGAAAAGATAAACAACACCTTACAATTTAAAACTTTATTTTAAAATAGAACACATTATCAAACTGAATTTTCTAAAAAAAATAAACAAATTCAAGTGCTAAATAAAACGTGCTTCAACGTCACATATTATAAATTAAACTTAAATCTTTATATATAAGCGTGGTTCTTATAAATAACTACACAATATACTTAAAACATACAACTCTTAGTACATATACTACTGCAGCAAACTAGATTAACACACAGTACAGCTTACAATGACCTACATAAAATAGCCGGTGAAGAAGAAACCCGGCGTGGAGGTAGTCTGAGGTCGAACTCCCAAGCTCCTAAAAAAAATAAATTGAGGGGAATCAGACCTCACTAAGTAAGTCAATAAAAAGAGCTATACGGTTTGAAAACCTTTTTGAAAACTATATGTTTATAGTAAAAATAATTTATAGTATATATTTATAGCTTTTGAAAAATCTCGATAGAACCCTAAACCCAAAAATCTACATGGCCAACTGGGCCAACTTATTCCAACTAGACTATCGGTCCCCGAGAGCAAAGGCATCAACTGAGGCACCAAGTCATAGTCATTCACTTAATCCCAATATATGGCACTGGCAGTCCCCGAGAGCAAAGGCTTCTACCAAGGCACCCGTCCCAGTTTAGCATTCACCAATCATATATATTACAGATCCATCTCTCAATCTCTACCATGTGCACATAGTCCTAGTGAAGCCCACCAAATAGCCCGTTCTACCAAAATTTCTCAAAATCGATTTTTAAATAAATAAAATGCGTTTTAAATCTTAAATAACAGCATTAAGGTAAATAAATCATATAATCAATATAATAAAAATTTGTGCGCATGCATTCTTTAAATAAACACACGCACAGATCATTCTATTGACTTGCAAGATGAATGCGAAGGCTGACGACCATGCATCTGCCTTAGTCTCACAGCTTCTGCTCCAATATGCTCTAGAAGAAAAAATAACAAATCGACTTTTAAAACATGACTATGGAATCGAAATCAACAATCAATAAAACAATGAAATTCTAGACTAACTCAAGGAAAACCGGACAAGACTCAATAGACAGAATATAACCTAACTAACGGTAGAAATTTTACGAATATCATGTTTTACGAGAAAATCTACCGAAATTTCGGCAGAGTCTCCTCTGTAAAATGGACATCTCTCTACAAAAGGTAAAGCCAGACCTGCATAAAAATGCACTTCTAATATCCACAAACATCCACACTCGAGTCAGGCTCCTAAAACTACACTTAGCCCCGACCGAGATCACAATTCAACAAAACATCAAGAATTAATATCATTTATTTCTCAAAATACATATTTCACATACACATATACTAAAAATAGACAAAAATATATATAATCTCAATTATTCAAAATTAAACAACTAAATTTGTATTCCTTCGCCAAAATATAATTATAACCCAATTTGAAACCATTATAATGTATTATATATATATATATATATATATATATATATATATATATATATATATAATATTTGGAATTAATATTTAAAATTTACACTACTTAAGTAAAAATACCAATTAATTTATAAAAATTGTCTAAACCCCTTAAATATTAATAAAACTAATTAAAATATATATTTAACTATGTTTAGCGTAAAAATTACATTTTTACCCCTAAAATACATAAATTACATAATGTGCTATTAATACTAAAATAATTCCTTAAAATTATTTAATCATGCCAAAAATTTATTTTCTCAAAATAAATCTTCCTAATATAATTCAAACATGAAATCAACCAAAAATTTTCTTTTAAAAATGAAGTTTAACCTAAAAAAATCACATTTGACATAAACTCAAAAATATTTATAAAAATAGTATAAAAATCATAAAAATTATAATTTGAGTTCTAAAATTAATAACATTCACTAATAACTTCAATTATTAAAATTTCATAATGTTTCACAATAATTCCAGAAAATTAACATAAATACTAATTAAATACCTAAAATTTATATTATCCTCTAATTAACACAAAAAAATAATTGAAAACCTTAAATAAAATTAATATACCCAAAAACAATTAACTATACTTACTCTAATCACTAATTACACCTAAAAATAGAATAGAATCAAATAATTAAAATGAAAAAAAATCAAATAAAATTCTGAAAAAAAATCAATTAATTCCCCAAAAATTCTAAATGAAGAACATCAACCTCATTATACACTAACAACATCAATTTACTAGACAATCTACCAAAATGCTCAAGATCAAATAAGGAAAGGAGGAAATCGGGTGAGTATCACTCACCACCAAGCTGCTGCAAAAACAGAGGGAAAGGAGGGAGCTCACTATCACCGGAGATGGAGGCTGAGGGAGGCAGCAAGTGTAATATCCCGTGTTTTTAAATATTTTTATATTGTATCGGGATATGCAGTGTTAATAATTCTTATATAATATTGATATATTTCATGAGTTGTTATTTAATTAAAAATTGATTTTTTTTATTTTATACTATTTTAAGTACTTTACGTAGAATTTTTCCGGGGACTCGCATTTTCGGAAAAATTTACACGTAAGAAGTTCAATATTAATTATTTTAAATGTATTTATAAAATTGCATGAGTCTATGCATTATTTTAATTGTCATATTAGAACATATATATATATGCACATATATTTACATAATTGATTTAAATTAGGGTTATTTCTATTAAATCATATTATATTATATAGTTAATATTTAATTAGTATGTGTGTGTATATATATATATATTGTGTATTTTAACAAGTGGTGTATGTTTTTCATAAATATTATATTAAATTAATATATTTTAATATAAATTATTAAGTTATTAACACACACACACACACACAATATATATATATATACAAAATTTGTAAAATTACAAATTCTACCCTTCCCTTCCTCCTTCTCTTCCCCGACGACCCTAACCCCCCTCACCACTACGCACGCCGGCCACCTACCGTCACTGTGCCTCCCACCATGCCACCTCCTTCCTCCAGCCGTTTCGCCGCCTGTAGGTGTCTTCTCCAGCACCGGTGAGCTGAGTTTCGGCATTTTGGCCGAAAGTTGGCCTTTTCTTCACAACTCACTATTTCGACCACCAAATTCCTTCATTCTGATGTTGTTGGACTCCCTTGAAGCCATAGAAGATGATTCCAAGCTTTGTTTAAGCTCAAAACTTGATTTGGTAAGGTTTTTGTTAATTGTTCAATTCGGCCATCTTAGGGTTTTTCGATTTTTTTTAGCTTCAAATTAAATAAAATTATACAAAAATTCTATAAATTAAGGAAAATTCAGAAAAATGCTTAAAAATTCGAATTGGAGCAATTAAGTGGCATAATTCAACATTTAACTAAAAACAACCTAAAATCAACATCAAATTTCAATCAATAACCAGAAAATGACCTAAGAACAACCTAAAATCAACCCAGAGCAACTCACCTTCAACCTTCAATTCCGACGCCGGAGGTGAGTTACAGCGGCGGTTCTCGGCTTGGACAGACGCCTGAGAGGATGAAAGGAGCTGGGGAAGCTTTGGTGGCACCGGATCCAACTCCAACAATGATGAAGCAACTTCGACCGAGAGAGAAAGAAGACAGTGCACTGGAAATGGAAGAAAGGGAAGAGGAGGAAGAAGCTGGGTGACGGTAATGGCAGCTCCAGGAGGTTAAAATGCGCTGGAATGAGGGGAAAAGTGACAGTGATGGTGCTGATTAGGGAGGAGGGGGCTGGGGGTTTTCGGGTTTCTTTTGTGTTTTTGTTGTTTTTTTTTTTTTGGTCCCATACATATATATATATATATATATATATATATATATATATATATATGCATGTACATAGTAACACATAAATAGCCATAAAGTTAATATAGTTTAAAATAGTTGTAGTAATAATAATAATAATAATAATAATAATAATAATAATAATAATAATAAACAATGAAATTTTAGAAAATAAATAAATAATACTCACATATATAATCATTTCATAAATTAATAACCCTAAAAAATAATATTAAAAATTATATAATATAATTCAAAAGTAATTATTAATAACACTATTTGAAAATTCCTTTATTTAAATAAAAAGATAGGGTATTACAGTTGATAGTTGCTAGTCATTAGCTGATAAATATGAATTGTTTAGTAAAATTTTGTTAATTGTTACTATTTGTACATCAAATGATGTTCAAGGATATAATTTATTTGTAAATATAATTTTATATACTTCTTATAATATTTTTTAGTTATACAAATTATTTAAAATATATACAGTAATAAATAATAATTTATTATCAATAATTTAAATATTATTAAAAAAACTAATAGAAGTTATTTAAAAATAAAATTCAAAATATAAATATTATTGTATAATTTTTGTAAAATAATTATACATATAGATATTATAATTATTTAATTATTAATTATAATTTACAATAATATTTATTTAATTATAAACTATAAAAAAACTAATTGCTTACATTTGAATTAAATAAAATTATTTATTTTTAGTTATTTTTAATAAGAGTAAAATAATTTAAATACAAATAAATACAAATCCGCTATCAACTGATATGAAAAAACTCTAAAATAGAGTTTATCAAATCGTCAGCTGTTTTGATTAAAATTAACTATTAGTTGCTGATTTTAAGTTTACATTGATTGAAGAAAAACTTCTTTCAACTACATCAATTTGCTCAACCAAGAGGCCTTAAGACTTTGTAGACAAAGACTTGCTAGTTGTGGTGGAGCTCTATATAATTCAAAAGAATCAAACTGAAATATCCTACGTTTGATTTAAATAAAGTAATAATTGAATTTGCATTACTAGCAATAATTTTTAAATTATATTAAATAATTTTTACTAGCTAGCTATATTATTGTGTTAGGGTTATATAATTAATATTTTAGTGAATTATATTTCCTATAGCACTAACTATTATTTGACTATTTTGTAAGCATAAATTATTTTATATTAATCATGTTGTTTTTTTAGCCCTAATACATGTATTATATATATATATACATATATATATATAGGTTCATAGTGAAAGGAGAGCCCCGAAATCCCTCTCCCCTCTCGCCATCCTCACGACCTACCCACCTCCGTGCTGCTGCCTCCACCGTCAGGACCTCATCTCCGCCGGTGGTCGAGTGCTCACGGTTGCTAAAGCTGCAGTCCTTCTTCTCCTTCTTCTCTTCCTGCCTGGTAGCTAACTCCCCTATCCTCATGCAGTAGCTGCTTTTCCAGCTCCGCTCTGTACCAGCTCCCCTCTTCCGGTGCCACCTTCTTGCTGCAGCTTGCTGCCGTCCTCAGCCTCCCTCTCCGATGACAGCGTGCCCCTCATTTCTTCTCTGTTTCTGCAGCTTGAAGGTGAGTAATGCTCACCCGATTTCCTTCTTTCCTCCCTTGATCTTGAGCATTTTGATAGATTATCTAGATATTTAGTGTTGTTAGTGTATAATGAGGATGATATTGTTCATTTAGAATTTTTGGGGAATTATTTGATTTTTTCCAGAATTTTATTTGAATTTTTGTCATTTTAATTACTTGATTCTACTCTATTCTTAAGTGTAATTAGTGATTAGAGTAAGTATAGTTAATTGTTTTGTTGATTGTTGATTTTAATTCCATGGTCATGTTTTAAAAGTCGATTATTATTTTCTTTTAGAGCATTTTGAAGCAGAAGCTGTGAGACCGAGGCATACGCGGTGGTCGTCAGCCTTCGCATTCATCTTGTAAGTCAATAGAACGATCTGTGCGTGGTGTTTATTTAAAGAATGCATGCGCTCATATTTTTATTATATTGATTATATGATTTATTTATCTTAATGCTGTTATTTATGATTTAAATGCATTTCATTTATTTAAAAATCGATTTTGAGAAATTTTGGTAGAACGAGCTACCTGGTGGGCTTCACCAGGACTATATGCACATGGTAGAGATTGAGCGATGGATTCGATATATATATGATTGGTGAATGCTAAATTGGGATGGGTGCCTCGGTGGAAGCCTTTGCTCTCGAGGACCGCCAGTGATTATAAGGTTGACAATGGACTAGGATGGGTGCTCGGTCGATGCCTTTGCTCTCGGGGACTGCCAGTGCCATATATTTGGATTAAGTGAATGACTATGGCTTGGTGCCTCGATTAATGCCTTTGCTCTCGGGGATCGGTAGTCTAGTTGGAATAAGTGGGCCCGGTTGGCCATTTAGATTTTGGGTTTAGGGTTCTACCGAGATTTTTCAAAAGCTATACTTATACATTATAAATTATTTTCACTATAAACATATATAATTTTCAAAAAGGTTTTCAAACCATACAGCTCTTTTTATTGACTTACTCAGTGAGGTCTAATTCCCCTCAATTTATTTTTTTTTCAGGAGCTTGGGAGTTCGACCTCAAACTACCTCCACGTGGGTTTCATCTTCATCGGCTGTTTTATGTAGGTCATTGTAAGTTGTACTGTGTGTTAATCTAGGTTGTTGTAGTAGTATATGTACTAAGGATTTGTATGGTTTAAACATAATTGTGTAAACCACGCTTATGTATAAGATTTAAATTCAATTTATAATATGAGATGTTGAAACACATTTTTATTAAGCAGCTGAATTTGTGTATTTTGAGAAAAATCAGTTTGATAATATGTTATGTTAGTAATTAAAGTTTAAAATATGAATGGTTTTTATTTTCTTTTCCTTTAGGCTTACTATGGGTTTCGGGGGCCTTATGCCTACCCATTCCCTAGTGCCGGTCACGTGCCCTCGAGTTCGGGGTTGTGACAAAGTTGGTATCAGAGCATAAGTTTGATTAATTGTCTATGTCTGTCTTTCTATGTAACTACTACAGCTTTAGGGTTGATAATTGTCTTTGAGATGTTCTTGTTTCTAATTCCGCGTTGCGTTAAATATTCTTACCCCGTTTTGAATTCAATTTTTCTTGTCTTCTTTTCAAAATGAGGCATGTGCATACCTACCCCGATGTCGATCCAACCCTTATAATTGATGAACAGTCTGTGCACAATTAGGCTCCCCTCCTGCTCCACGTCGTAGGGGCAGAGGTAGAGGTAGAGGTCGAGCTAGGGTAGCTGTAGCTGAGATTCCTGATCAGCAACCAGTCGAGCCTGAAGCCCTAGCTATTGACCCCACAGCCTTTGCAGCTAAACTAGCAGGGATTAATCAGGGTCTAGCAGCATTGAATCAGGCGATGCCCTTGTATAGCAGATGCTACAGCAAAGGAACCAGGGGATGTCAGATACTGAGGCAGCCCTTCTTTACTCTCGGATCGGTAGAGTTTCTTTTGACGGTACGGGTGATGCCTTAGACTTCATTAATGCGATTGAGGCGCGTACCAAGATGGGACACATGGATTATCAAAGGACTATGATTGTGGAGTTATCGATTCAGGCGGCCGCTCAGGATTGGTTTATGCAGTCGATTAAGCCATCGATGCACGAGTTGACTTGGCTAGAGTTTAAGGATCGCTTCTTGATATTTTCTATCCTCCAGCCACCAGAGATGCCTATAAGTGGCAGTTAATCCACATCACTAGAGGTGATAGGTCAGTGGAGGACTATACCAGAGAGTTTAATAGGCGTGTCCCAACATGCAGAGGATATCAGGAGGGACCCTTACAGAGCAGTGGAGCTGTATGTTACTGGATTGGGACCCACTTTTATTGGTATGTGTACCGAGGATCGCACCTTAGAGAGTGTGATTGAGGAGGCCCATTTGATTGAGAGGCGACATATCTGCCAGGGCACCATGGTAGATCCTTATATGGTCGGGGGCAATGGATATGGAGTAGCTCCCGAGTACCAGCAGCCAGCATTTCACATCGATAGTTCGAGTCAGCAGGCTACGGTAGTCCTCAGTAGAGTGGTAGGAGGTCTAGGACCCACCGTGTTAGTCATCATGGTTATGCCGATGAACAAAAGGAGTGGTAGAGGTCATAGATTCAATACTCGAGCCAGCAGCAGTAGTAATGGGCAGAGTTCCAGGCAGAGTAGTTCTGGGTCTAGAGCCAGTGCATGTGTGAGTTGTGGATGATTTCATCAGGGCCCGTGTCACCTGTTGTCAGGCGCTTACTTCAGATGTGGGCAGATTGGACATCTTGCCAAAGCTTGTCCTCACTCTGGATACCAGCGACAGTACATACAGGGTTCATCTTCATCAGTGGCTAAGCCCTATTATCTTATGCCTTAGCAGTATCGACCACCAGTACAGCCACAGCAGAGACCCGCCTCAGCCTATGAGTCAGCAGGGTCGAGGATCAGTTGGTAGACCTAGCAGTCGTGAATTTGCACAACCTTTGACTTCTCAGCAGGCAGGTCGTGGTCAGGCTCGAGTGTTCACTTTGACACCGCAGGATGCTCAGACTTCAAATGCAAGTGGTAGCAGGTATTCTTTCAGTTTGTGCATGCGATGCTAGAGTATTGTTTGATCCTAGTGCTTCACATTCCTTCATTTCTCCTGTGTTCACCTCGAGAATCGAGTGGCAGCCTTCTAGGTTATCCTTTCCTCTATCTGTGTCGACTCCTCTTAGCGACGAGTTGGAGATAGATGTCTTCTTTCCTTTGTGTCCGGTGATAGTTGATGGTAGAGAACTATTGGCGGACTTAGTATTGCTTGATGTGCTGGAATTCGATGTCATTTTAGGCATGGATTGGTTGTCAAAGTATTATGCTTCGGTGAATTATAGAGAGAAAGAAGTGGTGTTCAGAATCCCAAAAGAAGAAGAATTTTGTTTTAAGGGTGAAAAGAGCTCCATGCCTCGTAATCTCATTTCTACCATTATAGTCGGGAAGATGCTTAGAAGGGGTTATCAGGGTTACTTGGCCGCGGTAAGAGATGTTGAGAAGGAGAATGTGGCAATTGAGCAGGTGCCAGTGGTGTGTGAATTTCTGGATGTCTTTCCTGAAGAATTACCAGGATTACCACCAGACAGAGAGATAGAGTTCTGTATCGATGTCATACCTGGTACGGATCCTATTTCTATGCCACCCTACAAAATGGCACCAGCTGAACTGCAGGAGCTGAAAGAACAGTTGCAGGAGTTGCTTGATAAGGGTTTTATCAGACCCAGTACATCGCCTTAGGGTGCTCCGATGTTGTTCATAAAGAATAAAGATGGTAGCCTTCGACTTTGTATTGATTACAGGCAGTTGAATAAAGTCACCATCAAGAACAAGTACCCACTTCCGAGGATCGATGACCTGTTTGATCAACTTCAAGGTGCTACATGCTTCTTTAAAATAGATCTGAGATCTGGGTATCACCAGTTGAGGATCAGAAGAGGTGATGAGCCCAAGACAGCCTTCGAACAAGATCTGGCCATTATGAGTTCTTAGTAATGCCCTTTGGGTTGATTAATACTCCAGCAACTTCTATGGACTTGATGAATCGGGTGTTCAGGCCATACTTGGACCGGTTTATGATAGTTTTCATTGACGATATCTTGGTTTATTCCAAGAGTGAAGCTGAGCATGTTATGCATCTGAGAAGGGTGCTTCAAACTTTAAGGGAGCATAGGTTGTATGCCAAATTCTCAAAGTGCGAGTTCTGGTTGCATTAAGTGGCATTTCTAGGGCACGTGGTTTCTTGAGATGGCATACAGGTGGACCCTAAGAAGATAGAGGCTATTACAGAGTGGTCAAGGCCGACTACAGTTAGGGAAGTACGAAGTTTCCTGGGTCTAGCAGGCTATTACAGAAGATTTATGAAAGACTTCTCTAGAATTGCTGCACCTTTGACAAGGTTGACCCAGAAGAGTGCTAAGTTTGTATGGACAGACAAATGTGAAGAGCACTTTCAGTTATTGAAGGACTTGTTGACGTCGGCTCCAATTCTAACTTTACCCTCTGGGAATGAAGGTTATACAGTGTATTGTGATGCTTCCAGAGTAGGATTGGACTGTGTGTTAATGCAAAATGGCCAAGTGATTGCTTATGCTTCGAGGCAGTTGAAGAAGCACGAACAGAACTATCCTACTCATGATCTGGAGATGGCAGCCATGGTGTTTGCTTTAAAAATATAGAGGCATTACTTGTATAGGGTGAAATGTGAGATATACACTGATCACAAGAGCTTGAAATATATTTTCTAGCAGAGGGACTTGAATCTGAGGCAGAGAAGATGGATGGAACTCCTTAAGGATTATGATTGTTCTATTTTATACCATCCAGGCAAGGCGAACGTTGTTGCGGATGCCTTGAGTAGAAAATCAGCAGGCAGCCCTGCCCATATTAGCACAGAGAGAAGGCCCATTATCAAGGAGTTGCATGGGTTAATCGATCAGGGGTTGCAGGTAAAAGTTACCCGAAAGTGCCTTTTTGCTCAATTCAGTGTACGATCAGTATACTTGGATCGGGTTAAGGCAGCTCAGAGCAGAGACCCCCAATTGCAGAAGATTATGTATAAAGTGCAATAAGGGCAGTCATGAGACTTTGTGATTGACAGAGAAGGTGTACTGTGGTTGCGCACTAGGATTTGTGTGCCAAATGTTGATGACTTAAGAAAGGAGATTACGGAAGAAGCACATTTTTCTGCATATAGTGTTCATCAGGGTTCTACCAAGATGTATCATAATCTGAAGGATACATATTGGTGGAATGGAATGAAGAGGGATATTGTAGAATTTGTATCCAGGTGCCTGACTTGCCAGCAAGTAAAGCTTGAACATCAGAGACCCTGGGGACTGTTGCAACCCATGCCAATTCCTGAATGGAAATGGGATATGATAGCCATGGATTTCGTGACTGGGCTACCTCGGACTACTGGAGGTTATGATGCTATTTGGGTGATTGTTGACAGGTTAACTAAGTCATCACACTTTCTACCTATAAAAGAAGATGTACTCTACTGATAGACTGACGAGACTTTATGTTAATAGGATTGTTTGTCTACATGGAGTACCTGTGAGTATAGTATCAGATAGAGGAGCCACCTTTACCTCAGTCTTTTGGCAAGAATTACACAAGGCCTCGAGTACCAGATTGGATTTCAGTATGGCCTTCCACCCTCAAACAGATGGTCAGTCAAAGAGGACCATCCAGACGTTAGAAGATATGCTGAGGATGTGTGTAATGGATTTTGGAGGACAATGGGATTCACACTTGCCATTGATTGAGTTTGCTTATAATAACAGCTATCATGCTAGCATTAAGATGGCTCCGTATGAGGCACTATATGGTAGGAAGTGTAGATCACCTTTGTGTTGGGAGATTGGTGAAAGGCAGTTAATGGGACCAGAGTTGGTGCAGATCACTTCAGAGAAAGTCCCCATTATACAGCATCGATTAAAGACAGCCTTCAGTAGACAGAAGAGCTACGCTAACCCTAGGAGGAAGGATGTATCCTTCATGGTTGGAGACATGATGTTCCTGAAGGTGTCTCCAATGAAGGGAGTTATGAGATTTGGCAAGAAGGGTAAGCTAGCTCCCAGGTACATCGGACCGTTTGAGATTCGGTCTAAAGTGGGTAAAGTAGCGTATAGGCTGGTGTTACCGCCAGAATTGTCGAGAATTCATCCTGTATTTCCTGTATCCATGCTGAGGAAATACGTCCCTGATCCGTCTCACGTGTTGCAACCTCAAGCCGTAGAGCTTAATGATGATTTGACTTACGAGGAGTACCCGGTGGCGATTGTAGATCGCCAAATCCGACAGCTGCGAACTAAGGAGATACCGATGGTGAAGGTGCTATGGAGTAACCATTCCATAGAGAATTGCACTTGGGAAATTGAAGCCGAGATGCAAGTTTCGTTCCCGTATCTCTTTCCTTCTTAGCCTTGTAATTCTTCTTCTCTTTCTTTTTCTTGAATTCGGGGACGAATTCATATAAGGAAGGGAGATTGAAATATCCTACGTTTTATTTAAATAAAGTAATAATTGAATTTGCATTATTAGCAATAATTTTTAAATTATATTAAATAATTTTTACTAGCTAGCTATATTATTGTGTTAGGGTTATATAATTAAAATTTCAAAGCTTCCTCTAGATGGGACTAATTTATGTCTTACATATAAAATATTACAAATGAGAAGAAAAGTAATTAGTCATTACTAAGAGCCATCATGAATAGTTAAGGTGGTCCTCCACACTTTTGAAATATATATTATTTTAACATTAAAAAATTTCAAATTTTTTCTACTTGAATCAAGAGTTAATTTTAAAACAAAAAATTTTAAATATCAAAATATAATTTAAATTTAATATTTTTCATATTACTTATCAAATGATGAATTTTAAATCTTTAATTAAACTTTAATTAAATTTATCAATTAATTACAAAATTAATATATATATATATATATATATATATATATATATATATAATGAGCTACAAATTATAAGTTAGCTAGTTTGAAAAACGTCGATTATATCTTACGAACTGATGGTGAATTGATGCAACCTCAATGATAATATTACAAAAGCAGCCCTTATGTATGTTTCACGACATCCACATATTATGTTTAAAAATGTAATATATTTTGATCTCTAATAATTTAATTACTGATGGAATGTACAATAAAAAAAATTATATTTCTCTAAATGAATTGAATATTGCATTTCATATTAACCACTAGATCATTCTTTTATTAATATTAAATATAATATGTTGTTAATAAAATTTTATGTTACTATTTTTTTTAATAGTGATAAAAGGAGGACAATAATCATTTAAAATTAGCGCATTTTGTTAGTTTGCCTCCTTGATTTACAAATGACAACTTAGAGATTTCAAATTGTTAATTAAAAGTAAAATTTATCAACACTCTTACACTATTTGAGATGTCTAAATGATATTTTTATAATTTCAGATGAAACTATTCAAACACTTACAATTACCCAAAAGTGTTTACAAGTCATACTCTTAGTAAGTTAATATGTCAAAATAGTCAATTAATTAATTATAGCTGCAAATATATTAAGTCTTCTTTCTATGTATAGTTAAGTTGGTATTTCTTAGAGCACTTTCAAAGATATGTATATTTTTTAAATTACATTTGATGTTATAAGGTGTATCTTTTTTCTAATATAAAGAGTAGAAAATTTTAATGAAGTTCAATAAATTTTTTAATTTTTAATTTTTCATAAATTACTAATAGAAAAATGGAAATAATAGTACCTATTGCTTATAGAAATTAACTTTTACGATATTTTGTAATTTTATATTAATCTTTTAATTTTATAAAAAATATTATGATTCTATCAATTGTTAGTATCTTTAAAATTAAATAAAAGATACTAATATGACATTTATAAATTGTCAAATTTTTCCTTTCTAATTGGCAAGTCCAAACATTTATAATTTTTTGCAAAAATAATTTAATTTTAAATCATTTGGTCAAACTTAAATAAAAAGCACTTATATGATAATTTAACAATTAAATTCACCTTGATAAATCTTCGAATTTGTTAATGGTTATCATTCTACTAATTTTAAAAATTATATATATGTAATAGGATGTAAGAAAAAAAAACCTTACGCATGAAAAATAAAAATAAAGAGACCGTACTTGTGAAAATATTTTGCCTGACTGTGCAGTATAGGGTGCAATATTTCCAAAAACTTTTTGTAATATTTTTATTATTATTATGTAAGCAGCACCTCAAATTTTAAAACTTCCTCTTTTATTTTAAAATTAAAAAATAATTTTTCTTCTACCCGAATCAACAGTTGATTAAAAAAAACTTTTAAATATAAAAATAAATTTTTAATTTAATATTTTTCATAATATTTATCAAACTATGTATCTTTAATATATATGTATATAAATAGACTAGAAAATAACATATATTAATCAATAATATTTTCGATCGCAAACGAGTCAGTTCATTATATATTGTCAAATAGATGATTGTGTATGCTTGAAAAAATGCCACCATCTCTGAGTTTAAGAGTCTATTTGGTTTAGTTATTTATAGCAGGTGAATAAGTGATAATTGATAGTGGTTGTTGATGTCACGACCTGAATTCGAAGGCATGTGATCGGCATTAGGGAATGGGTAGGCATAAGGCCACCCGAAACCCATAATAAACCTAAAAGAAAGAATAAACAACACCTTATAATTTAAAACCTTATTTTAAAATAGAACACATTATCAAACTGATTTTTCTTAAAAATAAAAAATTCAAGTGCTAAATAAAATATACTTCAACGTCACATATTATAAATCAAACTTAAACCTCTATACACAAGCATGGTTTATACAAATAAATTACACAAATATACTTAAACAATACAATTCTTAGTACATATACTACTGCATCATCCTAGAGTAATACAACAGTACAACTTATAATGACTTACATAAAATAGTCGGTGATGAAGAAACCCGACGTGGAGGTAGTCTGAGGTCGAACTCCCAAGCTCCTGAAAAAAAAATAAATTGAGGGGAATCAGACCTCACTGAGTAAGTCAATAAAAAAAGCTGTACGGTTTGAAAATATTTTTCAAAACTATATATTTATAATGAAAATAATTTATAGTGTATATGTATAGCTTTTGAAAAATATTGGTAGAACCCTAAACCCAAAAATATATATGGCCAACTGGGCCCACTTATTCCAACTAGACTACCGGTCCCCGAGAGCAAAGGCATCAACCGAGGCACCAAGTCGTAGTCATCCACTTAATCCAAATATATGGCACTGGCGGTCCCCGAGAGCAAGGGCATCAACCAAGGCACCCATCCCAGTCCATTACTGTCACGATCCGAACCCAAGGGCACGTGATCGGCACTAGGGAATGGGAAGACATAAGGCCCCCGAAACCCGTAGTAAGCCTTAAGGAAAAGATAAACAACAACTTACAATTTAAAACTTTATTTTAAAATAGAACACATTATTAAACTGATTTTTCTAAAAAAATAAACAAATTCAAGTGCTAAATAAACGTGCTTCAACGTCACATATTATAAATTAACTTAAATCTTTATACATAAGCGTGCTTCACACAATTAAATTACATAAATATATTTAAACCATACAATCTTTAGTACATATACTACTGCAGCAACCTAGATAACACACAGTACAACTTAGAATGACCTACATAAAATAGCCGGTAAAGAAGAAACCCGGCGTGGAGGTAGTCTGAGGTCGAACTCCCAAGCTCCTAAAAAAAAATTGAGGGGAATCAGACCTCACTGAGTAAGTCAATAAAAGAGCTATACGGTTTGAAAACCTTTTTGAAAACTATATATTTATAGTGAAAATAATTTATAGTCTATAGGTATAGCTTTTGAAAAATCTCGGTAGAACCCTAAACCCAAAAATCTACATGGCCAATTGGGCCCACTTATTCCAACTAGACTACCGGTCACCGAGAGCAAAGGCATCAACCGAGGCACCAAGTCGTAGTCCTCCACTTAATCCAAATATATGGCACTGGCGGTCCCCGAGAGCAAAAGCATCGATCGAGGCACCCATCCCAGTCCATTATTAACCTTATAATCACTGGCGATCCCCGAGAGCACAGGCTTCCACCTAGGCACCCGTCCCAGTTTAACATTCACCAGTCATATATAATTCGGATCCACCTCTCAATCTCTACCATGTGTACATGGTCCTGGTAAGGCCCACCAAGTAGCCCATTCCACCAAAATTTCTCAAAATTGATTTTAAATAAATAAAATGCATTTAAATCTTAAATAATAGAATTAAATTAAATAAATTATATAATCAATATAATAAAATATGAGCGCATGCATTCTTTAAATAAACACACGCACAGATCGTTCTATTAACTTGCAAGATGAATGCGAAGATTGACGACCATGCATCTGCCTCGGTCTCACAACTTCTGCTCGGATATGCTCTAAAAGAAAAATAACAAATTGACTTTTAAAACATGACTATGGAATCGAAATCAACAATCAACAATTAACAAAACAATGAAATTCCAGGCTGACTCGAGGAAAACCGAACAAGACTCGATAGACAGGATATAACCTAACTAACGGTAGAAATTTTATGAATATCACGTTTTACGAGAAAATCTACCGAAATTTTGACAGAGTCTCCTCTGTAAAACGGACATCTCTCTATCAAACGTAGAGCCAGACCTGCATAAAAATGCACTTATAATATCCATAAACATCCACACTCGAGTCGGACTCCCAAAACTACACTTAGCCCCGACCGAGATCACAACTCAACAAAATATCGAAAATTAATACATTTACTTCTCAAAATACATATTTCACATACACATATACTAAAAATATAAAAAAATATAATAATCTCAATTATTCAAAATAAACAACTAAATTTGTATTCCTTCATCAAAATATAATTATAACCCAATTTAAAACCATTATAATGTATTAAATATCTATATATATATATAATATTTGGAATTAATATTCAAAATTAACCCCACTTAATTAGAAATATCAATTAATTTATACAAATTGTCTAAACCCCTTAATTATTAATAAAACTAACAAAAATATATATTCAACTATAATTAGCGTAAAATTACATTTACCCCCCCTAAAATACATAAATTACATAATGTATTATTAATACGAAAAAATAATTCCTTAAAATTATTTAATCACCCCAAAAATTTATTTTCTCAAAATTAATCTTCCTTATAATTAAAACATAAAATCAACCAATAATTTCTTCTAAAAAAAATATAATTTAACCTAAAAATCATATTTGACATAAACCTAAAAATATTTATAAAAAATAGTTTAAAATCACAAAAACTATAATTTAAGTTCTAAAATTAATAACATTTAATAATAACCTCAATTATCAAAATTTTATAATTTTTTTACAAATAATTTCGGATATAAACAAAATATTACTAATGTCACGACTCGAACCCGAGGGCACGTGACCAGCACTAGGGAATGGGTAGGCATAAGGCCCCCGAAAGCCCGTAGTAAGCCTAAAAGAAAAGATAAACAACTCTTTACAATTTAAAACTTTATTTTAAAATGGAACACTTATCAAACTGATTTTTCTTAGAAATAACAATTCAAGTGCTTCATCATCCCATATTATAAATCAAACTTAACTCTTTATACATAAGTGTGGTTTATACAAATAAATTACACAAATATACTTAAACCATACAATTCTTAGTACATATACTACCGCAGCAACCTAGAACAATACAACAGTATAGCTTACAATGACCTACATAAAATAGCTGGTGATGAAGAAACCCGGCGTAAAGGTAGTCTGAGGTCGAACTCCCAAGCTCCTGAAAAAAAAATAAATTGAGGCGAATCAGACCTCACTGAGTAAGTCAATAAGAAGAGCTATACGGTTTGAAAACCTTTTAAAAACTATATGTTTATAGTGAAAATAATTTATAATGTAGAAGTATAGTTTTTTTTTTTTTTTGAAAAATCTCGGTAGAACCCTAAACCCAAAATCTAAATGGCCAACCGGGCCCACTTATTCCAACTAGACTACCGGTCCCTGAGAGCGAATGCATCAACCGAGGCACCAAGTCATAGTCATTCACTAATCCAAATTATGGCACTGGCAGTCCCCGAGAGCAAAGGCATCAATCGAGGCACCCATCCCAGTCCATTATTAACCTTACAATCACTGGCAGTCCCCGAGAGCAAAGGCTTCCACCGAGGCACTCGTCCCAGTTTAACATTCACCAATCTTATATATATTTTGGATCCATCTCTCAATCTCTACCATGTGTACATAGTCCTGGTGAGCCCACCAGGTAGCTCATTCTACCAAAATTTCTCAAAATTTATTTTAAATAAATAAAATGCGTTTAAATCTTAAATAATAACATTAAATTAAATAAATCATATAATCAATATAATAAAGTATGAGTGCATGCATTCTTTAAATAAACACACGCACAGATCGTTCTATTGACTTACAAGATGAATGCGAAGGCTGACGACCACGCGTCTGCCTTGGTCTCACAGCTTCTGCTTTGAAATGCTCTAAAAGAAAAATAACAAATTGACTTTTAAAACGTGACTATGGAATTGGAATCAACAATCAGCAAAATAATGAAATTCCAGGCTGACTCGAGAAAAACAGGCAAGACTCGATAGACAGGATATAACCTAAGTAACGGTAGAAATTTTACAAATATCACATTTTACGAGAAAATCTACCGAAATTTTGGCAGAGTCTCCTCTGTAAAACGGTCATCTCTCTACCAAAGGTAGAGCCAGACTTGCATAGAAAATGCACTCCTAATAACCACAGACATACACACTTGAGTCGGGCTCATAAAACTACATTTAGCCCCGACCGAGATCTCAACTCAATGAATCATCAAGAATTAATAACATTTATTTCTCAAATTACATATTTCGCATACACATATACTAAAAATAAATAAACATATATAAAATCTCAATTATTCAAAAATTAAACAACTAAATTTTCATTTCATTATCAAGATATAATTAAAGCCTAAATTAAAACCATTATATTCAACTTTTATTACCAAAATAATGTATTATAAGTATATATAAAATATGTGGAATTAATATTTAAAATTAACACTACTTAAGTAAAATATCAATTAATTTATATAGATTCTCTAAACCCCCTTAAATATTGATAAAACTAACTAAAATATATATATTTAACTATAATTAGCGTAACATTACAATTTTACCCCTAAATACATAATTTACATAATGTATTATTAGTACTAAAAAAAATTCCTTAAAATTATTTAATCATCTAAAACTTATTTTCTCATATTAAATTCTTAAATATTAAATTCTTAATATAATTAAAACATATAAATGACTTCTAATATCTTCTAAAATATAATTTAACCTAATATTCAATTTTTGACATAAGCTATAAAAATTCCTAAAATTTGAATAATATTCTAAAAAAATTATTTTCTTTACTCTAAAATTAATATCAACTCATAATAACACCAAAAATACCAAATATTATTATTTTTTTTATAATTAATTTATGAAAATTCCTAAAATAATAATAAAATATTCAAAAATTCACCAAAAATCAAAATAAATTCCAAAAATTATACAAAAATTCATAGAGGTAGATTGAGCTACTAGGAATCACATTTGTGAAGGGAGTTTGTATGAATCAAGCTAGATCGAGCTAAAAAATTTTCAAAACCCTAGAGCTCAAAACTAACAATCAACCAAAACTCAATCAATTCATGACCAAAGCTTAAACTAAGCTTGGAATGGGTCTCACCGGTGCAAAAGGAGGGGATTGACACCGGAATGGAGTGAAATGGTGGCCGGACGGGGCTTGGCCGATTCTAGGAGCAACTCTCGGCTTTCCTCTGTTTTTAAGGATTCCGACAACTCTGCTGGCGACCAGAGGTGAGGGAGAAGGAGGAGAAGGCAGCAGGTGGTGTCGGAGATGGGGGAGACGCAGTGACGGTGGTGGTCGGGGATGTCGCGCGGTGAGGGAAGGTTGAGGGAGATGGTGCTACAGTTTTTGTTTGAGTATATATATATATATATATATGTACAAATTCTCCACCACACATACACATTATATACATACATATATATTTATACGTATATTCACACACTCACAAGTATCCTACATACATATACACAAGATGAACTAATGCACACACATAAAATAATAATTAACCCTAATTATATATGTGTATGTATGTATGTATATATATATATATATATATATATATATATATATATATATATATATATATATATATATATATAATATATATATATATATATATATATGCATGTACATAGTTGCACACAAAATAACCATAAAGTTAATGTAGTTTAAAATAATGATAATAATAGTAATAATATTGATAATAATAATAATAATAACAATAATAAAAATAAACAATGAAATTTTAAACAATAAATAAATAATACTCACATAAATTAATAATCCTAAAATTATATTAACATAAATATAATATCATGCAAAAGTAATTATTAATAACACTATTTAAAAATCCCTTTATTTAAATAAATATATAGGGTATTACAACTAAAATATTCAAAAATTTTACCAAATTCATAATAATTCCTAAAAAATTTTAATAAAATTAATACACCCAAAAATAATTAACAACAATCACCCCAATTACTAATTAAACCCAAATAAACATCAAATAAACCAAATAAATATCAAATAAAAATTTTGGAAAAATCAATTAATTTACTAAAAATTTTCAAAAATCGGAATCAACCTCCTTAAACACTAAAAACATCAATTAACTAAATAAATCTACCAAAATTATCAAGATCAAGGAAGGAAGAAAGATATTGGTGAGCATGGCTTACTGTCGAGCTTGAAGGGCTGGGGAAGGGAAGCTTGCTGCCACCGGAAAGAATGGAGAAGAAGGAGCAGCAGTCATGGCAGAAGACAACACAAATGAAGAAGAATCGGAGCTAAGAGGAAGCTGGTAATGCAGGCTGTCGCGCGGTGAAGGGAAGCTGCTAAGCAAAGAAGAAGAAGAAGAACAACAGCAACACCACCACTCCTGAAAGCTCTGGCACGACATTGATGAAGGTTTTCTGGCAGTGATGGAGCGGCACAGGGAGAGGAGAAGTAGAGATGGTGATGAGAAGAAGGAGGGAGGGAGATGCTGCTGGGTTTGGAGGTCTCGGTTTTCCAGAGGTAAGTGCTCTTCTTTCTTTCTTTCTTTTGATTTTTTTTGTTCTTTATATATATATATATATATATATATATATATATGCATGTTTATAGTAGCACATAAATAACCATAAAATTTAATATAGTTTAAAATAGTAATGATAATAATAATGATAATAATAGACAAATAAAATTCTAGATAATAAATAAATAATACTCATATAAATTAATAACCCTAAAATTATATTAACATAAATATAATATCATGCAAAAGTAATTATTAATAACACTATTTAAAAATCCCTTTATTTAAATAAATATATAGGGTATTACAGTCTCCCCTCCTTATATGAATTCGTCCCCAAATTCAAGAAAAGAAAGAAAACAAGAATTACAATGCTAAGAAGGAAAGAGATACGGGAAAGAAACTCGCATCTCGGCTTCAGTTTCCCAAGTGTAATCCTCAACGGAATGATTACTCTATAGCACCTTCACCATCGGTATCTCCTTAGTCCGCAGCTGTCAGATTTGGTGATCCACAATCGCCACTGGATACTCCTCATAAGTCAGATCATCGCTAAGTTCTACAGTTTGAGGCTACAACACATGAGATAGATCAGGGACGTATTTTCTCAGCATAGATACATGAAATACAGGATGAATTCTCGACAATTCTGGTGGTAACACCAGCCTATACGCCACTTCACCCACTCTAGACCGAATCTCAAATGGTCTAATGTATCTAGGGGCTAGCTTACCCTTCTTGCCAAACCTCATAACTCCTTTCATTGGAGACACCTTCAGGAACACCATGTCTCCAACCATGAAGGATACATCCTTCCTCCTAGGGTCAGCATAGATCTTCTGTCTGCTGAAGGCTATCTTCAATCGCTGCTGTATAATAGGGACTTTCTCTGACGTGATCTGCACCAACTCTGGTCCTGTTAACTGCCTTTCACCAATCTCCCAACACAAAGGTGATCTACACTTCCTACCATATAGTGCCTCATACGGAGCCATCTCGATGCTAGCATGATAGTTGTTATTATAAGCAAACTCAATCAATGGCAAGTGTGAATCCCACTGTCCTCCAAAGTCCATTACACACATCCTCAGCATATCTTCTAACATCTGGATGGTCCTCTCTGACTGACCATCTATCTGAGGGTGGAAGGCCGTACTGAAATCCAATCTGGTACTCAAGGCCTTGTGTAACTCTTGCCAAAAGACTGAGGTAAAGGTGACTCCTCTATCCAACACTATACTCACAGGTACTCCATGTAGACAAACAATCCTAATGACATAAAGTCTCGCCAGTCTATCAGTAGAGTACGTCTTCTTTATAGGTAGAAAGTATGTTGACTTAGTTAACCTGTCAACAATCACCCAAATAGCATCATAACCTCCAGTAGTCCAAGGTAGCCCAATCACGAAATCCATAGCTATCATATCCCATTTCCATTCAGGAATTGGCATGGGTTGCTACAATCCCAAGGGTCTCTGATGTTCAAACTTTACTTGCTGGCAAGTCAGGCACCTAGATACAAACTCTGCAATATCCTTCTTCATTCCATTCCACCAATACGTATCCTTCATGTTATGATACATCTTGGTAGAACCTGGATGAACACTATATGCAGAAAAATATGCTTCTTCCATAATCTCCTTCCTCAAGTCATCAACATTTGGCACACAAATCCTAGTGCCTAACCGCAACACACCTTCTCTATCAATCATAAAGTCCCATGACTGCCCTTGTTGCACTTCATACATAATTCTCTATAACTGTGGATCTCTACTCTGAGCTGCCTTAAACCAATCCAAGTATACTGATCGTACACTGAATTCAGCTAAAAGGCACTTTCGGGTAGCTTTCATCTGTAACCCCTGATCAATCAACCCATGCAACTCCTTGATAATGGGCCTTCTCTCTGAGCTAATATGGGCAAGAATGCCCGCTGATTTTCTACTCAAGGCATCCGTGATTATATTCGCCTTGCCTGGATGGTATAAAATGGAACAATCATAATCTTTAAGGAGTTCCATCCATCTTCTCTGCCTCAGATTCAAGTCCCTTTGTTGGAAAATATATTTCAAGCTCTTGTGATCAGTGTATATCTCACACGTCACCCCGTACAAGTAATGCCTCCATATTTTCAAAGCAAACACCGGATGCCATTTCCAGATCGTGAGTAGGATAGTTTTGCTCGTGTTTCTTCAACTACCTCGAAGTATAAGCAATCACTTGGCCATTTTGCATTAACACACAACCCAATCCTACTCTAGAAGCATCACAATACACTGAATAACCTTCATTTCCAGAGGGCAAGGTTAGAATTGGCGTCGACGTCAACAACTCCTTTAATAACTGAAAGTGCTCTTCACATTTGTTTGTCCATACAAACTTAGCACTCTTATGGGCCAACCTTGTCAAAGGTGCAGTAATTTTAGAGAAGTCTTTCATAAATCTTCTGTAATAGCCTGCTAGACCCAGGAAACTCCGTACTTCTCTAACTGTAGTCAGCCTCAGCCACTTTGTAATAGTCTCTATCTTCTTAGGGTCCATCTGTATGCCATCTTTAGAAACCACATGGCCTAAAAATGCCACTTGATGCAACTAGAACTCACACTTTAAGAATTTGGCATATAATCTGTGCTCCCTTAATGTCTGAAGCACCCTTCTCAAATGCATAACATGCTCAGCCTCGCTCTTGGAATAAACCAAGATATCATCAATGAAAACTATTATAAACCGGTCCAAGTATGGCCTGAACACCCGATTCATCAAGTCCATAAAGGCTGTTGGAGCATTAGTCAACCCAAAGGACATTACTAAGAACTCATAATGGTCATATCTTGTTCAAAAGGTTGTCTTGGGCTCATTACCTCTTCTGATCCTCAACTGGTGATACCCATATCTTATATCTATTTTAGAGAAGCATGTAGCACCTTGAAGCTGATCAAACAGGTCATCGATCCTCGGAAATGGGTACTTGTTCCTGATGGTGACCTTATTCAACTGCCTGTAATCGATACAGAGTCGAAGGCTACCATCATTCTTCTTCACGAACAACACCGGAGCACCCTAAGGCGATGTACTGGGTCTGATAAAACCCTTATCAAGCAACTCCTACAACTGCTCTTTCAGCTCTTGTAGTTTAGCTGGTGCCATTCTGTAGGGTGGCATAGAAATAGGATATGTACCAGGTATGACATCGATACAGAACTCTATCTCTCTGTCTGGTGGTAATCCTAGTAATTCTTCAAGAAAAACATCTAGAATTTCATACACCACTGGCACCTGCTCAATTGCCACATACTCCTTCTCAACATCTCTTACCACTGCCAAGTAACCCTGACAACCCTTTCTAAGCATCTTCCGGGCTGTAATGGTAGAAATAAGATTATGAGGCATGGTGCTCCTTTCACCTTTGAAATAAAATTCTTCTTCGTTTGGAATTCTAAACACCACTTCTTTCTGTCGACAATTCACAAAGGCATAATACCTCGACAACCAATCCATACGCAGAATGACGTCGAATTCCAACACATCAAGCAATACTAAGTCCGCCAATAGTTCTCTACCATCAACTATCACCAGACACGAAGGAAAGAAGCCATCTGTCCCCAACTCATCACTAAGAGGAGTCGACACAGATAGAGGAAAGGACAACCTAGAGGGCTGCCACTCGATTCTCGAAGCGAACACAAGAGAAATGAAGGAATGTGAAGCACTAGGGTCAAACAACACTCTAGCATCGCATGCACAGACTGAGAGAATATTTGCTACCACTACATTCAAAGTATGAGCATCCTGTGGTGTCAAAGTGAACACTTGAGCCTGACCACGACCTGCCTGCTGAGAAGTCGAAGGCTGCGCAAATCCATAACCGCTAGGTCTACCAACTGAACCTCGACCCTACTGACTCATAGGCTGAGGCAGTCTCTGTTGTGGCTGTATTGGCACTCGATACTGTTGGGGCATCGGATAGTAGGGCTGAGCCACTGATGAAGACGAACCCTGAGCATACTGTGGTTGGTATCCAGAGTGAGGACAAGCTTTGGCAAGATGTCCAATCTGCCCACATCTAAAGCAAGCACCCGACAACAAATAACATGAGCCCTGATGAAATTGTCCACAACTCGCACATGCACTGGCTCTAGACCCAGAACTACTCTGTCCGGAGCTCTGCCCACTACTACTACTACTGACTCCAGTACTGAATCTATGACCCCTACCACTCCTCCTGTTCGTGGCATAACCATGGTGACCAACTCGGTGGGTCCTGGACCTCCTACCACCCTGCTATGAACTACCCGCAGCCTGCTGACTCATACTACCGATGTGAAATGTTGGCTGATGGTACTCGGGAGCTACACCATATCCATTGCCCCCGACCATATAAGGATCTACCATGGTGCCTTGGCGGATATGTCGCCTCTCAATCAAACGGGCCTCCTCAATCACACTCTCTAGGGTGCGATCCTTGGTACGCTTACTAATAAAAGCAGGTCCCAATCCAGTAACATATAGCTCCACTACTCTGTAAGGGTCCCTCCTGATATCCTCTGCATGTCGGGACAACCTATTAAACTCTCTGGTATAGTCCTCCACTAACCTATCACCTCTAGTGATGTGGAGCAATTGCCACCTGTAGGCATCTCTGGTGGCTGGAGGATAGAAAAATATCAAAAAATGATCCTTAAACTCTGGCCAAGTCAGCTCGTGCATCGATGGCTGAATCGATTGCATAAACCAGTCCTGAGCGGCCGCCTGAACCGATAACTCCACAATCATAATCCTCTGATAATCCGTGTGTCCTATTCTGGTACATGCCTCAATCGCATTAATGAAGTCTAAGGCATCACCCATACTGTCAAAAGAAACTCTACCGATCTGAGAGTAAAGAAGTGCTGCCTTAGTATCTAACATCCTTTGATTCCTCTGCTGAAGCATCTACTGTACAAGGGGCATTGCTTGATTCAATGCTGCTAGACCCTGATTAATCCCTGCCAATCTAGCTGCGAAGGCTGTGGGGTCAACCGCTGGGGCTTCAGGCTCGACTGGCTGCTGCTCAGGAATCTCAGCTGCAGCTACCCTAGCTCGACCTCTACCTCTACCTCTGCCCTTACAACATGGAGCAGGAAGGGGAGCCTCATCGTGCACAAATTGCTCATCAAGTCTAAGGGTCAAATCGACATCGGGGTCGGTACGCACACGTCTCATTCTGAAAAGAAAACAAGGAAAATTGAATTCAAAATGGGGTAAAAATATTTAAGGCAATTCAGAATTAGAAATAAAAACATCTCAAAGAAAATTATCAATCCTAAAGCTGCGGTAGTTACACAGAAAGACGGACATGGACAATTAATCGAACTTATGCTCTAATACCAACTTTGTCACGACCCGAACCCGAGGGTACGTGACCGGCACTAGAGAATGGGAAGGCATAAAGCCCCCGAAACCTGTAGTAAGCCTTAAGGAAAAGATAAACAACACCTTACAATTTAAAACTTTATTTTAAAATAGAACACATTATCAAACTGATTTTTCTAAAAAAAATAAACAAATTCAAGTGCTAAATAAAACGTGCTTCAATGTCACATATTATAAATTAAACTTAAATCTTTATACATAAGCGTGGTTCACACAATTAAATTACATAAATATATTTAAACCATACAATCCTTAGTACATATACTACTGCAGAAACCTAGATTAACACACAGTACAGCTTACAATGACCTATATAAAATAGCCGGTGAAGAAGAAACTCGACGTGAAGGTAGTCTGAGGTCGAACTCCCAAGCTCCTGAAAAAAAATTGAGGGGAATCAGACCTCACTTAGTAAGTCAATAAAAGAGCTGTACGGTTTGAAAACCTTTTTGAAAACTATATATTTATAGTGCAAATAATTTATAGTGTATAGGTATAGCTTTTGAAAAATCTTGGTAGAACCCTAAACCCAAAAATCTACATGGCCAACTGGGCCCACTTATTCCAACTAGACTACCGGTCCCCGAGAGCAAAGGCATCAACCGAGGCACCAAGTCATAGTCATCCACTTAATCCAAATATATGGCACTGGTGGTCCCCAAGAGCAAAGGCATCGATCGAGGCACCTATCCCAGTCCATTATTAACCTTATAATCACTGGCGGTCCCCGAGAGTATAGGCTTCCATCGAGGCACCCGTCCCATTCTAACATTCACCAGTCATATATAATTCGGATCCACCTCTCAATCTTTACCATGTGCACACGGTCCTGGTGAGGCCCACCAGGTAGCCCATTCTACCAAAATTTCTCAAAATCAATTTTAAATAAATAAAATGCATTTAAATCTTAAATAATAGCATTAAATTAAATAAATCCTATAATCAATATAATAAAATATGAGCGCATGCATTCTTTAAATAAACACATGCACAGATCGTTCTATTAACTTACAAGATGAATGCGAAGGCTGACGACCACGCGTCTGCCTCGGTCTCATAGCTTTTGCTCCGATATGCTCTAAAAGAAAAATAACAAATTGACTTTTAAAACATGATTATGGAATCAAAATCAATAATCAACAAAAAATGAAATTCCAGTCTGACTCGAGGAAAACCGGACAAGACTCGATAGACAGGATATAACCTAACTAATGGTAGAAATTTTACAAATATCACATTTTACGAGAAAATCTATCAAAATTTCAACAGAGTCTCCAATGTAAAATAGACATCTCTCTACCAAAGGTAGAGCCAGACCTACATAAAAATGCACTTCTAATATCCACAAACATCCACACTCGAGTCGGGCTCCCAAAACTACACTTAGCCCCGACCGAGATCACAACTCAACAAAATATCGAAAATTAATAACATTTATTTCTCAAAATACATATTTCACATACACATATACTAAAAATAGACAAAAATATATAAAATCTCAATTATTCAAAATTAAACAACTAAATTTGTATTCCTTCATCAAAATATAATTATAACCCAACTTAAAACCATTATAATGTATTAAATATATATATATATATGTCACAACCCTAACCCGAGGGCACGTGACCGGCTGTAATATCCCGTGTTTTTAAATATTTTAATACTGCATCGGGATATGCAGTGTTAATAATTTATATATATATATATATATTATGATATTTTACGAGTTGATATGTATTTAAAACCTATTTTAATTATTGTGTATTATTTTAAGTGCTTTACGTAAAATTTTCCCGAGACTTTCATTTTCGGGAAAATTTTCACGTAAATAATTTATTATTAATTATTTTAAATATATTTTCGGACTTGCATGAACTCATACGTATTTTTAAAATACTAAATAAAGCCTATGTGTACTTATTTATTTAATTAGGATTTAATTAATATTACCCTAATATATTTTATTAATTGTTTATTTATTTTATTGTTATTTAATTATTTTTAATTAATATTAAATTTTAAAATATTAAATATTAAGTGTGTGGTGTATATTTAATGTGTGTAATTTAATATTATTTTAATATATAGTATAAAGTATATATATATATATATATATATATATATATATATATATATATATATATATATATATATATAATACATCAAAAATCAAACTTTTGGAAAAATTATCATTTTGCCCCCGATCTCTCCTTCTTCTCCGATCTTCACCCTCACCACCGTCCGATGCCTGCAACTGTCGATTCCTCGTCGTTGGTGTGCCATCCAGTGTGCCACCACCTTGCCCAACCTTCCTCGCCGCCTGTAGCAATCGTTTCCGACGTCTGGAGGTCGATTTTTGGCCGAAAGCCGAGAGTTTGCAATTTCTTCACACCTCGCGATTCCGGCCACCATTTTCGACACCCGCTGGTCTCTTTCTTCTCCTTGAGCTCCGGTGAGTGTAATTATAGCTTTGGTTTGAGCTGAATTAGTCTTGATTTGCTTAGGTTTTGAATTTTCAATTTCGGCCATATTAGGGTTTTTGATTTTTTTGAACTTCGAATTGATTTATTCATGAAAAATCCCTTCACAAATGTTGATCCTAGTAGCTTAATCTACATTTTTGAATTTTTTTGGAATTTTTGGAGATTATTTTGATTTTTAGGTATTTTTAAATATTTTAATATTATTTTCTAATTTTCGGAAATTAATTAAATAAATTATGAAATTGTGTTTTATGATAATTATAGGTTTTGAAATGAATTATAGGAATTTATTTGGAATTTTTATGAATTTCTATGTATTTATTTTGAATTTTATTATTTTATGTAAGTTTGGGAAATTAGGGTTAATTGTGTTTTTAATTGAAATGAATTGGTTAATTGAGTTTAATTATTGATATTATTGATAATTATGTTGAGAAAATTAATTTTGGGTAATTATACTATTTTTGTGAATTTTTGAAGTAATTATAGTATATTTATATATATAGGGGTATTTTGGTAATTTTACCCTAAATTGGCTAAAAAAGTAATTTAATTGGTTTTAATAGTTATTTAAGGTATAAAAATGATTCTACAAATTATTTCATATTTTTAACTAATTAAAACTATTTTTTCGTGAATTATTTTCAATTATATATATAATATACGGTTTTTCTAATAAAATGAGTTTATTATCGATTTTTAATGTGTTTATAGGTTAATTATGTAATTTATACTTATAAAATGAATTTCTATTTATTAAGGGTATTTTTGGTATTTTCAAAATTATTCTGTGTTTATGGACCCCGATCGATAGACTATAGTTTGGAGTCCGATTGAGGGGTTGTGGATGAGTGGTTGAGCCTGTTTTTCGAAGTGTGTTTCTTTGCAGGGTCGGCTCTACTCTTTGAGTAGAGAGATGTCCATTTTACAGGGGAGGTTCTGCCAAATTTTTGGTAGAATTCTCGTAAAACGTGATGTCCAGTCGAACCCTAATTTCGATTCTGTGTTTAATACTTTAAATCGAATTCTAGGATTTCTGTTAGGGCTATTCTGATTTCTGTCGTTATTGTTTGTTTAGTTGCATCGAGACCGAGGCCTAGTGGACCAGGCCCGTCGGACCCATCTCGAGGAGCGCACTAGTGTGAGTTGCTATTTTATATATATATGCTTAGGATGTATGATTTTAGAAATATATGTTTTATTTTGATTAAAAAGCATAAATAATGTGATTTGTATTTAAGTATATTTTTGGTTTATTTTTGGTATATATTAAATTATATGCATGTTTTGTTAATAAATTATATTTAAAATGTTTTTAAATATATTTCTAGCTTAATTTATAATTTGATTGGATTCATTTGACATATATATACTCGAAATATACCTGGTTTACTTTTGGTATATTTCCGGTATATATATGGTTTATATTGTTATTTTATTTAAATTCATGCATCATGTATTTGTGAATGGATGTTTTATATTTATTAATGAAGGATATCGATAGAACGTGCTACCTAGTGGGCAGCACTAGGACCGAGTACGTACCGGTGCGCTTATAGCAAATAGGCTATACTACTAACTATTTATGGATATTGATTGAATATGATTATTTGATGTGTGAGATATGATTTGGGGGTGTGATTGCTGGAGCTCGGTTGACCAAGTGTCTCGGGGCCAATCACACTGGCAGTCAGACTGTTGGAGCTCGGTTGACTTAGTGTCTCGGGGCCAGTCTACTGTCCAAATGGATTAAGTGGATACATTTGGATTAAGTGAGCCTGAATGGCTAGAGTGTTGTCTAACACTGTTTGAGGTTTCGATATCATAGGGTTCTATTTGATCCTTCATAAAAGATGATTTTTAATAAAATATATAAAAATATGATTTTCTGCATCTGTGTGAATTTGCCTGTATATATACATATTAGATATATACTGTTGATTGTATGCATTGTCATTTAGTATGCATGTATATATATTATAGTAATTCACTCAGTGAGGTCTGACTCCCCTCTGTTGACTATTTTTCAGGAGAGTCATCATCTTCAGACCTCAGTAGCAGGCCTGTACATCGGATTTCTTTCACCCCGGCTTCTTTATGTAAACTGCTTCTCTGAGTCTTGGATTTATTTTATCTAGACACTGCAGTAGTCATTAAATATTTAAAGAATGTTGTATTATATTTGAACTGGATTTGTATTAAAAGATTTATATAAATGAAATGTTGAGGATTTAATTTAAATCCAGTTGGTGCATATGTTATTATTATATTTATGATTTTTATTTCCGCTACTTATATACTGTTGTTATTACTATTGCATGTTTATTTTATTTTTTAGGCTTGCTACGGGGTTCCGGATTCGAAAGAATTCTCGTTCCCTAGCGCCGGTCATGGCCCCCTGTTTTGGGTCGTGACACCGGCACTAGGCAATGGGAAGGGCATAAGGCCCCCGAAACCCGTTGTAAGCCTTAAAGAAAAGATAAACAAACACCTTACAATTTAAAACTTTATTTTAAAATAGAACACATTATCAACTGAATTTTCTAAAAAAAATAAACAAATTCAAGTGCTAAATAAAACGTGCTTCAACGTCACATATTATAAATTAAACTTAAATCTTTATATATAAGCATGGTTCGTACAAATAAACTACACAATATACTTAAAACATACAACTCTTAGTACATACTACTACTGCAGCAAACTAGATTAACACACAGTACAACTTACAATGACCCTCCATAAAATAACCGGTGAAGAAGAAACCCGACGTGGAGGTAGTTTGTGGTCGAACTCCCAAGCACTCCCGAAAAAAATAAATTTAGGGGAATCAGACCTCACTAAGTAAGTCAATAAAAAGAGCTGTACGTTTGAAAAACCTTTTTGAAAACTATATGTTTATAGTAAAAATAATTTATAGTATATATTTATAGCTTCTGAAAAATCTCGATAGAACCCTAAAACCCAAAAATCTACATGGCCAACTGGGCCAACTTATTCCAACTAGACTATCGGTCCCCCGAGAGCAAAGGCATCAACTGAGGCACCAAGTCATAGTCATTCACTTAATCCCAATATATGGCACTAGGCGGTCCCCGAGAGCAAAGGCTTCTACCGAGGCACCCGTCCCAGTTTAGCATTCACCAATCATATATATTACGGATCCATCTCTCAATCTCTACCATGTGCACATAGTCTTGGTGAAGCCCACCAGATAGCCCGTTCTACTAAAATTTCTCAAAATCGATTTTTAAATAAATAAAATGCGTTTAAATCTTACATAACCAGCATTAAGGTAAATAAATCATATAATCAATATAATAAAAATTTGTGCGCATGCATTCTTTAAATAAACACACGCACTAGATCGTTCTATTGACTTGCAATATGAATGCGAAGGCTGACGACCATGCGTCTGCCTCAGTCCTCACAGCTTCTGCTCCAATATGCTCTAAAAGAAAAAATAACAAATCGACTTTTAAAACATGACTATGGAATCGAAATCAACAACAATAAAACAATGAAATTCCAGGCTAACTCGAGGAAAACCGGACAAGACTCTATAGATAGGATATAACCTAACTAACGGTAGAAATTTTACGAATATCACGTTTTACGAGAAAATCTATCAAAATTTCGGCAGAGTCTCCTCTGTAAAACGGACATCTCTGTACCAAAGGTAAAGCCAGACCTGCATAAAAATGCACTTCTAATATCCACAAACATCCACACTCGAGTCGGGCTCCAAACACTACACTTAGCCCCGACCGAGATCACAATTCAACAAAACATCAAGAATTAATATCATTTATTTCTCAAAATACATATTTCACATACACATATACTAAAAATAGACAAATATATATATAATCTCAATTATTCAAAATTAAAACAACTAAATTTGTATTCCTTCGCCAAAATATAATTATAACCAATTTAAAACCATTATAATGTATTATATATATATATATATATATATAATATTTGGAATTAATATTTAAAAATTTACACTACTTAAGTAAAAATACCAATTAATTTATAAAAATTGTCTAAAACCCCTTAAATATTAATAAAACTAATTAAAATATATATTTAAACTATGTTTAGCGTAAAATTACATTTTTACCCCTAAAATACATAAATTACATAATGTGCTATTAATACTAAAATAATTCCTTAAAATTATTTAATCATGCCAAAAATTTATTTTCTCAAAATAAATCTTCCTAATATAATTCAAACATGAAATCAACCCAAAAATTTCTTTTAAAAATGAAGTTTAACCTAAAAAATCACATTTGACATAAACTCAAAAATATTTATAAAAATAGTATAAAAATCATAAAAATTATAATTTGAGTTCTAAAATTAATAACATTCACTAATAACTTCAATTATTAAAATTTCATAATTTTTCACAATAATTCCAGAAAATTACATAAATACTAATTAAATACCTAAAATTTATATTATCCTTAATTAACACAAAAAAAATTTTAAAACCTTAAATAAAATTAATATACCCAAAAACAATTAACTATACTTACTCCTAATCACTAATTACACCTAAAACTAGAATAGAATCAAATAATTAAAATGAAAAAAATCAAATAAAATTCTGAAAAAAAAATCAATTAATTCCCCAAAAATTCTAAAATGAAGAACATCAACCTCATTATACACTAACAACATCAATTTACTAGACAATCTACCAAAATGCTCAAGATCAAAGAAGGAAAGGAGGAAATCGGGTGAGTATCACTCACCACCAAGCTGCTGCGAAAATAGAGGGAAAGGAGGGAGCTCAATATCACCGGAGATGGAGGTTGAGGAGGCAGCAAGTGTAATATCTCGTATTTTTAAATATTTTTATACTGCATCGGGATATGCAGTGTTAATAATTCTTATATAATATTGATATATTTTCATGAGTTGTTGTTTAATTAAAAATTGATTTTTTTTTATTTTATACTATTTTAAGTACTTTATGTAGAATTTTGCCGGGACTCGCTTTTCGAAAAAATTTACACGTAAGAAGTTCAATATTTAATTATTTTAAATGTATTTTATAAAATTGCATGAGTCCATGCATTATTTTAATTGTCATATTAGAACATATATATATATATATATATATATATATATATATATATATATATAATATATTATATATATTATATATATATATATATATATATATATACAAAATTTGTAAAATTACAAATTCTACCCTCCCCTTCCCTCCTTCTTTTCCCCCGACGACCCTAAACCCCCCTCACCACTGCGCACGCCGGCCACCTACCGTCACTGCGCCTACCCCCACCATGCCACCATCCTTCCTCTAGCCGTTACGCCACCTGCAGGTGTCTTCTCCAGTACCGATGAGCTGAGTTTCGGCATTTTGGTCGAAAGTTGGCCCTTTTCTTCACAACTCACTATTCCGGCCACCAAATTCCTTCATTCCGATGTTGTTGGACTCCCTTGAAGCCATAGAAGATGATTCCAAGCTTTGTTTAAGCTCAAAACTTGATTTGGTAAGGTTTTTGTTAATTTTTTAATTCGGCCATCTTAGGGTTTTCGATTTTTTTTTGATTTTTTTAGCTTCAAATTAAATAAAATTATACAAAAATTCTGTAAATTAAGGAAAATTCAGAAAAATGCTTCAAAATTCGAATTGGAGCAATTAAGTGGCATAATTCAACATTTAACTAAAAACAATCTAAAATCAACATCAAATTTCAATCAACAACCAGAAAATGACCTAAGAACAACCTAAAATCAACCCAGAGCAACTCACCTTCAACCTTCAATTCCGACGCCGGAGGTGAGTTGCAGCGGCGGTTCTCGGCTTAGACAGACGCTTGAGAGGATGAAAGGAGCTGGGGAAGCTTTGGTGGCACCAGATCCAACTCCAATAATGATGAAGCAACTTCGACCGAGACAGAAAGAAGACAGTGCACTGGAAATGGAAGAAAGGGAAGAGGAGGAAGAAGCTGGTGACGGTAATGGCAGCTCCAGGAGGTCAAAATGCGTCGGAGGGAGGGGAAAAGTGACAGTGATAGTGCTGATCAGGGAGGAGGGGCTAGGGTTTTCGGGTTTCTTTTGTGTTTTTGTTGTTTTTTTTTTGGTCCCATACATCTATATATATATATATATATATATATATATATATATACATTATTTGAAATTCAATATCCAAAATTTACTCTACTTAAGTGATTACATCAATTAACTTATAAAAATTGTCTCAACCCTTTAAATATTAATAAAACTAATTAAAATATATATTTATCATATTTAGTGTAAAATTACATTTTTACCCCTAGTATATATGTGAATTACATAATGTGCTATATATATACAAAAATTTTCCTTAAAATTATCTAATCATTTAAAACTTATTTTTCTCAAGATAATTCCTCCCAATATTATAAAAAATTTAATCAACCAACAATATTTTTCCCAAAAGTATTATTTAACTAAAAATCAATTTTTGGCATAAACTCAAATATATTTATAAAAATAGTATAAAAATCTCAAAAATTATAATTTGAGTCCTAAAATTCATATTATTCACTAATAACCTCATTTATCAAATTTCATAACCTTTTTAACCAAAATTTTCAAAATTAGCCTAATTATTTAATTTTGACATAAAGTATAAAAATTCCTAAAATAGTATCAAAATTTTCAAAATTCACCAAAAATCTAAATAAATTCCAAAAAAATTCAATAAAATTTATTTTACTCAAAATAATTAATAACAATCACCCTAATTGCTAATTATACCTAAATAAATATCTAAATAAACCAAATAAACATTAAATAAATTATGGAAATTCAATTTAATTACCAAAAATTCAAGAAAATTAAAAACAACCTCAAATGCATGCTAAACAACCCTAACTAACCTAGGTTTACCAAGATCGAAGAGGGGAATGGAGCAGCTCAGGAGGAGGCGGAGAGCAGCTTGACACCACCAGGAGAAGGCACGGCAGAAGGTCGAAGCTGGGCAAAATGAGGAGATGCAGAGTTGCTGCTGCGTGAGGGGAGGAAGGAGCTGCTTCAACACTCCAACAAGCTTCACCCACGGTGGCAATGGCGCCCTCAGGAGAAGAAGAAGGTGGCGCAGTGACGGGAGAGGGCAGGGGGTGGCAGACGGGGATGGAGAATTGGTCTTCTTCTTCTTCGGGTTCTAGTGTTTTCTAAACCTATATCTATACTTACATATATATATATATATGCACACATATGAATAGATATACACATTTAAACCAATATTTAACCTAAAATAAAATGTTAACACAATTATACTTTAATATAATGCAAAAAAAATAACTATTACTAGTACTAATTGAGAAAAATATGTCCCTTTTTATTCAATTAATTATATATATATATATATATATATATATATATATATATATGTAGGGTATTACAGTCTCCCCTCCTTATATGAATTCGTCCTCGAATTCAAGAAAAGAAAGAAGAGAGGAATTACAAAGCTAAGAAGGAAAAAGGTACGGAAACGAAACTCGCATCTCGGCTTCAGTTTCCCAGGTGCAATCCTTAGCGGAATGATTACTCCATAACACCTTTACCATCGGTATCTCCTTAGTCCGCAGCTGTCGAATTTGGCGATCCACAATCGCCACCAGGTACTCCTCGTAAGTCAAATCATCGCTAAGCTCAACGGCTTGAGGTTGCAACACATGAGACGGGTCAGGGACGTATTTTCTCAACATGGAAACATGAAACACATGATGGATTCTCGATAGCTCTGGTTGTAACATCAACCTATACGCCACTTCACCCACTCTAGACCGAATCTCAAACGGTCCAATGTATCTAGGAGCTAGCTTACCTTTCTTGCCAAATCTCATAACTCCTTTCATTGGAGACACCTTCAAGAACACCATGTCTCCAACCATGAAGGATACATCCTTCCTCCTAGGGTCAGCATAGCTCTTCTGTCTACTAAAGGCTATCTTTAATCGCTGCTGTATAATAGGGACCTTCTCTGAAGTGATCTGCACCAACTCTGTTCCCGTTAACTGCCTCTCACCAATCTCCCAACATAAAGGTGATCTACACTTCCTACCATATAGTGCCTCATATGGAGCCATCTCGATGCTAGCATGAAAGCTATTATTATAAGCAAACTCAATCAGTGGCAAGTGTGAATCCCATTGTCCTCCAAAATCCATTGCACACATCCTCAGCATATCTTCTAACATCTGGATGGTCCTCTCTGACTGACCATCTGTCTGAGGGTGGAAGGCCGTACTAAAATCCAATCTGGTACCCAAGGCCTTGTGTAATTCTTGCCAAAAGACTGAGGTAAAGGTGGCTCCTCTGTTCGACACTTTGCTCACAGGTACTCCATGTAGACAAACAATCCTATTGACATAAAGTCTTGCCAGTCTATCAGTAGAGTACGTCTTCTTTATAGGTAGAAAGTGTGCTGATTTAGTCAACCTGTCAACAATCACCCAAATAGCATCATAACCTCCAGTAGTTCGAGGTAGTCCAGTCACGAAATCCATGGCTATCATATCCCATTTCCATTCAGGAATTGGCATGGGTTGCAACAGTCCCGAGGGTCTCTGATGTTCAAGCTTTACTTGTTGGCAAGTCAAGCACCTGGATACAAAATCTGCAATATCCTTCTTCATTCCATTCCACCAATATGTATCCTTCAAGTTATGATACATCTTGGTAGAACCCGGATGAACACTATATGCAGAAAAATGTGCTTCTTCCATAATCTCCTTTCTCAAGTCATCAACATCTGGCACACAAATCCTAGTGCCCAACCGCAATATACCTTCCCTGTCAATCACAAAGTCCCGTGACTGCCCTTGTTGCACTTCATACATAATCCTCTGCAACTGGGGGTCTCTACTCTGAGCTGCCCTAACCTGATCCACATATACTGATCGTACACTGAATTGAGCTAAAAGGCACTTTCAGGTAACTTTCATCTGCAATCCCCGATCGATCAGTCCATGCAACTCCTTGATAATGGGCCTTCTCTCTGTGCTGATATGGGCAAGGCTGCCTATTGATTTCCTACTCAAGGCATCTGCAACAACATTCGCCTTGCCTGGATGGTATAAGATGGAGCAATCATAATCCTTAAGGAGTTCCATCCATCTCCTCTGCCTCAGATTCAAGTCCCTCTGCTGGAAAATATATTTCAAGCTCTTGTGATCAGTGTATATCTCACACGTCACTCCATTCAAGTAATGTCTCTATATTTTCAAAGCAAACACCACGGCTGCCATCTCCAAGTCGTGAGTAGGATAGTTCTGCTCGTGCCTCTTCAACTGCCTCGAAGCGTAAGCAATCACTTGGCCATTTTGCATCAACACACAACCCAATCCTACTCTGGAAGCATCACAACACACTGTATAACCTTCATTCCCAAAGGGTAAAGTTAGAATTGGGGCCGACGTCAACAAGTCCTTCAATAACTGAAAATGCTCTTCGCATTTGTCCGTCCATACAAACTTAACATTCTTCTGGGTCAACCTTGTCAAAGGTGCAATAATTCTAGAAAAGTCCTTCACAAATCTTCTATAATAGCCTACTAGACCCAGGAAACTCCGTACTTCCTTAACTGTAGGTGGCCTTGACCACTCTGTAATAGCCTCTATCTTCTTAGGGTCCGCCTGTATGCCATCTCGAGAAACCACGTGGCCTAGAAATGCCACTTGATGCAACCAGAACTCGCACTTTGAGAATTTGGCATACAACCTGTGCTCCCTTAAAGTTTGAAGTACCCTTCTCAGATGCATCACATGTTTAGCTTCACTCTTAGAATAAACCAAGATATCATCAATGAAAACTATCATAAACAGATCCAAGTATGGCCTGAATACCCGATTCATCAAGTCCATAAAGGCTGCTGGAGCATTAGTCAACCCAAAGGACATTACTAAAAACTCATAATGGCCATATCTTGTTCGAAAGGCTGTCTTGGGCTCATCACCTCTTCTGATTCTCAACTGATGATACCCAGATCTTAGGTCTATTTTAGAAAAGCATGTAGCACCTTGAAGTTGATCAAACAGATCATCGATCCTCAGAAGTGGGTACTTGTTCTTGATGGTGACCTTATTCAACTGTCTGTAATCGATACAAAGTCGAAGGCTACCATCTTTCTTCTTTACGAACAATACCGGAGCACCCCAAGGCGATGTACTGGGTCTGATGAAACCCTTATCAAGCAACTCCTGTAACTGCTCTTTTAGCTCCTGCAGTTCATCTGGTGCCATTCTATAAGGTGGCATAGAAATAGGATCCGTACCATGTATGACATCGATACAGAACTCTATCTCTCTGTCTGGTGGTAATCCTGGTAATTCTTCAGGCAAAACATCCAAAAATTCACACACCACTGGCACCTGCTCAACTACCACATTCTCCTTCTCAACATCTCTTACCACTACCAAGTATCCCTGACAACCCCTTCTAAGCATCTTCCGGGCTGTAATGGCAGAAATGAGATTATGAGGCATGGAGCTCTTTTCACCCTTGAAATAGAATTCTTCTTCATCTGGAATTCTGAACACCACTTCTTTCTCTCTACAATATACAAAGGCATAATACCTCGACAACCAATCCATGCCCAAAATGACATCGAACTCCAGTACGTCGAGCAATACTAAGTCCGCTAATAGTTCTCTACCACCAACTATCACCGGACACGAAGGAAAGAAAACATCTGTCTCCAACTCGTCACTAAGAGGAGTCAAAACAGATAGAGGAAAGGACAACCTAGAAGGCTGCCACTCGATTCTCGAAGCTAACACAGGAGAAATGAAGGAATGTGAAGCACCAGGATCAAACAACACTCTAGCATCGTATGCACAGACTGAGAGAATACCTGCTACCACTGCATTCGAAGTCTGAGCATCCTGTGGTGTCAAAGTGAACACTCGAGCCTGACCACGACCTGCCTGCTGAGAAGTCGAAGGCTGTGCAAAACCACGTCCGCTAGGTCTACCAACTGAACCTCGACCCTGCTAACTCATAGGCTGAGGCGGTCTCTACTGTGGTTGTATGGGTGCTCTATACTGCTAAGGCATCGGATAGTAGGGTTGAGACACTGATGAAGATGAACCCTGAACGTACTATGGTTGATATCCGGAGTGGGGATAAGCTCTGGCAAGGTGTCCAACCTGCCCACACCTAAAGCAAGCGCCCGTCAACATATGACACGGGCCCTGAAGAAATCGTCCACAACTCGCGCAAGCACTAGCTCCAGACCTAGAACTACTCTGCCCGGAACTCTGCCCACTACTGCTACTACTAACTCCTACACTGAATCTGTGACTCCTGCCAATTCTCCTGTTCAAAGTATATCCATGTCGGCCAACTCGGTGAGTCATGGACCTCCTACCACTCTGCTGAGAACTACCCACGGCCTGCTGACTCGAACTGCCGATGTGAAATGCTGACTACTGGTATCCGGGAGCTACACCATATCCACTGCCCCCGATCATATAAGGATCTATCATGGTGCCCTGGCGGATATGTCGCCTCTCAATCAAACGGGCCTCTTTAATCACACTCTCTAGGGTGCGATCCTCGGTACGCATACCAACAAAAGCAGGTCCCAATCCAGTAACATACAGCTCCACTGCTCTGTAAGGATCCCTCCTGATATCTTCTACATGTCGGGATAGCCTATTAAACTCTCTGGTGTAATCCTCCACTGACCTATCGCCTCTAGTGATGTGGAGTAGCTGCCACCTGTAGGCATCTCTAGTAGCTGGTGGACAGAAAAATCTCAAAAAGCGGTCCTTAAATTCTAGCCAAGTCAGCTCGTGCATCGATGGCTGAATAGACTGCATAAACCAATCCTGAGCACCTGCCTGAACCGACAACTCCACAATCATAATCCTCTGATAATCCGTGTGTCCAGTATTGGTGCATGCCTCAGTCGCATTAATGAAGTCTAAGGCATCGCCCGTACCGTCGAAAGAAACTCTACCGATCCGAGAGTAAAGAAGGGTTGCTTCAGTGTCCGACATCCCCTGGTTCCTCTGCTAAAGCATCTGCTGTACAAGGGGCATCGCCTGATTCAATGATGGTAAACCCTGATTAATCCCTACCAGTCCAGCTGCAAAGGTTATAGGGTCAACAGCTGGGGCTTCAGGCTCGACTGGCTGTTGATCAGGAATCTCAGCTACAGCTACCCTGGCTCGACCTCTACCTCTACCTCTGCCCCTATGACGTGGAGCAGGAAGGGGAGCCTCATCATGCACAGACTGCTCATTAAGCCTAAGGGTCGGATCAACATCTGGGTCGGTACGCACACGCCTCATTCTGAAAGGAAGACAAGGAAAATTGAGTTCAAAATGGGGTAAGAATATTTAAAGCAATGCGGAATTAGAAACAATAACATCTCAAGACAATTATCAACCCTAAAGCTGTAGTAGTTACATAAAAAGACAGACATAGACAATTAATAGAACTTAGGCTCTGATACCAACTTTGTCACGACCCGAACCCGAGGGCACGTGATCGGCACTAGGGAATGGATAAGCATAAGGCCCCCGAAACCCGTAGTAAGCCTAAAGGAAAAAAGAAAATAAAACCATTCATATATTAAACTTTACTTTAAAACAGAACACATTATCAAACTGATTTTTCTCAGAATACACAAATTCAACTGCTTAAATAATAATGTATTTCAACATCTCATATTATAAATCAAATTAAAACTTATACATAAGTGTGGTTTACACAAATAAATTACATAATTATGTTTAAACCATACAAATCTTTAATACATATACTACTGCAGCAACCTAGATTAACACACAGTACAACTTATAATGACCTACTTAAAATAGCCGGTGAAGAAGAAACCCGGCGTGGAGGTAGGCTGAGGTCGAAATCCCAAGCTCCTGAAAAAATAAATTGAGGGGAATCAGACCTCACTGAGTAAGTCAATAAAAAGAGTTGTACGGTTTGAAAACCCTTTTGGAAAACTATATATGTTTATAGTGAAAATAATTTATAATATATATATTTATAGCTTTTGAAAAATCTCGGTAGAACCCTAAACCCAACAATCTACATGGCCAACTGGGCCCACTTATTCCAACTAGACTACCGATCCCCGAGAGCAAGGGCATCAACCGAGGCACCAAGCCGTAGTCATCCACTTAATCCAAATATATGGCTCTGGCGGTCCTCGAGAGCATAGGCATCAACCGAGGCACCCATCCCAGTCCATTTTAACCTTACAAATCACTGGCGGTCCCCGAGAGCGTAGGCTTCCACTGAGGCACCCGTCCCAGCTTAACATTCACCAAACATATATATTACGGTTCCATCTCTCAATCTCTACCATGTGCACATAGTCCTGGTGAAGCCCACCAGGTAGCCCGTTCTACTAAAATTTCTCAAATCGATTTTAAACAATAAAATGTGTTTAAATCTTAAATAATAGCATTAAATTTAAATAAACCATATAATCAATACTAAAATAGGAGCGCACCCATTTGTTAATTAAAACACACGCACAGATCATTCTATTGACTTACAGGATGAATGTGAAGGCTGACGATCACGTGTCTGTCTCGGCCTCACGGCTTCTGCTCCGAGATGATCTAAAAGGGAAATAATAATAATCGACTTTTAAAACATGACTAAGGAATCGAAATCAAAAATCAAAAAAATAATAAAATTCCAGACTGACTCGAGGAAAATCGGACGAGACTCGACGGACAGGATTTAACCTAACGGTAGGAATTTTACGAGTATCACGTTTTACGAGAAAATCTACCGAAATTTCGACAGAGTCTCCTCTGTAAAATGGACATCTCTCTACCAAAGGTAGAGCCAGACCTGCATAGAAAATGCACTTTCAAAATACACAACCATTCACACTCGAGTCGGGCTCCCAAAACTTCAATTTGCCCCGACCGAGATCACAACTCAATAAAGTATCAAAATTAATAATATTTATTTCTCCACTTACACACATACTAAAATAAATAAAATTATATAAAATCTCAATTATTCAAAATTAAATAATTAAATTTGTATTCCATTACTAATAATATAATAATTATTATTATTCAAATTAAAACCTTTGTAATGTATTATATATATATATATATATATATATATATATATATATATATATATATATATATATATATATATATATATATACATTATTTGAAATTCAATATCCAAAATTTACTCTACTTAAGTGATTACATCAATTAACTTATAAAAATTGTCTCAACCCTTTAAATATTAATAAAACTAATTAAAATATATATTTATCATATTTAGTGTAAAATTACATTTTTACCCCTAGTATATATGTGAATTACATAATGTGCTATATATATACAAAAATTTTCCTTAAAATTATCTAATCATTTAAAACTTATTTTTCTCAAGATAATTCCTCCCAATATTATAAAAAATTTAATCAACCAACAATATTTTTCCCAAAAGTATTATTTAACTAAAAATCAATTTTTGGCATAAACTCAAATATATTTATAAAAATAGTATAAAAATCTCAAAAATTATAATTTGAGTCCTAAAATTCATATTATTCACTAATAACCTCATTTATCAATTTTCATAACCTTTTTAACCAAAATTTTCAAAATTAGCCTAATTATTTAATTTTGACATAAAGTATAAAAATTCCTAAAATAGTATCAAAATTTTCAAAATTCACCAAAAATCTAAATAAATTCCAAAAAAATTCAATAAAATGTATTTTACTCAAAATAATTAATAACAATCACCCTAATTGCTAATTATACCTAAATAAATATCTAAATAAACCAAATAAACATTAAATAAATTATGGAAATTCAATTTAATTACCAAAAATTCAAGAAAATTAAAAACAACCTCAAATGCATGCTAAACAGCCCTAACTAACCTATGTTTACCAAGATCGAAGAGGGGAATGGAAGAATTTGGGCGAGCACTACTCACCACCTAACAGCTGGACAGAGCAGAAGGGGGGGAAAGACCTGCTACCATCGGAGAAAATGGGGAGATGGAGCAGCTCAGGAGGAGGCGGAGAGCAGCTTGACACCAATAGAAAAGGCACGACAGAAGGTCGAAGCTGGGCAAAATGAGGAGATGCAGAGCTGCTGCTGCGCGAGGGGAGGAAGGAGCTGCTTCAACACTCTAGCAAGCTTCACCCACGGCGGCAATGGCGCCCTCAGGAGAAGAAGAAGGTGGCGCAGTGACGGGAGAGGGCGGGGGGTGGCAGACGGGGATGGAGAATTGGTCTTCTTCTTCTTCAGGTTCTAGTGTTTTCTAAACCTATATCTATACTTATATATATATATATATATATATACATGTGTATCATTATACTTTATACTATATTATATATATATATATATGCACACATATGAATAGATATACACATTTAAACCAATATTTAACCTAAAATAAAATGTTAACACAATTATACTTTAATATAATGCAAAAAAAATAACTATTACTAGTACTAATTGAGAAAAACATGTCCCTTTTTATTCAATTAATTATATATATATATATATATGTAGGGTATTACACATACACATATACTAAAAATAGAAAAAAATATATAAAATCTCAATTATTCAAAATTAAACAACTAAATTTGTATTCCTTCGTCAAAATATAATTATAACCCAATTTAAAACCATTATAATGTATTAAATATATATATATATATATATATATATATATATATAAAATATTTGGAATTAATATTCAAAATTAACCCCACTTAATTAGAAATATCAATTAAATTATACAAATTGTCTAAACCCCTTAATTATTAATAAAACTAACGAAAATATATATTCAACTATAATTAGCGTAAAATTACATTTTACCCCCCCTAAAATACATAAATTACATAATGTATTATTAATACTAAAAAATAATTCCTTAAAATTATTTAATCACCCAAAAAATTTATTTTCTCAAAATTAATCTTCCTTATAATTAAAACATAAAATCAACCAATAATTTCTTCTAAAAAAAATATAATTTAACCTAAAAATCATATTTGACATAAACCTAAAAATATTTATAAAAAATAGTTTAAAATTCACAAAAACTATAGTTTAAGTTCTAAAATTAATAACATTTAATAATAACCTCAATTATCAAAATTTTATAATTTTTTTACAAATAATTTCGGATATAAACAAAATATTACTAATGTCACGACTCGAACCCGAGGGCACGTGACCAGCACTAGGGAATGGGTAGGCATAAGACCCCCGAAAGCCCGTAGTAAGCCTAAAAGAAAAGATAAACAACTCTTTACAATTTAAAACTTTATTTTAAAATGGAACACATTATCAAATTGATTTTTCTTTGAAGTAACAATTCAAGTGCTTCATCATCCCATATTATAAATCAAACTTAACTCTTTATACAGAAGCGTGGTTTATACAAATAAATTACACAAATATACTTAAACCATACAATTCTTAGTACATATACTACCACAGCAACCTAGAACAATACAACTGTACAGCTTACAATGACCTATATAAAATAGCTGGTGATGAAGAAACCCGACGTAGAGGTAGTCTGAGGTCGAACTCCCAAGCTCCTAAAAAAAAATAAATTGAGGGGAATTAGACCTCACTGAGTAAGTCAATAAGAAGAGCTATACGGTTTGAAAACCTTTTGAAAACTATATATGTTTATAGTGAAAATAATTTATAATGTAGAAGTATAGTTTTTTTTTTTTAAATCTCGGTAGAACCCTAAACCCAAAATCTAAATGGCCAACCGGGCCCACTTATTCCAACTAGACTATCGGTCCCTGAGAGCGAATGCATCAACCGAGGCACCAAGTCATAGTCATTCACTTAATCCAAATATATGGCACTGGCAGTCCCTGAGAGCAAAGGCATCGACCGAGGCACCCATCCCAGTCCATTATTAACCTTACAATCACTGGCGGTCCCCGAGAGCAAAGGCTTCCACCGAGGCACCCATCCCAGTTTAACATTCACCAATCATATATATATTTCGGATCCATCTCTCATTCTCTACCATGTGCACATAGTCCAGGTGAAGCCCACCAAGAAGCTCGTTCTACCAAAATTTCTCAAAATTGATTTTAAATAAATAAAATGCATTTAAATCTTAAATAACAACATTAAATTAAATAAATCATATAATCAATATAATAAAGTATGAGCGCATGCATTCTTTAAATAAACACACGCACAAATCATTCTATTGACTTACAAGATGAATGCGAAGGCTGATGACCATGCGTCTGCCTTGATCTCACAGCTTCTGCTCTGAAATGCTCTAAAAGAAAAATAACAAATTGACTTTTAAAATGTGACTATGGAATTGGAATCAACAATCAACAAAATAATGAAATTCCAGGCTGACTCGAGAAAAACGGGCAAGACTCGATAGACAGGATATAACCTAACGGTAGAAATTTTACAAATATCACATTTTACGAGAAAATCTACCAAAATTTCAGCAGAGTCTCCCCTGTAAAACGGACATCTCTCTACCAAAGGTAGAGCCAGACCTGCATAGAAAATGCACTCCTAATAACCACAGACATACACACTTGAGTCGGGCTCCCAAAACTACATTTAGCCCCGATTGAGATCTCAACTCAACGAATCATCAAGAATTAATAACATTTATTTCTCAAATTACATATTTCACATACACATATACTAAAAATAAATAAACATATATAAAATCTCAATTATTCAAAAATTAAACAACTAAATTTTCATTTCATTATCAAGATATAATTAAAGCCTAAATTAAAACCATTATATTCAACTTTTATTACCAAAATAATGTATTATAAGTATATATAAAATATGTGGAATTAATATTTAAAATTAACACTACTTAAGTAAAAATATCAATTAATTTATATAGATTCTCTAAACCCCTTAAATATTGATAAAACTAACTAAAATATATATATTTAACTATAATTAGTGTAACATTACAATTTTACCCCTAAATACATAATTTACATAATGTATTATTAGTACTAAAAAAAATTCCTTAAAATTATTTAATCATCTAAAACTTATTTTCTCAATATTAAATTCTTAATATAATTAAAACATATAAATGACTTCTAATATCTTCTAAAATATAATTTAACCTAATATTCAATTTTTGACATAAGCTATAAAAATTCATAAAATTTGAATAATATTCTAAAAAAATTATTTTCTTTACTCTAAAATTAATATCAACTCATAATAACACCAAAAATACCAAATATTATTATTTTTTTATAATTAATTTATGAAAATTCCTAAAATAATAATAAAATATTCAAAAATTCACCAAAAATCAAAATAAATTCCAAAAATTATACAAAAATTCATAGAGGTAGATTGAGCTACTAGGAATCACATTTGTGAAGGGATTTTGCATGAATCAAGCTAGATCGAGCTAAAAAAATTTCAAAACCCTAGAGCTCAAAACTAACAATCAACCAAAACTTAATCAATTCATGACCAAAGCTTAAACTAAGCTTGGAATGGGTCTCACCGATGCAAAAGGAGGGGATTGACACCGGAATGGAGTGAAATGGTGGTCGGACGGGGCTTGGCCGATTCTAGGAGCAACTCTCAGCTTTCCTCTGTTTTCAAGGATTCCGGCAACTCTGCTGGTGACCAGAGGTGAGGGAGAAGGAGGAGAAGGCAGCAGGTGGTGTCAGAGATGGGGGAGACGCAGTGATGGTGGCGGTTGGGGATGTCGCGCGGTGAGGGAAGGTTGAGGGAGATGGTGCTACGGTTTTTGTTTAAGTATATATATATATATATATATATATATGTACAAATTCTCCACCACACATACACATTATATACATACATATATATTTATAAGTATATTCACACACTCACAAGTATCCTAGATACATATACACAAGATGAACTAATGCACACACATAAAATAATAATTAACCCTAATTATATATGTGTATGTATGTATGTATGTATATATATATATATATATATATATATATATATATATATATGCATGTACATAGTTGCACACAAAATAACCATAAAGTTAATGTAGTTTAAAATAATGATAATAATAGTAATAATATTGATAATAATAATAATAACAATAATAAAAATAAACAATGAAATTTTAAACAATAAATAAATAATACTCACATAAATTAATAATCCTAAAATTATATTAACATAAATATAATATCATGCAAAAGTAATTATTAATAACACTATTTAAAAATCCCTTTATTTAAATAAATATATAGGGTATTACAACTAAAATATTAAAAATTTTTAAAAAATTCACAATAATTCCTAAAAAATTTTAATAAAATTAATACACCCAAAAATAATTAACAACAATCACCCCAATTACTAATTAAACCCAAATAAACATCAAATAAACCAAATAAATATCAAATAAAAATTCTGGAAAAATCAATTAATTTACTAAAAATTTCCAAAAATCGGAATCAACCTCCTTAAACACTAAAAACATCAATTAACTAAATAAATCTACCAAAATTATCAAGATCAAGGAAGGAAGAAAGATATTGGTGAGCATGGCTTACTGTCGAGCTTGAAGGGCTGGGGAAGGGAAGCTTGCTGCCACCGGAAAGAATGGAGAAGAAGGAGCAGCAGTCACGGCAGAAGACAACACAAATGAAGAAGAACCGGAGCTAAGAGGAAGCTGGTAATGCAGGCTGTCGCGCGGTGAAGGGAAGCTGCCAAGCAAAGAAGAAGAAGAAGAAGAACAACAACAACAACACCACCACTCCTGGAAGCTCTGGCACGACAGTGATGAAGGTTTTCCGATAGTGATGGAGCGGCACAGGGAGAGGAGAAGCAGAGATGGTGACGGGAAGAAGGAGGGAGGGAGATGCTGCTGGGTTTGGAGGTCTCGATTTTCCAGAGGTAAGTGCTCTTTTTTCTTTCTTTCTTCTGATTTTTTTTGTTCTTTAATTATATATATATATATATATATATGCATGTTTATAGTAGCACATAAATAACCATAAAATTTAATACAGTTTAAAATAGTAATGATAATAATAATGATAATAATAGACAAATAAAATTCTAAATAATAAATAAATAATACTCATATAAATTAATAACCCTAAAATTATATTAACATAAATATAATATCATGCAAAAGTAATTATTAATAACACTATTTAAAAATCCCTTTATTTAAATAAATATATAGGGTATTACAGTCTCCCCTCCTTATATGAATTCGTCCCCGAATTCAAGAAAAGAAGAATTACAAGGCTAAGAAGGAAAGAGATACGAGAAAGAAACTCGCATCTCGGCTTCAGTTTCCTAAGTGTAATCCTCAATGGAATGATTACTCTATAGCACCTTCACCATCAGTATCTCCTTAGTCCGTAGCTGTCGGATTTTGCGATCCACAATCGCCACTGGATACTCCTCATAAGTCAGATCATCACTAAGTTCTACGGTTTGAGGCTACAACACATAAGACGGATCAGGGACGTATTTTCTCAGCATAGATACATGAAATACAGGATGAATTCTTGACAGTTCTGGTGGTAACACCAGCCTATATGCCACTTCACCCACTCTAGACCGAATCTCAAATGGTCTAATGTATCTAGGGGCTAGCTTACCCTTCTTGCCAAACCTCATAACTCCTTTCATTGGAGACACCTTCAGGAACACCATGTCTCCAACCATGAAGGATACGTCCTTCCTCCTAAGGTCAGCATAGCTCTTCTGTCTACTGAAGGCTATCTTCAATCGCTGCTGTATAATGGGGACTTTCTCTGACGTGATATGCACCAACTCTGGTCCCGTTAACTGCCTTTCACCAATCTCCTAACACAAAGGTGATCTACACTTCCTGCCATATAGTGATTCATACGGAGCCATCTCGATGCTAGCATGATAGTTGTTATTATAAGCAAACTCAATCAATGGCAAGTGTGAATCCCACTGTCCTCCAAAGTCCATTACACACATCCTCAGCATATCTTCTAACATCTGGATGGTCCTCTCTGACTGACCATTTATCTGAGGGTGGAAGGCCATACTGAAATCCAATCTGGTACTCAAGGCCTTGTGTAACTCTTGCCAAAAGACTGAGGTAAAGGTGGCTCCTCTATCCGACACTATACTCATAGGTACTCCATGTAGATAAACAATCCTATTGACATAAAGTCTCGCCAGTCTATCAATAGAGTACTTCTTTATAGGCAGAAAGTATGTTGACTTAGTTAACTTGTCAACAATCACTCAAATAGCATCATAACCTCCAGTAGTCCAAGGTAGCCCAGTCACGAAATCCATAGCTATCATATCCCATTTCCATAAAGGAATTGGCATGGGTTGCAACAATCCCGAGGGTCTCTGATGTTCAAGCTTTACTTGCTGGCAAGTCAGGCACCTAGATACAAACTTTGCAATATCCTTCTTCATTCCATTCCACCAATACGTATCCTTCAAGTTATGATACATCTTGGTAGAACCTAGATGAACACTATATGCAGAAAAATGTGCTTCTTCCATAATCTCCTTCCTCAAGTCATCAACATCTGGCACATAAATCCTAGTGCCTAACCGCAACACACCTTCTTTATCAATCATAAAGTCCCATGACTGCCCTTGTTGCACTTCATACATAATTCTCTACAATTGTGGATCTCTGCTCTGTGCTGCCTTAACCCAATCCAAGTATACTGATCGTACATTGAATTCAGCTAAAAGGCACTTTCGGGTAGCTTTCATCTGCAACCCCTGATCAATCAACCCATGCAACTCCTTGATAATGGGCCTTCTCTCTGAGCTAATATGGGCAAGACTGCCCGCTGATTTTCTACTCAAGGCATCCGTGACTATATTCGCCTTGCCTGAATGGTATAAAATGGAACAATCATAATCTTTAAGGAGTTCCATCCATCTTCTCTGCCTCAGATTCAAGTCCCTCTACTGGAAAATATATTTCAAGCTCTTGTGATCAGTGTATATCTCACACATCACCCCGTACAAGTAATGCCTCCATATTTTCAAAGCAAACACCATGGCTGCCATCTCCAGATCGTGAGTAGGATAGTTTTGCTCGTGTTTCTTCAACTTCCTCGAAGTATAAGCAATCACTTGGCCATTTTGCATTAACACACAACCCAATCCTGCTCTAGAAGCATCACAATACACTGAATAACCTTCATTTCCAGAGGGCAAGGTTAGAATTGGTGCCGACGTCAACAACTCCTTCAATAACTGAAAGTGCTCTTCACATTTGTTTGTCCATACAAACTTAGCACTCTTATGGGCCAACCTTGTCAAAGGTGCAGTAATTTTAGAGAAGTCTTTCATAAATCTTCTATAATAGCCTGCTAGACCCAGGAAACTCCGTACTTCTCTAACTGTAGTCAGCCTCAGCCACTTTGTAATAACCTCTATCTTCTTAGGGTCCATCTGTATGCCATCTCTAGAAACCACGTGGCCTAAAAATGCCACTTGATGCAACCAGAACTCGCACTTTAAGAATTTGGCATATAATATGTGCTCCCTTAAAGTCTGAAGCACCCTTCTCAGATGAATAACATGCTCAGCCTCGCTCTTGGAATAAACCAAGATATCATCAATGAAAACTATTACAAACCAGTCCAAGTATGGCCTGAACACCCAATTCATCAAGTCCATAAAGGCTGCTGGAGCATTAGTCAACCCAAAGGACATTACTAAGAACTCATAATGGCCATATCTTGTTCGAAAGGTTGTCTTGGGCTCATTACCTCTTTTGATCCTCAACTGGTGATACCCATATCTTATATCTATTTTAGAGAAGCATGTAGCACCTTGAAGCTGATCAAACAGGTCATCGATCCTCGAAAATGGGTACTTGTTCCTGATGGTGACCTTATTCAACTGCCTGTAATCGATACAGAGTTGAAGGCTACCATCCTTCTTCTTCACGAACAACATCGGAGCACCCTAAGGCGATGTAGTAGGTCTGATAAAACCCTTATCAAGCAACTCCTGTAACTGCTCTTTCAGCTCCTGTAGTTCAGCTGGTGCCATTCTATAGGGTGGCATAGAAATAGGATCCGTACCAGGTATGACATCGATACAGAACTCTATCTCTCTGTCTGGTGGTAATCCTGGTAATTCTTCAAGAAAAACATCTAGAATTTCATACACCACTGGCACCTGCTCAATTGCCACATACTCCTTCTCAACATCTCTTACCACTGCCAAGTAACCCTGACAACCCTTTCTAAGCATCTTCTGGGCTGTAATGGCAGAAATAAGATTATGAGGCATGGAGCTCCTTTCACCTTTGAAATAAAATTCTTCTTCATTTGGAATTCTGAACACCACTTCTTTCTCTCGGCAATTCACAAAGGCATAATACCTCAACAACCAATCCATACCCAGAATGACGTCGAATTCCAGCACATCAAGCAACACTAAGTCCGCCAATAGTTCTCTACCATCAACTATCACCAGACACGAAGGAAAGAAGACATCTGTCTCCAACTCATCACTAAGAGGAGTTGACACAGATAGAGGAAAGGACAACCTAGAGGGCTGCCACTCGATTCTCGAAGCAAACACAGGAGAAATGAAGGAATGTAAAGCACTGGGGTTAAATAACACTCTAGCATCGCATGCACAAACTGAGAGAATATTTGCTACCACTATATTCAAAGTCTGTGCATCCTGTGGTGTTAAAGTGAACACTCAAGCCTGACCATGACCTGCCTGTTGAGAAGTCGAAGGCTGCGTAAATCCACAACCGCTAGGCCTACCAACTGAACCTCAACCCTACTGACTCATAGGCTGAGGTAGTCTCTGTTGTGGCTGTATTGGCACTCGATACTGTTGGGGCATCGGATAGTAGGGCTGAGCCACTGATGAAGATGAACCCTGAGCATACTGTGGCTGGTATCCAGAGTGAGGACAAGCTTTGGCAGGATGTTCAATTTGCCCACATTTGAAGCAAGCACCCGACAACAAATAACACGGGCCCTGATGAAATTGTCCACAACTCGCACATGCACTGGCTCCAGACCCAGAACTACTCTGTCCGGAGCTCTGCCCACTACTACTACTACTGACTCCAGTACTGAATCTATGACCCCTACCACTCCTCATGTTCGTGGCATAACCATGGTGACTAACTCGGTGGGTCCTGGACCTCCTACCACCCTGCTATGAACTACCCGCAGCCTGCTGACTCATACTACCGATGTGAAATGCTGGCTGATGGTAACCCGGGAGCTACACCATATCCATTGCCCCCGACCATATAAGGATCTACCATGGTGCCTTGGCAGATATGTCGCCTCTCAATCAAACGGGCCTCCTCAATCACACTCTTTAGGGTGCAATCCTTGGTACGCTTACTAATAAAAGTAGGTCCCAATCTAGTAACATATAGCTCCACTACTTTGTAAGGGTCCCTCCTGATATCCTCTGCATGTCGGGACAGCCTATTAAACTCTCTGGTATAGTCCTCCACTGACCTATCGCCTCTAGTGATGTGGAGCAATTGCCACCTGTAGGCATCTCTAGTGGCTGGAGGACAAAAAAATATCAAGAAGCGATCCTTAAACTCTGGCCAAGTCAGCTCGTGCATCGATGGCTGAATCGATTGCATAAACCAGTCCTGAGCGACCGCCTAAACTGACAACTCCACAATCATAATCCTCTGATAATCTGTGTGTCCTGTTCTAGTACGTGTCTCAATTGCATTAATGAAGTCTAAGGCATCACCCATACCGTCAAAAGAAACTCTACCGATCCGAGAGTAAAGAAGGGCTGCCTCAGTATCTAACATCCCTTGATTCCTCTGCTAAAGCATCTGTTGTACAAGGGGCATCGCTTGATTCAATGCTGCTAGACCCTGATTAATCCCTGCCAATCCAGCTGCGAAGGCTGTGGGGTCAACCACTGGGGCTTCAGGCTCGACTGGCTGCTGCTCAGGAATCTCAGCTGCAGCTACCCTAGCTCGACCTCTACCTCTACCTCTGCCCTTACAACGTGGAGCAGGAAGGGGAGCCTCATCATGCACAAACTGCTCATCAAGTCTAAGGGTCAGATCGACATCGGGGTCGATACGCACACGTCTCATTCTGAAAAGAAAACAAGGAAAATTGAATTCAAAACGGGGTAAGAATATTTAAGGCAATGCGGACTTAGAAACAAAAACATCTCAAAGAAAATTATCAATCCTAAAGCTGCAATAGTTACACAGAAAGACAGACATGGACAATTAATCGAACTTATGCTCTAATACCAACTTTTTCACGATCCGAACCCGAGGGCACGTGACCGGCACTAGGGAATGGGAAGGCATAAGGCCCCCGAAACCTGTAGTAAGCCTTAAGGAAAAGATAAACAACACCTTACAATTTAAAACTTTATTTTAAAATAGAACACATTATCAAACTGATTTTTCTAAAAAAAATAAACAAATTCAAGTGCTAAATAAAACGTGCTTCAATGTCATATATTATAAATTAAACTTAAATCTTTATACATAAGCGTGGTTCACACAATTAAATTACATAAATATATTTAAACCATACAATCCTTAGTACATATACTACTGTAGAAACCTAGATTAACATAAAGTATAGCTTATAATGACCTATATAAAATAGCCGATGAAGAAGAAACTCGGCGTGAAGGTAGTCTGAGGTCGAACTCCCAAGCTCCTGAAAAAGAAATTGAGGGGAATCAGACCTCACTGAGTAAGTCAATAAAAGAGCTATACAGTTTGAAAACCTTTTTGAAAACTATATATTTATAGTGCAAATAATTTATAGTGTATAGGTATAGCTTTTGAAAAAACTCGATAGAACCCTAAACCCAAAAATCTACATGCCCAACTGGGCCTACTTATTCCAACTAGACTACCGGTCCCCGAGAGCAAAGGCATCAACCGAGGCACCAAGTCATAGTCATCCACTTAATCCAAATATATGGCACTGGTGGTCCCCAAGAGCAAAGGCATCGACCGAGGCACCCATCCCAGTCCATTATTAACCTTATAATCACTGGCGGTCCCCGAGAGCATAGGCTTCCACCGAGGCACCCATCCCATTTTAACATTCTCCAGTCATATATAATTCGGATCCACCTCTCAATCTCTACCATGTGCACACTGTCCTGGTGAGGCCCACCAGGTAGCCCGTTCTACCAAAATTTCTCAAAATCAATTTTAAATAAATAAAATGCATTTAAATCTTAAATAATAGCATTAAATTAAATAAATCCTATAATCAATATAATAAAATATGAGCGCATGCATTCTTTAAATAAACACACGCACAGATCATTCTATTAACTTACAAGATGAATGCGAAGGCTGATGACCACGCGTCTGCCTTGGTCTCACAGCTTCTGCTCCGATATGCTCTAAAAGAAAAATAACAAATTGACTTTTAAAACATGATTATGGAATCAAAATCAGCAATCAACAAAAAATGAAATTTCAGTCTGACTCGAGGAAAATCGGACAAGACTCGATAGACAGAATATAACCTAACTAATGGTAGAAATTTTATAAATATCACGTTTTACGAGAAAATCTACCAAAATTTCGACAAAGTCTCCTATGTAAAACAAACATCTCTCTACCAAAGGTAGAGCCAGACCTACATAAAAATGTACTTCTAATATCCACAAACATCCACACTCGAGTCGGGCTCCCAAAACTACACTTAGCCCCGACTGAGATCACAACTCAACAAAATATCAAAAATTAATAACATTTATTTCTCAAAATACATATTTCACATACACATATACTAAAAATAGACAAAAATATATAAAATCTCAATTATTCAAAATTAAACAACTAAATTTGTATTCCTTCGTCAAAATATAATTATAACCCAATTTAAAACCATTATAATGTATTATATATATATATATATATATATATATATATATATATATATATATGTGTGTGTCACAACCCTAACCCGAGGGCACGTGACCGGCTGTAATATCCCGTGTTTTTAAATATTTTAATACTGCATCGGGATATGCAGTGTTAATAATTTTTGTATATATATTATGATATTTTACGAGTTGATATGTATTTAAAACCTATTTTAATTATTGTGTATTATTTTAAGTGCTTTACGTAAAATTTTTCCGAGACTTTCATTTTCGGGGAAATTTTCACATAAATAATTTATTATTAATTATTTTAAATATATTTTCAGACTTGCATGAACTCATACGTATTTTTAAAATACTAAATAAAGCATATGTGTACTTATTTATTTAATTAGGGTTTAATTAATATTACCCTAATATATTTTATTGTTATTTAATTATTTTTAATTAATATTAAATTTTAAAATATTAAATATTAAGTGTGTGGTGTATATTTAATGTGTGTAATTTAATGTTATTTTAATATATAGTATAAATTATATATACATATACATATAATACATCAAAAATCAAACTTTTGGAAAAATTACCATTTTGCCCCCGATCTCTCCTTCTTCCCCGATCTTCACCCTCACCACCGTCCAACACCTGAAACTACCGATTCCTCACCGTTGGTGTGCCGTCCGGTGTGCCACCACCTTTCCCAGCCTTCCTCGCCGCCTGTAGCAGTCGTTTCCGACGTCTGGAGGTCGATTTTTGGCCGAAAGCCGAGAGTTTGCAATTTCTTCACACCTCGTGATTCCGGCCACCGTTTTTGACACTGCTGGTCTCTTTCTTCTCCTTGAGCTCTTGTGAGTGTAATTCTAGCTTTGGTTTGAGCTGAATTGGTCTTGATTTGCTTAGGTTTTGAATTTTCAATTTAGGCCATATTAGGGTTTTTGATTTTTTTTGAACTTTGAATTGATTGATTCATGAAAAATCCCTTCACAAATGTTGATCCTAGTAGCTTAATATACATTTTTGAATTTTTTTGGAATTTTTGGAGATTATTTTGATTTTTGGGTATTTTTTAATATTTTAATATTATTTTCTAATTTTCGGAAATTAATTAAATAAATTATTAAATTATGTTTTATGATAATTATAGGTGTTGAAATGAATTATAGGAATTTTTTTAGAATTTTTATGAATTTCTATGAATTTATCTTGAATTTTATTAGTTTATGTAATTTTGGGAAATTAGGGTTAATTGTGTTTTTAATTGAAATTAATTGGTTAATTGAGTTTAATTATTGATATTATTGATAAATATGTTGAGAAAATTAATTTTGGGTAATTATACTATTTTTGGTGAATTTTTGAAGTAATTATAGTATATTTATATATAGGGGTATTTTGGTAATTTTACCCTAAATTGGCTAAAAATATAATTTAATTGGTTATAATAGTTATTTAAGGTACAAAAATGATTCTAAAAATTATTTCGTATTTTTAACTAATTAAAACTATTTTTTCGTGAATTATTTTCAATTATATATATAATATACGGTTTTTCTAATAAAATAAGTTTTTATTGATTTTTAATGTGTTTATAGGTTAATTATGTAATTTCTACTTATAAAATGAATTTCTATTTATTAAGGGTATTTTTGGTATTTTCAGAATTATTCTGTGTTTGTGGACCCCGGTCGGTAGACTGTAGTTTGGAGTCCGACGGAGGGGTTGTGGATGAGTGGTTGAGCCTGTTTTTTGAAGTGTGTTTCTTTGCAGGGTCGGCTCTACTCTTCGAGTAGAGAGATGTCCATTTTACAGGGGAGGTTCTGCCGAATTTTTGGTAGAATTCTCATAAAACGTGATGTCCAGTCGAACCCTAATTTTGATTCTATGTTTAATACTCTAGATCGAATTCTAGGATTTCTATTGGGGTTATTCTGATTTATGTCGTTATTATTTATTTAGTTGCGCCGAGACCGAGGCCTAGTGGACCAGGCCCGTTGGACCCATCTCGAGGAGCGCACTAGTGTGAGTTGTTATTTTATATATATATGCTTAGGATGCATGATTTTAGAAATATATGTTTTATTTTGATTAAAAAGCATAAATAATGTGATTTGTATTTAAGTATATTTTTGGTTTATTTTTGGTATATATTAAATTATATGCATGTTTTGTTAATAAATTATATTTAAAATGTTTTTAAATATATTTCTAGCTTAATTTATAATTTGATTGGATTCATTTGACATATATATACTCGAAATATACCTGGTTTACTTTTGGTATATTTCCGGTATATATATGGTTTATATTGTTATTTTATTTAAATTCATGCATCATGTATTTGTGAATGGATGTTTTATATTTATTAATGAAGGATATCGATAGAACGTGCTACCTAGTGGGCAGCACTAGGACCGAGTACGTACCGGTGCACTTATAGCAAATAGGCTATACTACTAACTATTTATGGATATTGATTGAATATGATTATTTGATGTGTGAGATATGATTTGGGGGTGTGATTGCTGGAGCTCGGTTGACCAAGTGTCTCGGGGCCAATCACACTGGCAGTCAGACTGTTGGAGCTCGGTTGACTTAGTGTCTCGGGGCCAGTCTACTGTCCAAATGGATTAAGTGGATATATTTGGATTAAGTGAGCCTGAATGGCTAGAGTGTAGTCTAACACTGTTTGAGGTTTCGATATCATAGGGTTCTATTTGATCCTTCATAAAAGATGATTTTCAATAAAATATATAAAAATATGATTTTCTGCATCTGTGTGAATTTGCCTGTATATATACATATTAGATATATATTGTTGATTGTATGCATTGTCATTTAGTATGCATGTATATATATTATAGTAATTCACTCAGTGAGGTCTGACTCCCCTCCGTTGACTATTTTTCAGGAGAGTCATCATCTTCAGACCTCAGAAGCAGGCCTGTACGCCGGATTTCTTCCACCCCGGCTTCTTTATGTAAACTGCTTCTCTGAGTCTTGGATTTATTTTATCTAGACACTGCAGTAGTCATTAAATATTTAAAAAGATGTTGTATTATATTTGAACTGGATTTGTATTAAAAGATTTATATATATGAAATGTTGAGGATTTAATTTAAATCCAGTTGGTGCATATGTTATTATTATATTTATGATTTTTATTTCTGCTATATTATATACTGTTGTTATTACTATTGCATGTTTATTTTATTTTTAGGCTTGCTACGGGTTCCGGATTCGAAAGAATTTCCGTTCCTTAGCGCCGGTCATGGCCCCAGTTGTAGGTCGTGACACTGGCACTAGGGAATGGGAAGGCATAAGGCCCCCGAAACCCGTTGTAAGCCTTAAAGAAAAGATAAACAACACCTTACAATTTAAAACTTTATTTTAAAATAGAACACATTATCAAACTGAATTTTCTAAAAAAAATAAACAAATTCAAGTGCTAAATAAAACGTGCTTCAACGTCACATATTATAAATTAAACTTAAATATTTATATATAAGCGTGGTTCGTACAAATAACTACACAATATACTTAAAACATACAACTCTTAGTACATATACTACTGCAGGAAACTAGATTAACACACAGTACAGCTTATAATGACCTACATAAAATAGCCAGTGAAGAAGAAACCCGGCGTGGAGGTAGTCTGAGGTCGAACTCCCAAGCTCCTGAAAAAAATAAATTGAGGGGAATTAGACCTCACTAAGTAAGTCAATAAAAAGAGCTATACGGTTTGAAAACCTTTTTGAAAACTATATGTTTATAGTAAAAATAATTTATAGTATATATTTATAGCTTCTGAAAAATCTCGATAGAACCCCAAACCCAAAAATCTACATGGCCAACTGGGCCAACTTATTCCAACTAGACTATCGGTCCCCAAGAGCAAAGGCATCAACTGAGGCACCAAGTCATAGTCATTCACTTAATCCCAATATATGGCACTGGCGGTCCCCGAGAGCAAAGGCTTCTACCGAGGCACCCGTCCCAGTTTAGCATTCACCAATCATATATATTACGGATCCATCTCTCAATCTCTACCATGTGCACATAGTCCTGGTGAAGCCCACCAGATAGCCCGTTCTACCAAAATTTCTCAAAATCGATTTTTAAATAAATAAAATGCGTTTAAATCTTAAATAACAGCATTAAGGTAAATAAATCATATAATCAATATAATAAAGATTTGTGCGCATGCATTCTTTAAATAAACACATGCACAGATCGTTCTATTGACTTGCAAGATGAATGCGAAGGCTGACGACCATGCGTCTGCCTCAGTCTCACAGCTTTTGCTCCAATATGCTCTAGAAGAAAAAATAACAAATCGACTTTTAAAACATGACTATGGAATTAAAATCAACAATCAATAAAACAATGAAATTCCAGGCTAACTCGAGGAAAACCGGACAAGACTCGATAGACAGGATATAACCTAACTAACGGTAGAAATTTTACGAATATCATGTTTTACGAGAAAATCTACCGAAATTTCGGCAGAGTCTCCTCTGTAAAACGGACATCTCTCTACCAAAGGTAAAGCCAGACCTGCATAAAAATGCACTTCTAATATCCACAAACATCCACACTCGAGTCGGGCTCCCAAAACTACACTTAGCCCCGATCGAGATCACAATTCAACAAAACATCAAGAATTAATATCATTTATTTCTCGAAATACATATTTCACATACACATATACTAAAAATAGACAAAAATATATATAATCTCAATTATTCAAAATTAAACAACTAAATTTGTATTCCTTCGCCAAAATATAATTATAACCCAATTAAAAACCATTATAATGTATTTTATATATATATAAAATATTTGGAATTAATATTTAAAATTTACACTACTTAAGTAAAAATACCAATTAATTTATAAAAATTTTCTAAACCCCTTAAATATTAATAAAACTAATTAAAATATATATTTAACTATGTTTAGCGTAAAATTACATTTTTACCCCTAAAATACATAAATTACATAATGTGCTATTAATACTAAAATAATTCCTTAAAATTATTTAATCATGCCAAAAATTTATTTTCTCAAAATAAATCTTCCTAATATAATTCAAACATGAAATCAACCAAAAATTTTCTTTTAAAAATAAAGTTTAACCTAAAAAAATCACATGTGACATAAACTCAAAAATATTTATAAAAATAGTATAAAAATCATAAAAATTATAATTTGAGTTCTAAAATTAATAACATTCACTAATAACTTCAATTATTAAAATTTCATAATTTTTCACAATAATTCCAGAAAATTAACATAAATACTAATTAAATACCTAAAATTTATATTATCCTCTAATTAACACAAAAAAAAATTTAAAACCTTAAATAAAATTAATATACCCAAAAACAATTAACTATACTTACTCTAATCACTAATTACACCTAAAAATAGAATAGAATCAAATAATTAAAATGACAAAAATCAAATAAACTTCTAAAAAAAAAATCAATTAATTCCCTAAAAATTCTAAATGAAGAACATCAACCTCATTATACACTAACAACATCAATTTACTAGACAATCTACCAAAATGCTCAAGATCAAAGAAGGAAAGGAGGAAATCGGGTGAGTATCACTCACTACCAAGCTGCTGCGAAAACAGAGGGAAAGGAGGGAGCTCACTATCACCGGAGATGGAGGCTGAGGAGGCAGTAAGTGTAATATCCCGTGTTTTTAAATATTTTTATACTGCATCGGGATATCCAGTGTTAATAATTCTTATATAATATTGATGTATTTCATGAGTTGTTATTTAATTAAAAATTGATTTTTTTTATTTTATACTATTTTAAGTACTTTATGTAGAATTTTCCCGGGACTCAGATTTTCGGAAAAATTTACACGTAAGAAGTTCAATATTAATTATTTTAAATGTATTTATAAAATTGCATGAGTCCATGCATTATTTTAATTGTCATATTAGAACATATATATGCACATATATTTACATAATTGATTTAAATTAGGGTTATTTCTATTAAATCATATTATATTATATAGTTAATATTTAATTAGTATGTGTGTGTATATATATATATATATTGTGTATTTTAACATGTGGTGTATGTTTTTCTTAAATATTATATTAAATTAATATATTTTAATATAAATTATTAAGTTATTAACACACACACACACACACACACACATATATATATATATATACAAAATTTGTAAAATTACAAATTCTACCCTCCCCTTCCTCCTTCTCTTCCCCGACAACCCCAACCCCCCTCACCACTGCGCACAGCCGGCCACCTACCGTCACTGCACCTCCCACCATGCCACCTCCTTCCTCCATCCGTTCCGTCGCCTGCAGGTGTCTTCTCCAGCACCGGTGAGCTGAGTTTCGGCATTTTGGTTAAAAGTTGGCCTTTTCTTCATAACTCACTATTTCGGCCACCAAATTCCTTCATTCCGATGTTGTTGGACTCCCTTGAAGCCATAGAAGATGATTCTAAGCTTTGTTTAAGCTCAAAACTTGATTTGGTAAGGTTTTTGTTAATTGTTCAATTCGGCCATCTTAGGGTTTTCGATTTTTTTTTTCGATTTTTTTTAGCTTCAAATTAAATAAAATTATAGAAAAATTCTATAAATTAAGGAAAATTCAGAAAAATGCTTAAAAATTCGAATTGGAGCAATTAAGTGGCATAATTCAACATTTAACTAAAAACAACCTAAAATCAACATCAAATTTCAATCAACAACCAGAAAATGACCTAAGAACAACCTAAAATCAACCCAGAGCAACTCACCTTCAACCTTCAATTCCAACGTCGGAGGTGAGTTGCAGCGGCGGTTCTCGGCTTGGACAGACGCCTGAGAGGATGAAAGGAGCTGGGGAAGCTTTGGTGGCACCGGATCCAACTCCAACAATGATGAAGCAACTTCGATCGAGAGAGAAAGAAGACAGTGCACTGGAAATGGAAGAAAGGGAAGAGGAGGAAGAAGCTGGTGATGGTAATGGCAGCTCCAGGAGGTCAACATGCACCGGAGGGAGGGGAAAAGTGAAAGTGATGGTACTGATCAGGGAGGAGGGGCTGGGGTTTTCGGGTTTCTTTTGTGTTTTTGTTGTTTTTTTTTTTGGTCTCATACATCTATATATATATATATATATATATATATATTATATATATATATATATATATATATATATATATATATATATATATATATATATATATATATATATATGCATGTACATAGTAACACATAAATAGCCATAAAGTTAATATAGTTTAAAATAGTAGTAATAATAATAATAAACAATGAAATTTTAGAAAATAAATAAATAATACTCACATATATAATCATTTCATAAATTAATAACCCTAAAAATAATATTAAAAATTATATAATATAATTCAAAAGTAATTATTAATAACACTATTTGAAAATTCCTTTATTTAAATAAAAATATAGGGTATTACAGTTGATAGTTGTTAGCCATTAGCTGAAAAATATGAATTGTTTAGTAAAATTTTGTTAATTGTTACTATTTGTACATCAAATGATGTTCAAGGATATAATTTATTTGTAAATATAATTTTATATACTTCTTATAATATTTTTTAGTTATACAAATTATTTAAAATATATACAATAATAAATAATAATTTATTATCAATAATTTAAATATTATTAAAAAAAACTAATAGAAGTTATTTAAAAATAAAATTCAAAATATAAATATTATTGTATAATTTTTGTAAAATAATTATACATATAAATATTATAATTATTTAATTATTAATTATAATTTACAATAATATTTATTTAATTATAAACTATAAAAAAATTAATTGCTTACATTTGAATTAAATAAAATTATTTATTTTTAGTTATTTTTAATAAGAGTAAAATAATTTAAATACAAATAAATACAAATCCGCTATCAACTGATATGAAAAAACTCTAAAATAGAGTTTATCAAATCATCAGCTGTTTTGATTAAAATTAACTATTAGCTGTTGATTTTTAAGTTTACATTGATTGAAGAAAAACTTCTTTCAACTACATCAATTTGCTCAACCAAGAGGCCCTAAGACTTTGTAGACAAAGACTTGCTAGTTGTGGTGGAGCTCTATATAATTCAAAAGAATCAAACTGAAATATCCTACGTTTGGTTTAAATAAAATAATAATTGAATTTGCATTATTAGCAATAATTTTTAAATTATATTAAATAATTTTTACTAGCTAGCTATATTATTGTGTTAGGGTTATATAATTAATATTTTAGTGAATTATATTTCCTATAGCACTAACTATTATTTAACTATTTTGTAAGCATAAATTATTTTATATTAATCATGTTGTTTTTTTAGCCCTAATACATGTATTATATATATATATATAAGAAAAGAAAAAGATTAAGATTATAATATAAAGTATATTATATATATATATATATATATATATATATATATATATATATATATATATATATATATATATACACATATATGTATATAGGTTCAGAGTGAAAGGAGAGCCCCGAAATCCCTCTCCCCTCTCGCCATCCTCACGACCTACCCACCTCCGTGCTGCTACCTCCACCGCCAGGACCTCATCTCCGCTGTGGTCGAGTGCTCACGGGTTGTTGAAGCTGCAGTCCTTCTTCTCCTTCTTCTCTTCCCGCCTGGCAGCTAACTCCCCTATCCTCACGCAGTAGCTGCTTTTCCAGCTCCGCTCTATATCAGCTCCCCTCTTCCGGTGTCGCTTTCTTGCTGCAGCTTGCTGCCTCCTCAGCCTCCATCTCCGGTGACAGCATGCCCCTCATTTCTTCTCTGTTTCTGCAGCTTGAAGGTGAGTAATGCTCACCCGATTTCCTTCTTTCCTCCCTTAATCTTGAGCATTTTGATAGATTATCTAGATATTTGGTGTTGTTAGTGTATAATGAGGATGATATTGTTCATTTAGAATTTTTGGGGAATTATTTGATTTTTTTCAGAATTTTATTTGAATTTTTGTCATTTTAATTACTTGATTCTACTCTATTCTTAAGTGTAATTAGTGATTAGAGTAAGTATAGTTAATTGTTTTGTTGATTGTTGATTTCAATTCCATGGTCATGTTTTAAAAGTCGATTGTTATTTTCTTTTAGAGCATTTCGAAGCAGAAGCTGTGAGACCGAGGCAGACACGTGGTCGTCAGCCTTCGCATTCATCTTGTAAGTCAATAGAACGGTCTGTGCGTGTGTTTATTTAAAGAATGCATGCACTCATATTTTTATTATATTGATTATATGATTTATTTACCTTAATATTGTTATTTATGATTTAAATGCATTTCATTTATTTAAAAATCGATTTTGAGAAATTTTGGTAGAACGAGCTACCTGGTGGGCTTCACTAGGACTATATGCACATGGTAGAGATTGAGCGATGGATCCGATATATATATGATTGGTGAATGCTAAACTGGGACGGGTGCCTCAGTGGAAGCCTTTGCTCTCAGGGACCGCCAGTGATTGTAAGGTTGACAATGGACTGGGATGGGTGCCTCGGTCGATGCCTTTGCTCTCGAGGACCTCCAGTGCCATATATTTGGATTAAGTGAAGGACTATGGCTTGGTGCCTCGATTAATGCCTTTGCTCTCGGGGATCGGTAGTCTAGTTGGAATAAGTGGGCCCAGTTGGCCATTTAGATTTTGGGTTTAGGGTTTTACCGAGATTTTTCAAAAGCTATACTTATACATTATAAATTATTTTCACTATAAACATATATAGTTTTCAAAAAGGTTTTCAAACCGTACAACTCTTTTATTGACTTACTCAGTGAGGTCTGATTCCCCTCAATTTATTTTTTTTTTCAAGAGCTTGGGAGTTCGACCTCAAACTGACTCCACGCTGGGTTTCATCTTCATCGGCTATTTTATATAAGTCATTGTAAGCTGTACTGTGTGTTAATCTAGGCTGCTGTAGTAGTATATGTACTAAGGATTTGTATGGTTTAAACATAATTATGTAAACCACGCTTATGTATAAGATTTAAATTCAATTTATAATATGAGATGTTGAAACACATTTTTATTAAGCAGCTGAATTTGTGTATTTTGAGAAAAATCAATTTGATAATATGTTATGTTAGTAATTAAAGTTTAAAATATGAATGGTTTTATTTTCTTTTCCTTTAGGCTTACTACGGGTTTCGGGGGCCTTATGCCTACCCATTCCCTAGTGCCGGTCACGTGCCCTCGAGTTCAGGTTGTGAAAAAGTTGGTATCAGAGCATAAGTTCGATTAATTGTCTACGTTTGTCTTTCTATATAACTACTGCAGCTTTAGGGTTGATAATTGTCTTTGAGATGTTCTTGTTTCTAATTCCGTGTTGCGTTAAATATTCTTACCCCGTTTTGAATTCAATTTTTCTTGTCTTCTTTTCAGAATGAGGCATGTGCATACTGACCTCGATGTCGATCCAACCCTTAGAATTGATGAACAGTCTGTGCACGATGAGGCTCCCCTCCTGCTCCACGTCGTAGGGGCAGAGGTAGAGGTAGAGGTCGAGCTAGGGTAGCTGCAGCTGAGATTCCTGATTAGCAGCCAGTCGAGCCTGAAGCCCTAGCTATTGACCCCACAACCTTTGCAGCTAGACTAGCAAGGATTAATCAGGGTCTAGCAGCATTGAATCAAGCGATGCCCCTTGTATAGCAGATGCTACAGCAGAGGAACCATGGGATGTCAGATACTAAGGCAGCCCTTCTTTACTCTCGGATCGGTAGAGTTTCTTTTGATGGTACAGGTGATGCCTTAGACTTTATTAATGTGATTGAGGCAAGTACCAGGATGGGACACATGGATTATCAGAGGATTATGATTATGGAGTTATCGGTTCAGGCGGCCGCTCAGGATTGGTTTATGCAGTCGATTAAGCCATCGATGCACGAGTTGACTTGGCCAGAGTTTAAGGATCGCTTCTTGAGATTTTTCTATCCTCCAGCCACCAAAGATGCCTACAAGTGGCAGTTAATCTACATCACTAGAGGTGATAGGTCAGTGGAGGACTATACTAGAGAGTTTAATAGGTTGTCCCAACATGCAGAGGATATCAGGAGGGACCCTTACAGAGCAATGGAGCTATATGTGACTGGATTGGGACCCACTTTTATTGGTATACGTACCGAGGACCGCACCTTAGAGAGTGTGATTGAGGAGGCCCGTTTGATTGAGAGGTGACATATCCGCCAGGGCACCATGGTAGATCCTTATATGGTCGGGGGCAATGGATATGGAGTAGCTCCCGGGTACCAGCAGCCAGCATTTCACATCGATAGTTCGAGTCAGCAGGCTACGGGTAGTCCTCAGTAGAGTGGTAGGAGGTCCAGGACCCACCGAGTTAGTTGTCATGGTTATGCCATGAACAAAAGGAGTGGTAGAGGTCATAGATTCAATACTCGAGCCAGCAGCAGTAGTAATGGGCAGAGTTCCGGGCAGAGTAGTTCTGGGTCTGGAGCTAGTGCATGTGCGAGTTGTGGATGATTTCATCAGGGCCCGTGTCACCTGTTGTCGGGCGCTTACTTCAGATGTGGGCAGATTGGACATCTTGCCAGAGCTTGTCCTCACTCTGGATACCAGCCACAGTACATACAGGGTTCATCTTCATCAGTGGCTAAGCCCTATTATCTGATGCCTTAGCAGTATCGACAACCAGTACAGCCACAGCAGAGACCGCCTCAGCCTATGAGTCAGCAGGGTCAAGGATCAGTTGGTAGACCTAGCAGTCGTGAATTTGCGCAACCTTTAACTTCTCAGCAGGCAGGTCATGGTCAGGCTCGAGTGTTCACTTTGACACCGCGGGATGCTCAGACTTCAAATGCAGTGGTAGTAGGTATTCTTTCAGTCTGTGCATGCGATGCTAGAGTGTTGTTTGATCTTGGTGCTTCACATTCCTTCATTTCTCCTGTGTTCACCTTGAGAATCGAGTGGCAGCCTTCTAGGTTGTCCTTTCCTCTATCTGTGTCGACTCCTCTTAGCGATGAGTTGGAGACAGATGTCTTCTTTCCTTTGTGTCCGGTGATAGTTGATGGTAGAGAACTATTAGTGGACTTAGTATTGCTTGATGTGCTAGAATTCTATGCCATTTTGGGCATGGATTGGTTGTCAAAGTATTATGCTTCGGTGAATTGTAGAGAGAAAGAAGTGGTGTTCAGAATCCCAAACGAAGAAGAATTTTGTTTTAAGGGTGAAAAGATCTCCATGCCTCGTAATCTCATTTCTGCCATTACAGCCCGGAAGATGCTTAGAAGGGGTTATCAGGGTTACTTGGCTGCGGTAAGAGATGTTGAGAAGGAGAATGTGGCAATTGAGCAAGTGCCAATGGTGTGTGAATTTCTGGATGTCTTTCCTGAAGAATTACCAGGATTACCACCAGACAGAGAGATAGAGTTCTGTATCGATGTCATACCTGGTACGGATCCTATTTCTATGCCACCTTATAAAATGGCACCAGCTGAACTGCAGGAGCTGAAAAAGCAGTTGCAGGAGTTGCTTGATAAGGGTTTTATCAAACCCATTACATCGCCTTAGGGTGCTCCGGTGTTGTTCGTAAAGAAGAAAGATGGTAGCCTTCGACTTTGTATTGATTACAGGCAGTTGAATAAGGTCACCATCAAGAGCAAGTACCCACTTCCGAGGATCGATGACCTATTTGATCAACTTCAAGGTGCTACATGCTTCTTTAAAATAGATCTGAGATCTTGGTATCACCAGTTGAGGATCAGAAGAGGTGATGAGCTTAAGACAGCCTTCGAACAAGATCTGGCCATTATGAGTTCTTAGTAATGCCCTTTGGGTTGACTAATGCTCCAGCAGCCTTTATGGACTTGATGAATTGGGTGTTCAGGCCATACTTGGACCAGTTTGTGATAGTTTTCATTGACGATATCTTGGTTTATTCCAAGAGCGAAGCTGAGCATGTTATACATCTGAGAAGGGTACTTCAAACTTTAAGGGAGCACAGGTTGTATGCCAAAATTCTCAAAGTGTGAGTTCTGGTTGCATCAAGTGGCATTTCTAGGCCACGTGGTTTCTCGAGATGGCATACAGGTGGACCCTAAGAAGATAGAGGCTATTATAGAGTGGTCAAGGCTGACTATAGTTAGGGAAGTACAGAGTTTCCTGGGTCTAGCAGGCTATTACAGAAGATTTATGAAAGACTTCTCTAGAATTGCTGCACCTTTGACAAGGTTGACCCAGAAGAGTGCTAAGTTTGTATGGACAGACAAATACGAAGAGCACTTTCAGTTATTGAAGGACTTGTTGATGTCGACTCTAATTCTAACTTTTACCCTCTGGGAATGAAGGTTATACAGTATATTGTGATGCTTCCAGAGTAGGATTGGGTTGTGTGTTAATGCAAAATGGCCAAGTAATTGCTTATGCTTCAAGGCAGTTGAAGAAGCACGAACAGAACTATCCTACTCATGATCTGGAGATGGCAGCCATGGTGTTTTGCTTTAAAAATATGGAGGCATTACTTGTATGGGGTGACATGTGAGATATACACTGATCACAAGAGCTTGAAATATATTTTCCAGCAGAGGGGACTTGAATCTGAGGCAGAGAAGATGGATGGAACTCCTTAAGGATTATGATTGTTCTATTTTATACCATCCAGGCAAGGCGAACGTTGTTGCGGATGCCTTGAGTAGAAAATCAGCAGGCAGCCCTGCCCATATTAGCACAGAGAGAAGGCCCATTATCAAGGAGTTGCATGGGTTAATCGATCAGGGGTTGCAGGTGAAAGTTACCCGAAAGTGCCTTTTTGCTCAATTCAGTGTACGATCAGTATACTTGGATCGGGTTAAGGTAGCTCAGAGCAGAGACCCCCAGTTGCAGAAGATTATGTATAAAATGCAATAAGGGTAGTCACGGGACTTTGTGATTGACAGAGAAGGTGTACTGCGGTTGTGCACTAGGATTTGTGTGCCAGATGTTGATGACTTAAGAAAGGAGATTACGGAAGAAGCACATTTTTTTGCATATAGTGTTCATCTGGGTTCTACCAAGATGTATCATAATCTGAAGGATACATATTGGTGGAATGGAATGAAGAGGGATATTGTAGAATTTGTATCCAGGTGCTTGACTTGCCAGCAAGTAAAGCTTGAACATCAGAGACCCTGGGGACTGTTGCAACCCATGCCAATTCCCTGAATGGAAATGGGATATGATAGCCATGGATTTCGTGACTGGGCTACCTCGGACTACTGGAGGTTATGATGCTATTTGGGTGATTGTTGACAAGTTAACTAAGTCATCACACTTTCTACCTGTAAAGAAGATGTACTCTACTGATAGACTGGCGAGACTTTATGTCAATAGGATTGTTTGTCTACATGGAGTACCTGTGAGTATAGTGTCGGATAGAGGAGCCACCTTTTACCTTAGTCTTTTGACAAGAATTACACAAGGCCTCGGGTACCAGATTGGATTTCAGTACGGCCTTCCACCCTCAAACAGATGGTCAGTCAGAGAGGACCATCCAGACGTTAGAAGATATGTTGAGGATGTGTGTAATGGATTTTGGAGGACAATGGGATTCACACTTGCCATTGATTGAGTTTGCTTATTAATAACATCTATCATGATAGCATTGAGATGGCTCCGTATGAGGCACTATATGGTAGGAAGTGTATATCACCTTTTGTGTTGGGAGATTGGTGAAAGGCAGTTAATGGGACCAGAGTTGGTGCAGATCACTTCAGAGAAAGTCCCCATTATACAACATCGATTCAAGACAGCCTTCAGCAGACAGAAGAGCTACGCTGACCCTAGGAGGAAGGATGTATCCTTCATGGTTGGAGACATGATATTCTTGAAGGTGTCTCCAATGAAGGGAGTTATGAGATTTGGCAAGAAGGGTAAGCTAGCTCCCAGGTACATCGGACCGTTTGAGATTCGGTCTAAAGTGGGTGAAGTAGCGTATAGGTTGGTGTTACCGCCCAGAACTGTCGAGAATTCATCCTGTATTTCATGTATCCATGCTGAGGAAATACATCCCTGATCCGTCTCACGTGTTGCAACCTCAAGCCGTAGAGCTTAACGATGATTTGACTTACGAGGAGTACCCGGTGGCGATTGTAGATCGCCAAATCCGACAGCTGCGAACTAAGGAGATACCGATGGTGAAGGTGCTATGGAGTAAACCATTCCACAAAGGATTGCACTTGGGAAACTGAAGCCGAGATGCGAGTTTCGTTCCCGTATCTCTTTCCTTCTTAGCCTTGTAATTCTTCTTCTCTTTCTTTTTCTTGAATTCGGAGACAAATTCATATAAGGAAGGGAGATTGAAATATCCTATGTTTTATTTAAATAAAGTAATAATTGAATTTGCATTATTAGCAATAATTTTTAAATTATATTAAATAATTTTTACTAGCTAGCTATATTATTGTGTTAGGGTTATATAATTAAAAATTTCAAAGCTTCCTCTAGATGGGACTAATTTATGTCTTACATATAAAATATTACAAATGAGAAGAAAAGTAATTAGTCATTATAAGAGCCATCATGAATAGTGGTCCTCCACACTTTTGAAATATATATTATTTTAACATTAAAAAAATTCAAATTTTTTCTACTTGAATCAAGAGTTAATTTAAAAACAAAAAATTTTAAATATCAAAATATAATTTAAAATTTAATATTTTTCATATTACTTATCAAATGATGAATTTTAAATCTTTAATTAAATTTATCAATTAATTACAAAATTAATATATATATATATTATATATATATATATATATATATATATATATATATCACCATCAGTTCATAAGATATAATTGACATAATTGATACAAGCTAGCTAGTTTAATCAACGTCAATTATATCTTATGAAGTGATGGTGATATATATATATATATAATGAGCTACAAATTATAAGTTAGCTAGTTTGAAAAACGTCGATTATATCTTACGAACTGATGGTGAATTGATGCAACCTCAATGATAATATTACAAAAGCAGCCCTTATGTATGTTTCATGACATCCACATATTATGTTTAAAAATGTAATATATTTTGATCTCTAATAATTTAATTACTGATGGAATGTACAATAAAAAAAATTATATTTCTCTAAATGAATTGAATATTGCATTTCATATTAACCACTAGATCATTCTTTTATTAATATTAAATATAATATATTGTTAATAAAATTTTATGTTACTATTTTTTTTAATAGTGATAAAAGGAGGACAATAATCATTTAAAATTAGCGCATTTTGTTAGTTTGCCTCCTTGATTTACAAATGACAACTTAGAGATTTCAAATTGTTAATTAAAAGTAAAATTTATCAACACTCTTACACTATTTGAGATGTCTAAATGATATTTTTATAATTTCAGATGAAACTATTCAAACACTTACAATTACCCAAAAGTGTTTACAAGTCATACTCTTAGTAAGTTAATATGTCAAAATAGTCAATTAATTAATTATCGCTGCAAATATATTAAGTCTTCTTTCTATGTATAGTTAAGTTGATATTTCTTAGAGCACTTTCAAAGATATATTTTTTTTTAAATTACATTTGATGTTATAAGGTGTATCTTTTTTCTAATATAAAGAGTAGAAAATTTTAATGAAGTTCAATAAATTTTTTAATTTTTAATTTTTCATAAAATACTAATAGAAAAATGGAAATAATAGTACCTATTGCTTATAGAAATTAACTTTTACGATATTTTGTAATTTTATATTAATCTTTTAATTTTATAAAAAATATTATGATTCTATCAATTGTTAGTAGCTTTAAAATTAAATAAAAGATACTAATATGACATTTATAAATTGTCAAATTTTTCCTTTCTAATTGGCAAGTCCAAACATTTATAAGTTTTTGCAAAAATATTTTAATTTTAAATCATTTGGTCAAACTTAAATAAAAAGCACTTATATGATAATTTAACAATTAAATTCACCTTGATAAATCTTCGAATTTGTTAATGGTTATCATTCTACTAATTTTAAAAATTATATATATGTAATAGGATGTAAGAAAAAAAAACCTTACGCATGAAAAATAAAAATAAAGAGACCGTACTTGTGAAAATATTTTGCCTGACTGTGCAGTATAGGGTGCAATTTTTCCAAAAACTTTTTGTAATATTTTTATTATTATTATGTAAGCAGCACCTCAAATTTTAAAACTTCCTCTTTTATGAATAGTTATAAGTTGGTCTTCCATATTTTTTAAATATATATTATTTTAAAATTAAAAAATAATTTTTTTCTACCCGAATCAACAGTTGATTAAAAAAAACTTTTAAATATAAAAATATAATTTTAATTTAATATTTTTCATAATATTTATCAAACTATGTATCTTTAATATATATGTATATAAATAGACTAGAAATAACATATACTAATCAATAATATTTTCGATCGCAAACGAGTCAGTTCATTATATATTGTCAAATAGATGATTGTGTATGCTTGAAAAAATGCCACCATCTTTGAGTTTAAGAGTCTATTTGGTTTAGTTATTTATAGCAGGTGAATAAGTGATAATTGATAGTGGTTGTTGATGTCACGACCTGAATCCGAAGGCACGTGATCGGCACTAGGGAATGGGTAGGCATAAGGCCCCCGAAACCCATAATAAACCTAAAAGAAAGAATAAACAACACCTTATAATTTAAAATCTTATTTTAAAATAGAACACATTATCAAACTGATTTTTCTTAAAAATAAACAAATTCAAGTGCTAAATAAAATGTACTTCAACGTCACATATTATAAATCAAACTTAAACCACTATACACAAGCATGGTTTATACAAATAAATTACACAAATATACTTAAACAATAGTACATATACTACTGCATCATCCTAGAGTAATACAACAGTACAACTTATAATGACTTACATAAAATAGTCGGTGATGAAGAAACCCGACGTGGAGGTAGTCTGAGGTCGAACTCCCAAGCTCCTGAAAAAAAAAATTAAATTGAGGGGAATCAGACCTCACTGAGTAAGTCAATAAAAAAAGCTGTACGGTTTGAAAATATTTTTCAAAACTATATATTTATAATGAAAATAATTTATAGTGTATAGGTATAGCTTTTGAAAAATATTGGTAGAACCCTAAACCCAAAAATATATATGGCCAACTGGGCCCACTTATTCTAACTAGACTACCGGTCCCCGAGAGCAAAGGCATCAATCGAGGCACCAAGTCGTAGTCATCCACTTAATCCAAATATATGGCACTGGCGGTCCCCGAGAGCAAGGGCATCAACCGAGGCACCCATCCCAGTCCATTACTGTCACGATCCGAACCCAAGGGCACGTGACCGGCACTAGGGAATGGGAAGACATAAGGCCCCCGAAACCCGTAGTAAGCCTTAAGGAAAAGATAAACAACACCTTACAATTTAAAACCTTATTTTAAAATAGAACACATTATTAAACTGATTTTTCTAAAAAAAATAAACAAATTCAAATGCTAAATAAAACGTGCTTCAACGTCACATATTATAAATTAAACTTAAATCTTTATACATAAGCGTGCTTCAGACAATTAAATTACATAAATATATTTAAACCATACAATCTTTAGTACATATACTACTGTAGCAACCTAGATTAACACACAGTACAACTTAGAATGACCTACATAAAATAGCCGGTAAAGAAGAAACTCGACGTGGAGGTAGTCTAAGGTCGAACTCCCAAGCTCCTAAAAAAAAATTGAGGGGAATCAGACCTCACTGAGTAAGTCAATAAAAGAGCTATACGGTTTGAAAACCTTTTTGAAAACTATATATTTATAGTGAAAATAATTTATAGTGTATAGGTATAGCTTTTGAAAAATCTCGATAGAACCCTAAACCCAAAAATCTACATGGCCAATTGGGCCCACTTATTCCAACTAGACTACCGGTCCCCGAGAGCAAAGGCATCAACCAAGGCACCAAGTCGTAGTCATCCACTTAATCCAAATATATGGCACTAGCGGTCCCCGAGAGCAAAAGCATCGACCGAGGCACCCATCCCAGTCCATTATTAACCTTATAATCACTGGCGGTCCCCGAGAGCACAGGCTTCCACCGAGGCACCCGTCCCAGTTTAACATTCACCAATCATATATAATTCGGATCCACCTCTCAATCTCTACCATGTGCACACGGTCCTGGTGAGGCCCACCAGGTAGCCCATTCTACCAAAATTTCTCAAAATTGATTTTAAATAAATAAAATGCATTTAAATCTTAAATAATAAAATTAAATTAAATAAATCCTATAATCAATATAATAAAATATGAGCGCATGCATTCTTTAAATAAACACATGCACAGATCATTCTATTAACTTACAAGATGAATGCGAAGGCTGACGACCATGCATCTGCCTCGGTCTCATAGCTTCTACTCTGATATGCTCTAAAAGAAAAATAACAAATCGACTTTTAAAACATGACTATGGAATCGAAATCAATAATCAACAAAAGAATGAAATTCCAAGCTGACTCGAGGAAAACAGAACAAGACTCAATAGACAGGATATAACCTAACTAACGGTAGAAATTTTATGAATATCACATTTTACGAGAAAATCTATCAAAATTTTGGCAGAGTCTCCTCTGTAAAACGGACATCTCTCTACCAAACGTAGAGCCAGACCTGTATAAAAATGCACTTCTAATATCCATAAACATCCACACTCGAGTCGGGCTCCCAAAACTACACTTAGCCCCGACCGAGATCATAACTCAATAAAATATCGATAATTAATAACATTTATTTCTCAAAATACATATTTCACACACTGTCACGACCTGAACCCGAGGGCACGTGACCGGCACTAGGGAATGGATAAGCATAAGGCCCCTGAAACCCGTAGTAAGCCTAAAGGAAAAAAGAAAATAAAACCATTCATATATTAAACTTTACTTTAAAACAGACACATTATCAAACTGATTTTTCTCAGAATACACAAATTCAACTGCTTAAATAATAATGTATTTCAACATCTCATATTATAAATCAAATTGAAACTTATACATAAGCGTGGTTTACACAAATAAATTACATAATTATGTTTAAACCATACAAATCTTTAATACATATACTACTGCAACAACCTAGATTAACACACAGTACAGCTTATAATGACCTACTTAAAATAGTCGGTGAAGAAGAAACCCGGCGTGGAGGTAGGCTGAGGTCGAAATCCCAAGCTCCTGAAAAAAATAAATTGAGGGGAATCAGACCTCACTGAGTAAGTCAATAAAAAGAGCTGTACGGTTTGAAAACCCTTTTGGAAAACTATATATGTTTATAGTGAAAATAATTTATAATATATATATTTATAGCTTTTGAAAAATCTCGGTAGAACCCTAAACCCAACAATCTACATGGCCAACTAGGCCCACTTATTCCAACTAGACTATCGGTCCCCGAGAGCAAGGGCATCAACCGAGGCACCAAGCCGTAGTCATCCACTTAATCTAAATATATGGCTCTGGCGGTCCCCGAGAGCATAGGCATCAACCGAGGCACCCATCCCAGTCCATTTTAACCTTACAAATCACTGGCGGTCCCTGAGAGCGTAGGCTTCCACCGAGGCACCCGTCCCAGTTTAACATTCACCAAACATATATATTACGGATCCATCTCTCAATCTCTACCATGTGCACATAGTCCTGGTGAAGCCCACCAGGTAGCCCGTTCTACCAAAATTTCTCAAATCGATTTTAAACAATAAAATGTGTTTAAATCTTAAATAATAGCATTAAATTTAAATAAACCATATAATCAATATTAAAATAGGAGCGCACGCATTTGTTAATTAAAACACATGCACAGATCATTCTATTGACTTACAGGATGAATGTGAAGGCTGACGACCACGTGTCTGCCTCGGCCTCACGGCTTCTGCTCCGAGATGATCTAAAAGGGAAATAATAATAATCGACTTTTAAAACATGACTAAGGAATCGAAATCAGAGATCAAAAAAATAATAAAATTCCAGATTGACTCGAGGAAAACCGGACCAGACTCGACAGACAAGATTTAACCTAACGATAGGAATTTTACGAGTATCACGTTTTATGAGAAAATCTACCGAAATTTCGACAGAGTCTCCTCTGTAAAACGGACATCTCTCTACCAAAGGTAGAGCCAGACCTGCATAGAAAATGTACTTCCAAAATACACAACCATTCACACTCGAGCCGGGCTCCCAAAACTTCAATTTGTCCCGACCGAGATCACAACTCAATAAAGTATCAAAATTAATAATATTTATTTCTCCATTTACACACATACTAAAATAAATAAAATTATATAAAATCTCAATTATTCAAAATTAAACAATTAAATTTGTATTCCATTACTAATAATATAATTATAATTATTATTCAAATTCAAACCTTTGTAATGTATTATATATATATATACATTATTTGAAATTCAATATCCAAAATTTACTCTACTTAAGTGATTACATCAATTAACTTATAAAAATTGTCTCAACCCTTTAAATATTAATAAAACTAATTAAAATATATATTTATCATATTTAGTGTAAAATTACATTTTTACCCCTAGTATATATGTGAATTACATAATGTGCTATATATATACAAAAATTTTCCTTAAAATTATCTAATCATTTAAAACTTATTTTTCTCAAGATAATTCCTCCCAATATTATAAAAAATTTAATCAACCAACAATATTTTTCCCAAAAGTATTATTTAACTAAAAATCAATTTTTGGCATAAACTCAAATATATTTATAAAAATAGTATAAAAATCTCAAAAATTATAATTTGAGTCCTAAAATTAATTTTATTCACTAATAACCTCATTTATCAATTTTCATAACCTTTTTAACCAAAATTTTCAAAATTAGCCTAATTATTTAATTTTGACATAAAGTATAAAAATTCCTAAAATAGTATCAAAATTTTCAAAATTCACCAAAAATCAAAATAAATTCCAAAAAAATTCAATAAAATTTATTTTACTCAAAATAATTAATAAAAATCACCCTAATTGCTAATTATACCTAAATAAATATCTAAATAAACCAAATAAACATTAAATAAATTCTGGAAATTCAATTTAATTACCAAAAATTCAAGAAAATTAAAAACAACCTCAAATGCATGCTAAACAACCCTAACTAACCTAGGTTTACCAAGATCGAAGAGGGGAATGGAAGAATTTGGGCGAGCACTACTCACCACCTAGCAACTGGACAGAGCAGAGGGAGGGGAAAGACCTGCTGCCACCGGAGAAAATGGGGAGATGGAGCAGCTCAGGAGGAGGCGGAGAGCAACTTGACACCACCAGGAGAAGGCACAGCAGAAGGTCGAAGCTGGGCAGAATGAGGAGATGCAGAGCTGCTGCTGCGCGAGGGGAGGAAGGAGCTGCTTCAACACTCCAGCAAGCTTCACCCACGGCGGCAATGGCGCCCTCACGAGAAGAAGAAGGTGTCGTAGTGACGGGAGAGGGCGGGGGGGTGGCAGACGGGGATGGAGAATTGGTCTTCTTCTTCTTCAGGTTCTAGTGTTTTCTAAACCTATATCTATACTTATATATATATATATATATATATATATATATATATATATATATATATATATATATATATATATATATATATATATATATATATATATACATGTGTATCATTATACTTTATACTATATTATATATATATATGCACACATATGAATAGATATACATATTTAAACCAATATTTAACCTAAAATAAAATGTTAACACAATTATACTTTAATATAATGCAAAAAAAATAACTATTACTAGTACTAATTAAGAAAAATATGTCCCTTTTTATTCAATTATATATATATATATATATATATATATATATATATATATATATATATATATATATATATATATATATATATATATATATGGAGGGTATTACAGTCTCCCCTCCTTATATGAATTCATCCTCGAATTCAAGAAAAGAAAGAAGAGAGGAATTACAAAGTTAAGAAGGAAAAAGGTACGAAAACGAAACTCGCATCTCGACTTCAGTTTCCCAGGTGCAATCCTCAGCGGAATGATTACTCCATAACACCTTCACCATTGGTATCTCCTTAGTCCGCAGCTGTCGAATTTGGCGATCCACAATCGCCATCGGGTACTCCTCGTAAGTCAAATCGTCACTAAGCTCAATGGTTTGAGGTTGCAATACATGAGACGGGTCAGGGACGTATTTTCCCAACATGGAAACATGAAACACAGGATGGATTCTCGATAGCCCTGGTGGTAACACCAACCTATATGCCACTTCACCCACTCTAGATCGAATCTCAAATGGTCCAATGTATCTAGGAGCTAGCTTACCTTTCTTGCCAAATCTCATAACTCCTTTCATTGGAGACACCTTCAAGAACACCATGTCTCCAACCATGAAGGATACATCCTTCCTCCTAGGGTCAGCGTAGCTCTTCTGTCTACTAAAGGCTATCTTTAATCGATGTTGTATAATGGGGACCTTCTCTGAAGTGATCTGCACTAACTCTGGTCCCGTTAACTGCCTCTCACCAATCTCCCAACATAAAGGTGATCTACACTTCCTACCATATAGTGCCTTATACGGATCCATCTCGATGCTAGCATGATAGCTGTTATTATAAGCAAACTCAATCAGTGGCAAGTGTGAATCCCATTGTCCTCCAAAATCCATTACACACATCCTCAGCATATCTTCTAACGTCTGGATGGTCCTCTCTGACTGACCATCTGTCTGAGGGTGGAAGGCCGTACTAAAATCCAATCTGGTACCTAAGGCCTTGTGTAATTCTTGCCAAAAGACTGAGGTAAAGGTGACTCCTCTATCTGACACTATGCTCACAGGTACTCCATGTAGACAAACAATCCTATTGACATAAAGTCTTGCCAGTCTATCAGTAGAGTACGTCTTCTTTATAGGTAGAAAGTGTGATGATTTAGTCAACCTGTCAACAATCACCCAAATAGCATCATAACCTCCAGTAGTTTGAGGTAGTCCAGTCACGAAATCCATGGCTATCATATCCCATTTCCATTCAGGAATTGGCATGGGTTGCAACAATCCCAAGGGTCTCTGATGTTCAAGCTTTACTTGCTGGCAAGTCAGGCACCTGGATACAAAATCTGCAATATCCTTCTTCATTCCATTCCACTAGTATGCATCCTTCAAGTTATGATACATCTTGGTAGAACCCGGATGAACACTATATGCAGAAAAATGTGCTTCTTCCATAATCTCCTTTCTCAAGTCATCAACATCTGGCACATAAATCCTAGTGCCCAACCACAATATACCTTCCCTGTCAATCACAAAGTCCCGTGACTGCCCTTGTTGCACTTCATACATAATCCTCTGCAACTGGGGGTCTCTGCTCTGAGCTGCCCTAACCCGATCTAAGTATATTGATCGTACACTAAATTGAGCTAAAAGGCACTTTCGGGTAACTTTCATCTGCAATCCCCGATCGATCAGTCCATGCAACTCCTTGATAGTGGGCCTTCTCTGTGCTAATATGGGCAAGGCTGCCTGCTGATTTCCTACTCAAGGCATCTGCAACAACATTCGCCTTGCCTGGATGGTATAAGATGGAGCAATCATAATCCTTAAGGAGTTCCATCCATCTCCTCTGCCTCAGATTCAAGTCCCTCTGTTGGAAAATATATTTCAAGCTCTTGTGATCAGTGTATATCTCACACGTCACTCCGTACAAGTAATGTCTCCATATTTTCAAAGCAAACACCATGACTGCCATCTCCATGTCGTGAGTAGGATAGTTCTGCTCGTGCCTCTTCAACTGCCTCAAAGCGTAAGCAATCACTTGGCCATTTTGCATCAACACACAGCCCAATCCTACTCTGGAAGCATCACAATACACTGTATAACCTTCATTCCCAGAGGGTAAAGTTAGAATTGGGGCCGACGTCAACAAGTCCTTCAATAACTGAAAATGCTCTTCGCATTTGTCCGTCCATACAAACTTAACATTCTTCTGGGTCAACCTTGTCAAAGGTGCAGCAATTCTAGAAAAGTCCTTAATAAATCTTCTGTAATAGCCTGCTAGACCCAGGAAACTCCGTACTTCCTTAACTGTAGTTGGCCTTGACCACTTTATAATAGCCTCTATCTTCTTAGGGTCCACCTGTATGCCATCTCGAGAAACCACGTGGCCTAGAAATGCCACTTGATGCAACCAGAACTCGCACTTTGAGAATTTGGCATACAACCTGTGCTCCCTTAAAGTCTGAAGTACCCTTCTCAGATGCATCACATGTTCAGCTTCACTCTTGGAATAAACCAAGATATCATCAATGAAAATTATCACAAACTGTTCCAAGTATGGCCTGAATACCCGATTCATCAAGTCCATAAAGGCTGTTGGAGCATTAGTCAACCCAAAGGACATTACTAAAAACTCATAATGGCCATATCTTGTTCGAAAGGCTGTCTTGGGCTCATTACCTCTTCTGATTCTCAACTGATGATACCCAGATCTCAGGTCTATTTTAGAAAAGCATATAGCACCTTGAAGTTGATCAAATAGATCATCGATCCTCGGAAGTGGGTACTTGTTCTTGATGGTGACCTTATTCAACTGTCTATAATTGATACAAAGTCGAAGGCTACCATCTTTCTTCTTTACGAACAATATCGGAGCACCCCAAGGTGATGTACTGGGTCTGATGAAACCCTTATCAAGCAACTCCTGCAACTGCTCTTTTAGCTCCTACAGTTCAACTGGTGCCATTCTGTAAGGTGGCATAAAAATAGGATCCGTACCATGTATGACATCGATATAGAACTCTATCTCTCTGTCTGGTGGTAATCCTGGTAATTCTTCAGGAAAAACATCCAAAAATTCACACACCACTGGCACTTGCTCAACTGCCACATTCTCCTTCTCAACATCTCTTACCACTGCCAAGTATCCCTAACAACCCCTTCTAAGCATCTTCCGGGCTGTAATGACAGAAATGAGATTATGAGGCATGGAGCTCTTTTCACCCTTGAAATAGAATTCTTCTTCATCTGGAATTCTGAACACCACTTCTTTCTCTCTACAATTTACAAAGGCATAATACCTTGACAACCAATCCATGCCCAAAATGACGTCAAACTGTAGTACGTCGAGCAATACTAAGTCCGCCAATAGTTCTCTACCACCAACTATCACCGGACACGAAGGAAAGAAAACATCTGTCTCCAACTCGTCACTAAGAGGAGTCAAAACAGATAGAGGAAAGGACAACCTAGAAGGCTACCACTCGATTCTCAAAGCGAACACAGGAGAAATGAAGGAATGTGAAGCACTGGGATCAAACAACACTCTAGCATCATATGCACAGACTGAGAGAATACCTGCTACCACTGCATTCGAAGTCTGAGCATCCTATGGTGTCAAAGTGAACACTCGAGCTTGACCATGACCTGCCTGTTGAGAAGTCGAAGGCTATACAAAATCAAGTCCGCTAGGTCTACCAACTGAACCTCGACCCTGCTGACTCATAGGCTGAGGTGGTCTCTGCTGTGGCTGTATGGGTGCTCTATACTGCTGAGGCATCGGATAGTAGGGCTGAGCCATTGATGAAGATGAACCCTGAACGTACTGTGGCTGATATCCAAAGTGGGGACAAGCTCTGGCAAGGTGTCCAACCTGCCCACACCTAAAGCAAGTGCCCGTCAACATATGACATGGGCCCTGATGAAATTGTCCATAACTCGCGCAAGCACTGGCTCCAGACCCAGAACTACTCTGCCCGAAACTCTGCCCACTACTGCTACTACTAACTCCTGCACCGAATCTGTGACTCCTGCCGATTCTCCTGTTCGAAGCATATCCATGTCGGCCAACTCGGTGAGTCTTAGACCTCCTACCACTCTGCTGAGAACTACCCACGGCCTGTTGACTCGAACTGCCGATGTGAAATGTTGACTGCTGGTATCTGGGAGCTACACCGTATCCACTGCCCCCGATCATATAAGGATCTATCATGGTGCCCTGGCAGATATGTCACCTCTCAATCAAATGGGCCTCCTCAATCACACTCTCTAGGGTGCGGTCCTCGGTACGCATACCAATAAAAGTGGGTCCCAATCCGGTAACATACAGCTCCACTGCTCTGTAAGGATCCCTTCTGATATCTTCTGTATGTCGGGATAACCTATTAAACTCTCTAGTGTAATCCTCCACTGACCTATCGCCTCTAGTGATGTGGAGTAGCTGCCACCTGTAGGCATCTCTGGTAGCTGGAGGATAGAAAAATCTCAAAAAGCGGTCCTTAAATTCTAGCCAAGTCAGCTCGTGCATCGATGGCTGAATCGACTGCAAAAACTAATCCTGAGCAGCTGCCTGAACTGATAACTCCACAATCATAATCCTCTGATAATCCATGTGTCCAGTCCTGGTGCGTGCCTCAATCGCATTAATGAAGTCTAAGGCATCGCCCGTACCATCGAAAGAAACTCTACCGATCCGAGAGTAAAGAAGGGCTGCTTCAGTGTCCAACATCCCCTGGTTCCTCTGCTGAAGCATCTGCTGTACAAGGGGCATCGCCTGATTCAATGCTGCTAGACCCTGATTAATCCCTACCAGTCCAGCTGCAAAGGCTGTAGGGTCAACAGCTGGGGCTTCAGGCTCGACTGGCTGCTGATCAGGAATCTCAGCTGCAGCTACCCTGGCTCGACCTCTACCTCTACCTCTGCCCCTACGACGTGGAGCAGGAAGGGGAGCCTCATCATGCACAGACTGCTCATCAAGCCTAAGGGTCGGATCAACATCTCGGTCGGTACGCACACGCCTCATTCTGAAAGGAAGACAAGGAAAATTGAATTCAAAATGGGGTAAGAATATTTAAAGTAATGCGGAATTAGAAACAATAACATCTCAAGACAATTATCAACCCTAAAGCTGCAGTAGTTACATAGAAAGACAGACATAGACAATTAATCGAACTTAGGCTCTGATACCAACTTTGTCACGATCCGAACCCGAGGGCACGTGACCGGCACTAGGGAATGGATAAGCAAAAGGCCCCCGAAACCCGTAGTAAGCCTAAAGGAAAAAAGAAAATAAAACCATTCATATATTAAACTTTACTTTAAAACAGAACACATTATCAAACTGATTTTTCTCAGAATACACAAATTCAACTGCTTAAATAATAATGTATTTCAACATCTCATATTATAAATCAAATTGAAACTTATACATAAGCGTGGTTTACACAAATAAATTACATAATTATGTTTAAACCATACAAATCTTTAATACATATACTACTGCAGCAACCTAGATTAACACACAGTACAACTTATAATGACCTACTTAAAATAGCCGGTGAAGAAGAAACTCGACGTGGAGGTAGGCTGAGGTCGAAATCCCAAGCTCCTGAAAAAAATAAATTGAGGGGAATCAGACCTCACTGAGTAAGTCAATAAAAAGAGCTGTACGGTTTGAAAACCCTTTTGGAAAACTATATATGTTTATAGTGAAAATAATTTATAATATATATATTTATAGCTTTTGAAAAATCTCGGTAGAACCCTAAACCCAACAATCTACATGGCCAACTGGGCCCACTTATTCCAACTAGACTACCGATCCCCGAGAGCAAGGGCATCAACCAAGGCACCAAGCCGTAGTCATCCACTTAATCCAAATATATGGCTCTGGCGGTCCCCAAGAGCATAGGCATCAACCGAGGCACCCATCCCAGTCCATTTTAACCTTACAAATCATTGGCGGTCCCCGAGAGCGTAGGCTTCCACCGAGGCACCCGTCCCAGTTTAACATTCACCAAACATATATATTACGGATCCATCTCTCAATCTCTACCATGTGCACATAGTCCTGGTGAAGCCCACCAGGTAGCCCGTTCTACCAAAATTTCTCAAATCGATTTTAAACAATAAAATGTGTTTAAATCTTAAATAATAGCATTAAATTTAAATAAACCATATAATCAATATTAAAATAGGAGCGCATGCATTTGTTAATTAAAACACACGCACAGATCATTCTATTGACTTACAGGATGAATGTGAAGGCTGACGACCACGCATCTGCCTCGGCCTCACGGCTTCTGCTCCGAGATGATCTAAAAGGGAAATAATAATAATCGACTTTTAAAACATGACTATGGAATCGAAATTAGAGATCAACAAAATAATAAAATTCCAAACTAACTCGAGGAAAACCGGACGAGACTCGACAGACAGGATTTAACCTAATGGTAGGAATTTTACGAGTATCACGTTTTACGAGAAAATCTACCAAAATTTCGACAGAGTCTCCTCTGTAAAACGGACATCTCTCTACCAAAGGTAGAGCCAGACCTGCATAGAAAATGCACTTCCAAAATACACAACCATTCACACGCGAGTTGGGCTCCCAAAACTTCAATTTGCCCCGACCAAGATCACAACTCAATAAAGTATCAAAATTAATAATATTTTTTTCTCCATTTACACACATACTAAAATAAATAAAATTATATAAAATCTCAATTATTCAAAATTAAACAATTAAATTTGTATTCCATTACTAATAATATAATTATAATTATTATTCAAATTAAAACCTTTGTAATGTATTATATATATATATATATATATATATATATATATATACATTATTTGAAATTCAATATCCAAAATTTACTCTACTTAAGTGATTACATCAATTAACTTATAAAAATTGTCTCAACCCTTTAAATATTAATAAAAATAATTAAAATATATATTTATCATATTTAGTGTAAAATTACATTTTTACCCCTAGTATATATGTGAATTACATAATGTGCTATATATATACAAAAATTTTCCTTAAAATTATCTAATCATTTAAAACTTATTTTTCTCAAGATAATTCCTCCCAATATTATAAAAAATTTAATCAACCAAAAATATTTTTCCCAAAAGTATTATTTAACTAAATATCAATTTTTGGCATAAACTCAAATATATTTATAAAAATTGTAATATCCCATGTTTTTAAATATTTTTACACTGTATCGGGATATGCAGTGTTAATAATTTTTGTATATATCTTACGATATTTTTACGAGTTGATATGTATTTAAAACCTATTTTTAATTACTGTGTTTTATTTACAGTGCTTTACGTAAAATTTTCCCGAGACTTGCATTTTCGGGGAAATTTTTACGTAAATAATTTATTATTAATTATTTTAAATATATTTTCGGACTTGCATGAACTCATACGTATTTTTAAAATATTAAACACCGTGTATACATGTAATTATTTATTTAATTAGGGTTTAATATTACCCTAATATTTTATTAATTATTTATTAGTTTTATTGTTATTTAATTATTTTTATTTAGTATAAATTATTAAAATATTAAATTTTATGTGTGTGGTGTATATTTAATGTGTGTAATTTAATATTATTTTATTATATAGTATAAAGTATATATATATACATATAATATATCAAAAATCAAAACTTTTGAAAAATTACACTTTTGCCCCCAACTACTCCTTCTTCCCTGATCTTCACCCTCACCGCCGTCCGACGCCTGCAACTGCCGATTCCTCACCGTTGGTGTGCCGTCCGGTGTACCACCTCCTTCCCCAGCCTTCTCCGCCACCAGCAGCACCCTATTCCGTCGAGTTTTGGCCGGAATTAGCTCGGGAAGCCGAAACTTTGGCCACCGTCGATCACGATGATTTCGGCCACCATTTTCAACACCGCCAGTCTGTTTCTTCTCCTTGAGCTCTGGTGAGTGTGATTCTAGCTTTGGTTTGAGCTGAAACGGTCTAGAATTGCTTAGGTTTCAAATTTTCCAATTCGGTCACATTAGGGTTTTTGATTTTTTTGAGCTTAGAATTGATTGATTCATGAAACTCCCTTCACAAATGTTGCTCCTAGTAGCTTAATCTACATGTATGAATTTTTGTGGAATTTTTGGAGATTGTTTGGATTTTTGGGTATTTTTGAATATTTTAATATTATTTTCTAATTTTCGGAAATTAATTATTTAAATTATGAAATTTTGTTTTATGGTTAAATTAGGTGTTGAAATGAATTATAGGAATTTATTTGGAATTTTTATGAATTTCTAAGTATTTATTTTGAATTATTTGAGTTTATGTAATTTTGGGAAAATTAGGTTAAATGTGTTTTTATTTGAATTTAATTGGTTAATTGAGTTTAATTATTGATATTATTGATAAATATGTTGAGAAAATTAATTTTGGATAATTATACTATTTTTGGTGAATTTTTGAAGTAATTTTAGTATATTTATATATATAGGGGTATTTTGGTAATTTTACCCTAAATTGGCTAAAAATGTAATTTAATTGGTTTTAATAGTTATTTAAGGTATAAAAATGATTTCTACAAATTATTTAGCATTTTTAACTAATTAAAACTATTTTTCGTAAATTATTTTTAATTATACATATAATATACGGTTTTTCTAATAAAATGATTTTTTATCGGTTTTTACAGTGTTTTAAGGTTAATTATGTAATTTCTACTTATAAAATGTATTTCTATGTTATAAGGATATTTTTGGTATTTTTGGAATTGTTCTGTGATTATGGACCCCGGTCGGTAGACTGTAGTTTGGAGTCTGACCGAGGGGTTTTGGGTGTGTTTTGTGTTTGAATTTCGAAGTGTGTTTCTTTGCAGGGTCAGTGTCACGACCCAAAACAGGGGCCATGACCGGCGCTAGGGAACGGGAATTCTTTCGAATCCAGAACCCGTAGCAAGCCTAAAAATAAAATAAACATGCAATAACAACAATAACCATAATATAATATGCAGCGGAAAATAAAAATAATCATAATATCATAATATGATTTTCATATCAACTGGATTTAAATCGAAATCTCATCTCATAGATATAAATTCTCTTTAATACAAATCCAGTTTCAACATAATACATCTCTTTAAAATAAAATACATGAAATCCAATACTTTAATTCACAACTACTGCAGTGTCTAGATAAAATAAATAAGACTCAAGTAGACAATTTACATAAGGAAGCCGGGGCGGAAGAAATCCGGCGTATCGACCTGCTACTGAGGTCTGAGGATGTTGACTCTCCTGAAAAATAGTCAACGGAGGGGAGTCAGACCTCACTGAGTGAATTACTATAATATATATACATACACACTAAGTGATAATGCATACAGTCAACAGTATATATATAATATGTATATATACAGGCAAATTCATACAGATGCAGAAAAATCATTTTTATATATTTTACTGAAAAATCCCAGTTTATGAAGGATCACATAGAACCCTAGAATATCGCAACCTCAGAAAATAGTGTTAAACAACACTCTGGCCATACAGGCTCACTTATTCCAAGTATATCCACTTAATCCATATGGACAGTAGACTGGCCCCGAGACACTAAGTCAACCGAGCTCCAGCAGTCTAACTGCCAGTGTGATTGGCCCCGAGACACTTGGTCAACCGAGCTCCAGCAATCACACCTCCAAACCACATCTCACATATCCATAATCACATTAAATCAATATCCACCAATAAGTTAGTATTACAGCCTAAAGCTATAGGCGTACCGGTACGTACTCGGTCCTAGTGCTGCCCACTAGGTAGCACGTTCTATTGATATCCTTCATCATTAAATATAAAACATTCATTCACAAAAAAATAAATGATGCATGAATGTAAATGAAATAACAATATAATCCATATATATATACCGGAAATATACCAAAAGTAAACCAGGTATATTTCGAGTATATATATATCAAATACATTCAATCAAATTATAAATTAAGCTGGAAATATATTTAAAAACATTTTAAATATATTTTATTCACAAAATATGCATATAATTTATTATATACCAAAAATAAACCAAAAATATACTTAATGTAAACTTAAGAAATAATCAAATTATTTATGCATATTTAATCAACATAAAACATGCATTTTTAAATCATGCATCCTAAGCATATATATATATAGTATAGTAACTCACCTAATGCGCTCCACGAGACAGGTCCGACGGGCCTGGTCCACTAGCCCTCGGTCTCGGCGCAACTAAACAAGCAATAAATAATCGACATCAGAATAAACCCTAACAGAAATCCTAGAATTCAATCTAGAATATTAAACATAGAATCAGAAATTAGGGTTCGACTGGATATCACGTTTTACGATAATTCTACCAAAAATTCGACAGAACCTCCCCTGTAAAATGGACATCTCTCTACTCAAAAGAGTAGAGCCAACCCTGCAAAGAAATACACTTCGAAAAACAAGCTCAACATAATCAAAATCCCACGGTCGGACTCCAAACTACAGTCCACCGATCGGGATCCACAAACACAGAACAATTCCCGAAATACCAAAAATATCCTTACAACATAGCAATACATCTCATAGGTAAAAATTACATATTTAACCTTGAAACACTATAAAAACCGAATAAAACTCATTTTATTAGAAAAATCGTATATTATATATAATTGAAAATAATTCACGAAAAATAGTTTTAATTAGTTAAAAATACTAAATAATTTGTAGAAATCATTTTTATACCTTAAATAAATATTAAAACCAATTAAATTACATTTTTAGACAATTTAGGGTAAAATTACCAAAATACCCCTATATATATTAATATACTTAAATTACTTCAAAAAATTCACCAAAATTTATACAATTATCCAAAATTAATTTTCTCAACATATTTATCAATAATATTAATAATTAAACTCAATTAACCAATTAAATTCAAATAAAAACACATTTAACCTAATTTTCCCAAAATTACATAAACTTTAATAATTCAAAATAAATACTTAGAAATTCATAAAAATTTCAAATAAATTCCTATAATTCATTTCAACACCTAATTTAACCATAAACTCCAATTTCATAATTTAAATAATTAATTTCCGAAAATTAGAAAATAATATTAAAATATTCAAAAATACCCAAAAATCCAAACAATCTCCAAAAATTCTACAAAAAAATTCATACATGTAGATTAAGCTACTAGGAACAACATTTGTGAAGGAAGTTTCCATGAATCATCCAATTCGAAGCTCAAAAAAATCAAAAACCCTAATTGGCCGAAATTGACAAATCGAAACCTAAGCAATTCTAGACCATTTTAGCTCAAACCAAAGCTAGAATCACACTCACCGGAGCTCAAGGAGAAGAAAGAGACTGGCGGTGTCGAAAACGGTGGCCGGAATCAGCGTGATCGACGGTGGATCAATTTTCGGCTTATCCTGCCAAAATCGATCTCCGAACGCCGGAAACGGCCTCCTCAGGCGGCGAAATTGGTCGGGGAAGACGGTGGCACACCGGACGGCACACCCACGGTGAAGAAATAGCACGGCAGCGACCGGAAATGGAGAAGGGAAGAATCGGGGAAGAAAGGGATAGTCGGGGGCAAATGTGTAATTTTCTGAACTTTTTGATTTTTGACAAATATATGTATATATATATACTTTATACTATATATTAAAATAATATTAAATTACACACATCAAATATACACCACACACATAAAATTTAATATTTTAATAATTTATACTAAATAAAATTAATTAAATAACAATAAAACAATTAAATACTTAATAAAATATTAGGGTAGTAATAAACCCTAATTAAATAAATATACACACACAGGCTTTATTTAATAATTTAAAAATATGTATGAGTTCATGCAAGTCCGTAAATACATTTAAAATAATTAATAATACATTGTTTACGTGAAAATTTCCCCGGAAATGCAAGTCTCGGGAAAATTTTACGTAAAACACTGAAAATAATACACCGTAATTAAAATAGGTTTTAAATACATATTAACTCATAAAAATATCATATAATATACAGAAATTATTAACACTGCATATCCCGGTACAGTGTAAAAATATTTTTAAAAACACGGGATATTACAGTCAGCTCTACTCTTTTGAGTAGAGAGATGTCCGTTTTACAGGGGAGGTTCTGTCGGATTTTTGGTAGAATTCTTGTAAAACGTGATGTCCGGTCGAACCCTGATATCGATTCTATGTTTAATACTCTAGATCAAATTCTAGGATTTCTGTTAGGTTTATTCTAATGTTGGTTATTTATTGTTTGTTTAGTTGCGCCGAGACCTAGGGCTAGTGGACCAGGCCCGTCGGACCCATCTCGTGGAGCGCACTAATTTATGAGTTACTATACTATATATATATGCTTAGGGTGCATGATTTAGAAATATATGTTTTATTTTGATTAAAATGCATAAATAATGTGATTTGTATTTAAGTATATTTTTGGTATATATTAAATTAAATGCATGTTTTATTAATAAAGTATATTTAAAATGTTTTAAATATATTTCTAGCATAATTTGTAAATTGATTGAATTCATTTGACATATATATACTCGAAATATACCTGGTTTACTTTTGGTATATTTATGGTATATATATGGTTTATATTGTTATTTCAATTAAATTCATGCATCATTTATTTTGTGAATGAATTTTTTATATTTGTTAATGAAGGATATCGATAGAACGTGCTACCTAGTGGGCAGCACTAGGACCGAGTATGTACCGGTACGCCTATAGTATTTAGGCTATACTACTAACCTATTTGTGGATATTGATTGATTATAATTATTTGATATGTGAGATATGGTTTGGGGTGTGATTGCTGGAGCTCGGTTGACCAAGTGTCTCGGGGCCAATCACACTAGTAGTCAGACTGCTGGAGCTCGGTTGACTTAGTGTCTCGGGGCCAGTCTACTGTCTAAATGGATTAAGTGGACATATTTGGATTAAGTGAGCCTGTGTGGCTAGAGTGTTGTCTAACACTATTTTCGAGGTTGCGATATCATAGGGTTCTATGTGATCCTTCATAAAAGATGATTTTCAGATAAAATATATAAAATGATTTTATTACATCTGTG
>CANTUR010001119.1:0-171248 GCA_947683625.1 Mallotus nudiflorus | reverse complement strand
GCTAAGTGCCTAATGTGTCAGCAAGTGAAAGCTGAACATCAGAAGCCTTCTGGGAAGCTTCAGCCTCTTCCTATTCCCGAGTGGAAGTGGGAAAGGATAGCTATGGATTTTATGATTGGTTTACCTAGTTCTAAGGATGGGTACGATTCCATCTGGGTGATTGTAGACAGGTTGACGAAGTCTGCACATTTCTTACCGGTGAAAGCCACCTATTCTGTAGCTAGATTAGCGAAACTATACGTGAAGCATATCATATGCCTTCATGGGGTACCTGTGTCCATTGTGTCAGATAGAGGTTCAGTATTTACCTCTTATTTTTAGCAGAAGTTGCAGGAAGCGATGGGCACTAAGTTGGATTTCAGTACTGCTTTTCATCTTCAGATAGATGGTCAGTCTGAGAGAACAATCCATACACTGGAAGATATGTTGAGGATGTGTGTCCTGGATTTGGGAGGTAGCTGGGATGATCATTTGCCTTTTGTTGAGTTTGCATATAATAACAACTACTATAGCAGTATTGGTTTGGCACTATACGAGGCGTTATATGGAAGGAAGTGTAGATCTCCTTTGAGTTGGGATGAGATTGGTGAGAAAGTTTTGACTGGACCTGAGATGGTTTAGGATGTTGTAGAGAAAGTCACCGTGATTAAGTGTAGATTAGAGACCGCAATTAGCAAACAGAAGAGCTATGCGGATCCTAGGCGTAGAGATGTGAAGTTTTAGGTTAGAGATTTTATTTTTCTAAAGGTATCTCCGATGAAGGGTGTGATGAGATTTGGCAGGAAGGGTAAGTTAGTACCGAGATATATTGGATCGTTTGAGATTCTGGAGAGAGTTGGCACTGTTGCATATCGGTTGGCTTTGCCTCCGAGTATGTCGCGAGTGCATCCAGTATTTCATATCTCGATGCTGAGGAAGTATATCTCAGACCCTTCACACGTGTTGCAGCCCGACAGTGTAGAAGTGAGTAAAGATTTGACGTTTGTGGAAGAACCTGTGGCGATCATGGACTATTAAGTTCGACAGTTGCGGTCGAATCAGATTCTGATGGTCAAGGTTCTGTGGCGTAGCAACAGAGTTGAGGAGCATACGTGGGAGATTGAAGCTGAGATGCGAGCTTCTTACCCGTATCTCTTCCCTTCTTGATCTTGTGATCATTTTCTTTCTGGAATTCGGGGATGAATTCTTGTAAGGGGGGGAGACTGTAATATCCCGTGTTTTTTTAAATATTTTTGTACTGCATCGGGATATGCAGTGTTAATAATTTTTGTACATATTTATTGATATTTTATGCCTTTTTTTTATTTAATTAAAGCTAATTTTAAGTGTTTTATATTATTTTAAGTACTTTACGTAAAATTTTCCCCGGGACTTGCACTTTCGGGGAAATTGACACGTAAATAATTTAATATTAATTATTTTAAACAAATTTACGCATTTGCATGAACTCATATATATTTTAAAAGTGCAAAAATAAAGTGTATATATTTAAATTAAACTAGGGTTTAATTAATTACCCTAATTTTTATTATTTATTATTTAGTTTTAATATTATTTAATTATTTTTTTAGTGTATAAATTATTAAAAATATTAAATTATGTGTGTGGTGTATATTTAATATGTGTGGGAATTTATATTATTATAATATTTGATTTGGATATATGTATATACATATATACATATTTATTTAACAAAAAAATAAAGTTAACAATAATTACGATTTTGCCATTCTCCCCTTCCCCTTCTTCCCGATCGATTTTCGTCACCCTCACCGCTGCTACTTCCATTCTCAGGCCATCGGTGTGCCACCCTGAGCTCCGCCCTTCCCAGCCAGTAGCTCCGCCACCTTTCCTTCTCTTCTCCGGCGCCATGTCCCTCTGTTATTGCCAGAAAACTGAAAGTTTGTCCCATCGTCGATCAAGCTGATTCTAGCCACCGTTTTTGACACCGCCAGTCTCTATCTTCTCCTTGAGCTCCGGTGAGTGTGATTCCAAGCTTTGTTTCACTTAAAATAGTCTAGATTTGCCTAGGTTTCGATTTTTGCAATTTCAGCCTATTAGGGTTTTGATTTTTTTTGAGCTTTAATTAATTGATTCATGAAAAATTCCTTCACAAATTTTGTTCCTCTTATCATAATATTCATTTTTGAATTTTTTTAGAATTTTTGGAAATTATTTTGATTTTTGGGTATTTTTGAATATTTTATTATTATTTTCTAATTTTCGAAAATTAATTAATTAAATTATGAAATTGTGTTTTATAATAAATATAGGTGTTGATATTAATTATAGAAATTTATTTGGAATTTTTTGTGAATTTTTATGTATTTATTTTGAATTTATTTAGTTTATGTAATTTTGGAAAATAGGGATTAATTATGTTATTAATTGAAATTAATTGGTTAATTGAGTTTATTTATTTATATTATTGATATATATGTTGAGAAAATTAATTTTGAGTAATTATACTATTTTTGGTGAATTTTTGAACTAATTTTAGTATATTTACATATACAGGGGTATTTTGGTAATTTTACCCTAAATTGGCTAAAAATGAAATTAAATTGGTTTTAATAGTTATTTAGGGTATAAAAATTATTTCTAAAAATTATTTAGTATTTTTAACTAATTAAAACTATTTTTTGTAAATTATTTTCAATTATATATATATAATATACGATTTTTCTAATAAAATAAGTTTTTATCGGTTTTTACTGTGTTTTAGGGTTAATTATGTAATTTCTAGTTATAAAATGTATTTCTATGATATAAGGGTATTTTTGGTATTTCTGTATTATTCTGTGAATTATGGACCTTAGTCGGTAAACTGTAGTTTGGAGTCCGACCGAGGGGTTGTGATTGTGATTCTGTGTCTATTTTTCAAAGTGTGTTTCTTTGCTGGGTCGGCTCTACTCTTTGAGTAGAGAGATGTCTATTTTACAAGGGAGGGTCTGTCGAATTTTTGATAGAATTCTCGTAAAACGTGATGTCCGGCCGGATTCTAATTTAATTCTGTGTCTAGTAATCTAGATCGAGTTTTTAGGAGTTTCCATTAGATTTATTTTGATTCCTATCGTTATTTGTTTGTTTAGTTGCACCGAGACCGAGGCCTAGTGGACCAGGCCCATCGGACCCATCTCGAGGAGTGCAATAATTGTGAGTTACTATTCTATATATATATATATATATATATATATATATATATATATATATATATATATATATATATATATATATATGTTTTAGGGTGTATGATTTAGAAATGTATGTTTTATTTTGATTAAATATGGATAAATAATTTAATTAGTATTTAAGTTTATTTTTAGTTTATTTTTGGTTTATCTTTGGTTTATATTTGTTATATTTTAAATTATATGCATGCTTTAGTAAACGTTTATATTTAACATGTTTTTAAATATATATTTAGTTTATTTTACGATTATATTAGATTTATTTGACGTATATATAGTCAAAATATACATAATTTATTTTTGGTATATTTTTAGTATATATATAGTTTATGCTGCTATTTTATTCAATTCATGCATCATTTATTTTTATGAATGTATGTTTTATATTTCAATGAAGGATATTAATAGAACGTGCTACCTAGTGGGCAGCACTATGACTGAGTATGTACCGGTACACTTATAGCATTTAGGCTATATTACTAACCTGTTTGAGGATGTTGATTGGATTTGATTATTTGATGTGTGAGAAAGGATTTGGGAGTGTGATTGCTGGAGCTTGGTTGACCAAGTGTCTCGGGGCCAATCACACTGACAGTCAGACTGCTGGAGCTTGGTTGACTTAGTGTCTCGGGGCCAGTCTACTATCCAAATGGAATAAGTGAATATATTTGGAATAAGTGAGCCTATGTGGCTAGAGTGATGTCTAACACTATTTTGAGGTTATGATTTTCTAGGGTTCTATTTGATCCTTCATAAACAGTGATTTTCAATAAAAATATATAAAATGATTTTATTGCATCTGTGTGTATTTGTTTGTATACATACATAATATATATACTTTTGATTGTGTGCATTGGCATTTAGTATGCATGTGTATATACTATAGTAATTCACTCAGTGAGGTCTGACTCCCCTCCGTTGACTATTTTTCAGGAGAGTCATCGTCTTCAGACCTCAGTAGCAGACCTGTATGCCGGATTTCTTCCGCTCCGGCTTTACTATGTAAACTGCTCACTTGAGTTTTATTTTATGATCTAGACACTGTAGTAGTCATAAAATTGTTAAAAGATATTGTATTATATTTGTATGAGTTATGTACTTTAAATATTTAAATTGGATTTGTATTAAAAGATTTATTTATATATGAGATGAGGATTTGATTTAAATCCTGTGGTGGATTATTATTTTGATATTTATGATTTTATTCCGCTGCATAATATTTTACTTAATTGTGTTGTTATTATTACTATTGCATGTTTTATTTTATTTTAGGCTTGCTACGGGTTCCGAATTCAAAAGAATTCCCGTTCCCTAGCGCCGGTCATGATCCTTGTTTTGGGTCATGACATTAATTGAGTATTTATTGATATTATTGAATTATATGTTAAGAAAATTAATTTTGAGTAATTATATTATTTTTTGTGAATTTTTGACTAATTTTAGTAAATTTATATATATAGGGGTATTTTGGTAAATGGACACTAAATTGGTTAAAAATGTAATTAAATTGGTTTTAGTAGTTATTTAGGATATAAAAATGATTTCTACAAATTATTTAGTATTTTTAACTAATTAAAACTATTTTTCGTAAATTATTTTCAAATTATATATATAATATACGATTTTTCTAAATAATGAGTTTTTATCGATTTTTAATGTGTTTTAGGGTTAATGTAATATCCCGAATTTTAAATATTTTTATATTGCATCGAGATATGCAGTGTTAATAATTTTTGTATATATTTATGAAATTTTTATGAGTTTGCTATTTAATTAAAACTAATTTTAATTGTTTATTATTATTTTAAGTGCTTTACGTAAAATTTTCTCGGGAATTGCATTTTTGGGGAAATTTTCACGTAAATAATTTACTACTAATTATTTTAAATAGATTTACGGACTTGCATGAACTCATATATATTTTTAAAATACTAAATAACGTATGTTAGTGTAATTATTTATTTAATTAGGGTTTAATTAATATTACTCTAATATTTTATTATTTATTTATTTGTTTTAATATTATTTAATTATTTTAGGTGTATTAAATTATTAAAATATTAAATTATATGTGTGTGGTGTATATTTAATGTGTGTGTAATTTAATATTATTTTAATATATAGTATAAAGTATATATATATATACATATATACATTTAATATTAACAAATTATAAAAGTTTGGTTTAATTAAAAAACTGCCATTCTCCCTTCTTCAACATCCCTGATCACTTCCCTCACCGTTTCGGTCGTTGTCGTCCCAATTTCTTGTTGTTGGTGTGCCGTCCAGCGTTCCACCTCCTTCCTCAGCCTCTTCCGCTGTCAATTGCAGCGGTTTCCGGCGTCTGGAAGCCATTTTTGGTCGGAGAAGCCGAAAGTTGGAGCAACGTCGTTCACGACGTTTTCGGCCACCGTTTTCAACATCGCCAGTCTCTTTCTTCTCCTTGAGCTCCGATGAGTGTGATTCCAAGCTTTGTTTCACTTAAAATGGTCTTGATTTGCTTAGGTTTCAATTTTTCAATTTCGGCCATTTTAGGGTTTTTGATTTTTTGAACTTCAATTTGATTGATTCATGAAAAATTCCTTCACAAATGTTGATCCTAGTAGCTTAATCTTCATGTATGAATTTTTTTAGAATTTTTGGAGATTATTTTGATTTTTGGGTATTTTTGAATATTTTAATATTATTTTCTAATTTTCGTAAATTAATTAAATAAATTATGAAATTGTGTTTTATGATAAATATAGGTGTTGAAATGAATTATAGAAATTTATTTGGAATTTTTATGAATTTCTATGTATTTATTTTGAATTATTTAAGTTTATGTAATTTTGGGAAAATTAGGTTAATTATGTTTTTAATTGAAATTAATTGGTTAATTGAGTTTAATTATTGATATTATTAATAAATATGTTGAGAAAATTAATTTTTGATAATTATATTATTTTTGGTGAATTTTTGAAGTAATTTTAGTATATTTATATATATAAGGGTATTTTGGTAATTTTACCCTAAATGGCCTAAAAATTTAATTAAATTGGTTTTAATAGTTATTTAAGGTATAAAAATGATTTCTACAAATTATTTAGTATTTTTAACTAATTAAAACTATTTTCGTGAATTATTTTCAGTTATATATATAATATACGATTTTTCTAATAAAATGAGTTTTTATCGGTTTTTACTGTGTTTTAAGGCTAATTATGTAATTTCTACTAATTAAATGTATTTTTGTGATATAAGGGTATTTTTGGTAATTCTGAAATTGTTATGTGATTGTGGACCTCGGTCGGTAGATTATAGTTTGGAGTCCGACCGAGGGGTTGTGGATGAGTTGTTGTGCTTGTTTTTGGAAGTGTGTTTCTTTGCAGGGCCGGCTCTACTCTTTGAGTAGAGAGTTATCCGTTTTACAAGGGAGGTTTTACCGAATTTTTGATAGAATTCTCGTAAAACGTGATGTTCGGTCGAACCCTAATTTTGATTATGTGTCCAATATTCTAGATCGAGTTTTTAGGATTTTCTGTTAGGTGTATTCTGATGTTTGTTATTTATTGTTTGTTTAGTTGGGCCGAGAACGAGGCCTAGTGGACCAAGCCCGTCGGATCCATCTCGTGGAGCGCACTAAGTGTGAGTTACTATTTTATATATATGTGTTTAGAATGCATGATTTTAGAAATATATGTTTTATTTTGATTAAATATGCATAAATAATGTGATTTGTATTTAAGTATATTTTTAGTTTTTTTTTGGTTTATTTTTGGTAAATATTAAATTATATGCATGTTTTATTAATAAATTATATTTAAAATGTTTTTAAATATATTTCTAGCTTAATCTGTAATTTGATTGGATTTATTTGACGTATATATACTCAAAATATACTTGGTTTACTTTTGGTATATTTCCAGTATATATATGGTTTATATTGTTATTTTATTTAAATTCATGCATCATTTAATTGTGAATGAATGTTTTATATTTATTATTGAAGGATAACAATAGAACGTGCTACCTAGTGGGCAGCACTAGGACCGAGTACGTACCGGTGCGCTTATAGCATTTAGGCTATATTACTAACCATTTATGGATATTGATTGGATATGATTATTTGATGTGTGAGATATGATTTGGGAGTGTGATTGCTGGAGCTCGGTTGACTAAGTGTCTCGGGGCCAATCACACTGACAGTCAGACTGCTGGAGTTCGGTTGACTTAGTGTCTCGGGGCAGTCTACTGTCCAAATGGAACAAGTGAATATATTGGAATAAGTGAGCCTATATGGCTAGAGTGTTGTCTAACATTGTTTTCGAGGTTGCGATATTATAGGGTTCTATTTGATCCTTCATAAATCGTGAATTTCAGTAAAAATATATAAAATGATTTTATTGCATATGTGTGTATTTTCCTGTATATATACATATTAGATATATACTGTTGATTGTATGCATTGTCATTTAGTATGCATGTATCTATATTATAGTAATTCACTCAGTGAGGTCTGACTCCCCTCCATTGACTAATTTTTCAGGAGAGTCATCATCTTCAGACCTCAATAGCAGGCCTGTACGCCGGATTTCTTCCACCCCGGCTTCTTTATGTAAACTACTTATCTGAGTCTTGAGTTTTATTTTTATAATCTAGACACTGCAGTAGTTGTAAATTAATTATGGGTTTTATGTATTATAATTGTGTGAGTTATGTATTTTGAGAAATTGAACTGGATTTGTATTAAAAGGTTTATATATTTGAGATGAGGATTTAATTTAAATTCAGTTGGTGCAAATGTTATTATATTAATGATTCTTATTTCCGCTGCATCATATATTGTTATTATTATTATTGCATGTTTATTTTATTTTTAGGCTTGCTACGGGTTTCGGATTCGAAAGAATTCCCATTCCCTAGCGCCGGTCATGGCCCCTGTTTTGGGTCATGACAATTAATTAAGTAATTTAGATTGATAAAATGTATTTTTATTATATAAGGGAATTTTTGATATTTTTATAAATATTCTGTGAATTGTGAACCTCGGTCGGTGAGTTATAGTTTGGAGTTCGACCGAGGGGTTTTGGTTGTGAATTCTGTGTCTATTTTTAAAGTGTGTTTCTTTGCAGGACTGGCTCTACTCTTTGAGTAGAGAGATGTCCATTTTACAGGGGAGGTTATGCCGAATTTTTGGTAGAAGTCTCGTAAAATGTGATGTCCGATCGAATTCCTATTCTGACGCTGTTTCTAAGATTCTATATTAAGTCTTTGGAATTTTGATAGATTTATTCTAATGTCGTGCTATCATTTATTTGTTTAGTTGCGCCGAGACCAAGACCTAGTGGACCAGGCCCGTCGAACCCATCTCGTGGAGCATAATAAATAGTGAGTTGTTATTTTATATATATATGTTTTAGGGTGCATGTTTTAGAAATGTACGGTTTATTTTGATAAAATATGCATAAATGATTTAATTAGTACTTAGGTTTGTTTTTGGTTTATTTTTTATATATTTTAAATTATATGCATGTTTTATTAAACATTTATACTTAAAATGTTTTTAAATATATTTTTAGTTTATTTTGCAATTATAGTGGATTTATTTGACGTATATATACTCGAAATATACCTGGTTTACTTGTGGTATATTTCTAGTATATATATGGTTTATGTTGCTATTTATTTCAAATTCATGCATCATTTATATTATGTATGTATGTTTTTATTTAATAATGAAGGATATCAATAGAACGTGCTACCTAGTGGGTAGTACTAGAACCGAGTACGTATCGGTATGCTAATTGCATTTAGGCTATATCACTAACCTATTTGTGGATATTGATTGGATTTGATTAATTGATGTGTGAGATATGATTTGGGAGTGTGATTGCTGGAGCTCGGTTGACCAAGTGTCTCGGGGCCAGTCTACTGTCCATAATGGAATAAGTGAATATATTTGGAATAAGTGAGCCTGTATGGCTAGAGTGTTGTCTAACACTATTTGAGGTTACGAATTTCTAGGGTTCTATTTGATCCTTCATAAACAGTGATTTTTAGTAAAATATATAAAATGATTTTGTCGCATCTGTGTATATTTTCTTGTATATATATTTATTATATATATACTATTGTCTGTGTGGATTGTCATTTAGGATGCATGTATATATATTATAACAATTCACTCAGTGAGGTCTGACTCTCCTCCGTTGACTATTTTTCACAAGAGTCATCGTCTTCAGACCTCAGTAGCAGACCTTTACGCCGGATTTCTTTCGCCCCGACTTCATTATGTAAATTGCTTATCTAAGTTTTATTTTATAATCTAGACATTGCAGTATTTGTAAAATTGTTAAAAGGTGATGCATTATATTTGTGTGAGTTGTGTATTTTAATGATTTGAACTGGAATTTGTATTAAGAGATTATTTATATATGAGATGAGATATTCGATTTAATATCATTGGTGGATTATTATTTTAATATTTATGATTTATTTCCGTTGCATAATATTTTATTTAGGTTATTATTATTATTGCATGTTTTATTTTATTTTATTTTATTTTAAGGCTTGCTACGGGTTCCGGATTTAAAAGAATTCCTATTCCCTAGCGCCGGTCATGGCCCATGTTTTGGGTCATGACAAATGCAAACACTCAATAGTATATATAATAAATATATATACAAGCAAATACATACAGATGCAGCAAAATCACTCGTTATATAATACTGAAAATAATAACCGTTTATGAAGGATCAAATAGAACCCTAAATGATCGCAACCTCAAATAGTATTAGACAACACTCTAGCCATACAGGCTCACTTATTCCAAATAAATTCACTTATTCTATTTGGACAGTAGACTGGCCCTGAGACACTAAGTCAATCGAGCTCCAGTAGTCAGACTGTTAGTATGATTGGCTCCGAGACACTTGGTCAACCAAGCTCCAACAATTACACTCTCAAATCACATTACACATCAATCCAATCAATCCAATTAATATCCACAAATAGGTTAGTAATTTAACTTAAATTCTATCATCGTTGTCACAACCCAAAACAGGGGCCATGACCGGCGCTAGGGAACGGGAATTCTTTCGAATCCAGAACCCGTAGCAAGCCTAAAATAAAATAAACATGCACTAATAATAATAATAATATCACAGTTAAATAAAATACAGTGCAGCGGAAATAAAAATCATAAATATCATAATAACATTTTCACCAACTGGATTTAAATTAAATACTCATCTCATATATATATAACTTTTTTAATACAAATCCAGTTCAAATATAATACAACATCTCTTTAACAATTTAATGACTACTGCAGTGTCTAGATAAAATAAAACTCAAGACTCAGAGAAGCAGTTTACATAAAGAAGTCGGGGCGGAAGAAATTCGGCATACAGGCCTGCTACTGAGGTCTGAGGAAGATGACTCTCCTGAAAAATAGTCAACGGAGGGGAGTCAGACCTCACTGAGTGAATTACTATAATATATATACATGCACACTAAATGATAATGCATACATTCAACAGTATATATCTAATATATATATATATATACAGACAAATACACACAGATGCTGTAAAATCATTTTATATATATTTTATTGAAAATCATCGTTTATGAAGGATCAAATAGAACCCTATAATATCGCAACCTCAAAACAGTGTTAGACAACACTCTAGCCATACAGGCTCACTTATTCCAAATATGTTCACTTAATCCATTTGGACAGTAGATTGGCCCCGAGACACTAAGTCAACCAAGCTCCAGCAGTCTGACTGCCAGTGTGATTGGCCCCGAGACACTAGGTCAACCGAGCTCCAGCAATCACACCTCCAAACCATATCCCACACATCAAATAATCATATCCAATTAATATCCACAAATAGGTTAGTAATATAGCCTAAATGCTATAAGCGTACCGGTACGTACTCGGTCTTAGTGTTGCCCACTAGGTAGCACGTTGTATTAATATCCTTCATTAAAATATAAAGCATACATTCATAAAAATAAATGATGTATGAATTGAATAAAATAGCAATATAAACTATATATATATATATACTAGAAATATACCAAAAATAAATCAGGTATATTTAAAGTATATAAACGTCAAATAAATCCAATATAATTGTAAAATAAACTAAATATATATTTAAAAACATTTTAAATATAAATGTTTAATAAAGCATGCATATAATTTAAAATATACCAAAAATAAACCAAAGTAAACTAAAAATAAACTTAAGTACTGATTAAATTATTTATGCATATTTAATCAAAATAAAACATACATTTCTAAATCATGCACCCTAAAGCATATATATATAGAATAGTAACTCACGCTTAGTGCGCTCCACGAGATGGGTCCGACGGGCCTGGTCCACTAGGCCTCGGTCTCGGCGCAACTAAACATACAAAGATAACGGACATTAGAATAAACCTAATAGAAAATCCTAGAAACTCGATCTAGAATATTGAACACAGAAACAGAATTAGGGTTCGACCGGACATCACGTTTTACGAGAATTCTACCAAAAATTCGGCAGAACCTCCCCTGTAAAATGGACATCTCTCTACTCAAAGAGTCGAGCCGGCCCTGCAAAGAAATGCACTTTGAAAAACAGGCACAACAACTCATCCACAACCCCTCGGTCGGACTCCAAACTACAGTCTACTGACCGGGGTCCACAAACACAAAATAATTTTGAAAATACCAAAAATACCCTTATATCATAGAAATTCATTTTATAAGTAGAAATTACATAATTAACCTTAAAACACAGTAAAAACCGATAAAAACTCATTTTATTAGTAAAATCGTATATTATATATATAATTGAAAATAATTCACGAAAAATAGTTTTAATTAGTTAAAAATGCTAAATAATTTGTAAAAATCATTTTTACACCTTAAATAACTATTAAAAGCAATTGAATTATATTTTTAGTCAATTTCATGTAAAATTACCAAAATGCCCTTATATATATAAATATACTAAAATTACTTCAAAAATTCACCAAAAATAATATAATTGCACAGAATTAATTTTCTCAACATATTTATCAATAATATAAATAATTAAACTCAATTAACCAATTAATTTCAATTAAAAACACAATTAACCTAATTTTCCCAAAATTACATAAACCTAAATAATTCAAAATAAATACATAGAAATTCATAAAAATTCCAAATAAATTTATATAATTCATTTAAACACCTATATTCATCATAAAACACAATTTCATAATTTATTTAATTAATTTTTGAAAATTAGAAAATAATATTAAAATATTCAAAAATACCCAAAAATCAAAATAATCTCCAAAAATTCCACAAAAATTCACAAATGTAGATTAAGCTACTAGGATCAACATTTGTGAATGGTTTTTTCAAGAATCAAACAATTCTAAGTTCAAAAAAATCAAAAACCCTAAAATGGTTGAATTGAAGATTTAGCTCAAACCTCATCAACCACTTGATTTCAGGCCAAAAAGAGCTTAGAATAGGGACCAATGGAGCTCAAGGAGTCGATGAAGACTGGCGGTGCACGAAATGGTGCCCAAAATCGTGGTCGACGGTGAAGAGCTCAACTTGCTGCCATCGCGAATTTCGGGCGTTCCAGCGGGCTTCTGGCGGCCTGGTCACATCGGAGAGGAAGAGGAAGGAAGGGGGAGGAGGTTGGCGGTAGCTGGTGGTGGCAAAGGGCAGTCCGACGAGGTGGAACGGGAGGTGCAGTGAGGGTAAGCGTCGGGAGAGAAGAAGGAAGAGGGAGGGGCAATTCGGTAATTTAGCAAAAATTTTGATTTTCAACTATATATATGTATATATATATATATATACTTTATACTATATAATAAAATAATATTAAATTACACACACATTAAATATACACCACACACTTAATATTTAATATTTTAATAATTTAATACTAAATAAAATAATTAAATAACAATAAAACTAATAAATAAATAATAAAATAATAGGGTAATTAATTAAACACTAATTAAATAAATAAGTACACATATATACATTATTTAGTATTTTAAAAATATGTATGAGTTCATGCAATTATGGAAATTCATTTAAAATAATTAAATGTAAATAGTTTACGTATCAATTTCCACGAAAATGCAAGTCCCGGGAAAATTTTACGTAAAACACTTAAAATAATAATAAACAATTAAAATTAGCTTTAATTAAATAATAGACTCATAAAAATTTCATAAATATATACAAAAATTATTAACACTGCATATCCTGATGCAGTATAGAAATATTTAAATACACGGGATATTACAATCGTACCGGTATGTACTCGGTCTGAGTGCTGTCCACTAGTTAGCACATTCTATTGATATCCTTCATTTAAAATAAATCCATACATTCATAAAATAAATGATGCATGACATTAATTAAAATAACAATATAAACCATATATATACTAGAAATATACCAAAAATAAATCAAGTATATTTTGAGCATATATACGTCAAATAAATTCAATTTAATTATACAATAAACCAGAAATAACCTATACATATACTTAGAAATATTTTAAGTATAATTCAATAAGAAAACATGCATTTAATTTAAAATATACCAAAATATACCTAAAATATACCTAAGCAATTATTAAACCATTTATGCATATTTCATAAAATTTAAATATACATTTCTAAAACATGCAATCTTAAAACACGTATATATAAAATAATAACTCACAATTGTGCGCTCCTCGAGATGGGTCTGATGGGCCTGGTCCACTAGGTCTCAGTCTCGGTGCAACTAAGCAAACAAACGACAACACAAAATCAGAATAAATCTAATGAAATTCCTAGGGACTCGATCTAAAACACTGGACACATAATAGGAATAGGGATTTGATCGGATGTCACATTTTATGAGAATTCTACCAAAAATTTGGCAGAACCTCCCCTGTAAAACGGATATCTCTCTACTCATAAAGTAGAGCCGGTTCTGCAAGAAAACACACATCGGGTATACACAGTCACACAACCCCTTGGTCGGACTCCCAAACTTCAATTCTACCGACCGAGGTTCACAATTCACAAAATAAACACAAAACACATTAAAATTCTAGAAATACTGAAAATACCCTTATATATCAAAATATAGCAAATTAGATATTTAAAACACTGAAAATAATTATTTTACCAATAATTATAATAAAACCCTAATTTTAATAAAATATTATAAAAAATCCATAATTCTCGATAAATTCATAAATATTCACCAAAATACATTTTATAACTCCAAATTACATAATTAGCCCTAACACATATTAAAAATCAATAAAAACTCATTTATTTACAAAAATAGTATATTATATATAATTTGAAAATAATTTTTGAAAAATAGTTTTAATTAGTTAAAAATACTTAATAATTTGTAAAAATCATTTTTATACCTCAAATAACTATTAAAACCAATTTAATTTAATTTTTAGCCAATTTATTGCCAAATTGCCAAAATACCCCTAGTTATACATAATTTCACATAATTCACTATAATTATACAAAAATTCACTAAAAATAATATAATTACTCAAAAATTAATTTCTCAACATATAATTCAACAAAATCAATAATTATACTCAATTAACCCATTAATTTTAGCAAAATACTTATTTAACCTAATTTTCCAAAAATCACCTAAACTAAATAAATTCATAATAATTATACAAAAATAAAAAAAACTACAAAATAAATTCTAAAATTCATTTGAACCCCTATAAACACCATAAATCACAATTTCATAATTTATTTAATTAATTTACGAAAATTAGAAAATATTAATAAAATAATAAAAAATTCATAAAAATCAAAATAAATTCCAAAAATTCTACAAAAATTACAGGATGTAGATTGAGCTATTAGGGACAATCTCTGTGTCTTTATGAAGGAAGTAAGCTTGAATCATTACAATTGAAGTTCAAAAAAATAAAGAACTTAAAATGGCTGAAAATGAAAATTGATCACCAATAAAAATCTAGACTAAATCAAGTGAAACCAAGCTTAGAAATGCACTCAACAGAGCTCAAGGAGAAGATAGAGACCAGTGGCATTCAAAATGGTGGCCGGAATATGCTTGATCAGAGCTAGCTTTAAGTTTCGGGTTCTTTGGCTTTTCAAGGCCAAAACTTTCCGGAAAAAGGAAGAGAGGGTGGTAGAGGAAGCTTGGGAAAGTGGTGGTTGGTTGGTTGGGAGACACTTCGACGGCAAGAAAATGGGAGTTACAACGGCCGGAGAGGGAAATGACGTCGGGAGCTTTGATGGAGAAGACGATGGCAGAGTTGTAAATAACTCAAACTTTTTTTTGTGTATGTGTGTATATACATATATATATATATATATATATATAGGTAACTTTAATTATTATAATATATTATTATTATATTCAAAATATTTATACACCACATGTTAAAATATAATATCTATATACATATACATATATATAACACACATTAATTTATCAAAACTATATAATATAGGTTTAATTAAAAATAAACCCTAATTTATTAAATGTGTATATATATGCATGTGTATGTATGTATATTAATACGACAATTAAAATTTTGCATGGACTCATGCAAATTCACAAAATCAACCAATATAATTAATAATTATTTATTTAGGTTTTGATTTTTCCAAAAATAAAATTCTCGAGAAAATTTTACGTAAGAAACTCCGAATAATTAAAAATAACTTTAATAAATAATTAAATAATTAAATAACCAGAAATATATTTTAAAATTATTAACACTGCATATCTCGATGCAGTTTAAAAATATTTAAAATCTTGGAATATTACAATTATGAAAAGAGCTTATTATATGATATTGATGACGGTGAGAATGAAGATGCATTTATTGGAGATGAGCCAATATTTGATGAAAAGGATGAGGGCGATGTTGAATATATTGACTTCATTGGCATTAATAAATTTTTTATTCTTATATTTCTTTAATTTCTATTTTGAAGGAATTCCAAGTTGAAGATAAATTTATGATGTTCTATAGCAAATTTGTTTCTCAATATTTAGGCAAAATTCAATAGTGAATTTTCTCTACTATAGAGGGAATGATGCGGAGCAACAAGTTTTGAAATGAATTTGCAGAACAATTGATAGCAGTTATAATTTTGTATTATTATTATTATTACTATTATTATCTTATTATTATTATTATTATTATTATTATTATTATTATTATTATTACTATTATTATCATTATTTTTAGGATTTGATTTTCATTTTAATTTAGAATTGATTAGAATATGACTTCCCAATGTTGTTAGGGGTTTAATTTCCTACCTTAGCTAGGATTTTCTTTATTTTTATTTACTAAAATTAGGGTTGGTATGTCACGACCCAAAACAGGGGGCCATGACTAGCGCTAGGGAACGAGAATTCTTTTGAATTCAGAACCCATAGCAAGCCTTAAAATAAATAAAATAAAAGCATGCAACATATATTAAAATAAATAAAACATTATGCTGTGAAAATTAAATCTCAATAGTAATATAATAATCCATCAACTCATTTGATAGCATAAAATCCATTTCATATATATAAAATCTTTCAATACAAATTCTTAGTTCAAACTTTTAAAATTAAAATATCATACATATATAATACATACAAATCACTGAAACAACTACTGCAGTGTCTAGAATACAAAATAAACTCAAGTAAGCAGTTTACACAATAAGGCCGAGGTGGAAGAAATCCGACGTAAGGGTCTGCTATTGAGGTCTGACGATGAAGACTCTCCTGAAAAATAATCAACGGAGGGGAGTCATATCTCACTGAGTGAATTTTTATAATTTATATACATGCATAACTAAATGACAAATGCAACCACTCAATAGTATATATAATAAATATATATACAGGCAAATACATACAAATGCAGCAAAAATCATTATATATATATAATACTGAAAATATCTGTTTATGAAGGATCAAATACAACCCTAAATGATCGTAACCTCAAATAGTGTTAGACAACACTCTAGCCATACTGGCTCACTTATTCCAAATAAATTCACTCGTTCCATTTAGACAGTAGATTGGCCCCGAGACACTAAGTCAACCAAGCTCTAGCAGTTTGACTGTTAGTGTGATTGTGTCACGACCCAAACTAGGAGTCATGACCGGCGCTAGGGAACGGGAATTCTTTCGAATCCGGAACCCGTAGTAAGCCTTAGAAAATAAAATCATACAATAATTATATAAAAGTACGACCAAATTAAAATTTTTCTGAATCAATATATAAAATAAATACTCCAAATCCTTTTATAAATGAATACATATTCGTACAATGTTCAAATACAAATTCTCAGAGTATTTAATATCCAAACAAAATAATACACTTCCAATATAGTGACACTAATACTGCAGTTTCTAGAATACAATTCAAAGTTTAGAATATACATTTGTATAAAACAGTCAGGACTGAAGAACACCGATGAGGAACTCTATAACTAAGGTCTGACGATATGGAATCTCCTGAAAAAAATAATTGAGGGGGGTCAGACCTCACTGAGTGAATTATTATATTATATATACATGAAAACTAAACCATAACAATAAGGCATTCTTATATATATATGTATATACACACATTTCACACGAATGCCAAACTTTGCTTTTATAAATATACTAAATGTAGAAAACGTTTGTTTTAATTCATGAAGGATCCATAGAACCCTAAATAATAACAACCTCAAACAATCCCATCATCACTCTAGCCATACAGGCTCACTTGATTCCAAATAGAACACTTATTCCAATTTGGACAGCAGACTGGCCCCGAGACACTAAGTCGACCGAGCTCCAGCAGTCTGGCTGTCAGTGTGATTGGCCCCGAGACACTTGGTCAACCGAGCTCCAGCAATCACACTATCCATCACCTCACATCTCAATCAACCCAATAGATCATTCAATTCACTTATGGACAGTAGACTGGCCCCGAGACACTAAGTCAACCGAGCTCCAGCAGTCTGACTGTCAGTGTGATTGGCCCCGAGACACTTAGTCAACCGAGCTCCAGCAATCACACTATCTAACATACTATTAATCTTAGTCAAATCAATTAAATCAATTATAATCACCCAATTTTAACTCTCACTCAATCCTTATCTACCGTACCGGTACGTACACGGTCCTAGTGCTGCCCACTAGGAAGCACGTTCTATTGATATCCTTCACTTCGAATAAATCATTCATTCGAAAAATAATTAATGTAGAACCATATTCATAATAGTAAAACCAACCATATATATATTTACCAAAAATATACCTAAAATATACCCAGTATATTTCAGGTATATATATATATATATATATATATATAGTCAAATAAAATACGAAATAAACTAAAGATAAATCATTAATATAGTTAAAACAATTTAAATGAGTAACAATAATATAACATGCATTATCTTAAAAATATACTTAAATATGCAAAAGATATACCCTAAGTACTCAAATCATTTAATAAACCATTTATGTATAAATATTCATTTAAATACGTGTTTGTGTTTAACATATATTCACAAATATACTAAAAATAAACCTAATTATCTAGCATGCATATATCAAAAATAAACCCTAAATATACCACTAATGTGTTAGGTTTAATTTAATAATAAAACATTTATTTATTCGGAAATAAATAAAAAATATACCAAAAATAAACTTAAAAATACTTTAAGTGTAGGTTTATAATTTAACATGCAATTATTTAAGAATAAACCTAAAATCTACTGAAACTATACCTAAAGTATACTAATCATTTAATAAAATAATTATATCTAAGTGTACATTTTAAAACATGTGTATATTACTCAAATGTATTAAACCTAAACCTAATTGTTTAATGTGCATATATCAAACTAACATGCATAATTATTTAATATGCATATATATAAGAATGCAACCCTAGATATACCAAAAATATTATAATTTAAATCATTTTTTAAAACATACAATGAAAATGAAAAATTCTAAATAATGCACCCTATATGCAGTGCATATATATACAGTATAATAACTCACATGTTAGCGCTCCACGAGACAAACTCGACGGGCCTGATCCGTTAGGCCTCGGTCTCGGCGCAGCTAGACAAACAAATGACAACATGAAATCAGAATAAATTTAACAAAAATTCTAAAGACTCGATCTAGAATTTTAGACACAGCTTTAGAATAGGAATTTGACCGGACATCACGTTTTACGAGAATTCTACCGAAAATCCGGCAGAACCTCCCCTGTAAAACGGACATCTCTCTACTCAAAGAGTAGAGCCGGTCCTGCAAAGAAATACACTTCGGAATAAACACAGGATTACAATCAAAATCCCTCGGTCGGACTCCAAACTACAATTCACCGACCGAGGTTCACAATTCACAGAATATTTATAAAATACCGAAAATGCCCTTATATAATAAAAATACATTTTATAAATCCAAATTACGTAATTAACCCTAAAACATACTAAAAATCAATAAAAACCCATTTATTTAGAAAAATAGTATATTATATATAATTTGAAAATAATTTACGAAAAATAGTTTTAATTAGTTAAAAATACTAAAAATTTGCAGAAATCATTTTTATACCCTAAATAACTATTAAAACCAATTTAATTACATTTTTAACCAATTTAGTGTAAAATTACCAAAATACCCCTATATATATATATTCACTATAAATGTTCAAAAATTCACCAAAAATTATATAATTACTCAAAAATTAATTTCTCAGCATATAATTCAATAATATCAATAAATGTACTCAATTTACCAATTTATTTCAATTAAACACATAATTAACCCTATTTTTCAAAATTACCTAAACTTAATAAATTCCAAATAAATACATAAAAATTCAAAAAAATTACAAATAAATTTCTATAATTCATTTCAACTCCTATAATCACCATAAAACACAATTTCATAATTTAATTAATTAATTTTCGAAAATTAGAAAATAATAATAAAATAATCAAAAATTCACAAAAATTAAAATAAATTCCAAAAATTCTAAAAAAATTACAGCATGTAGATTAAGCTTCTAGGAACAAATTTTGTGAAGAAAGTTTTCATGAACCAATCAAATTAAAGCTAAAAAAAATTCGAAACCCAAAATGGCTGATTTGAAGAAATTGAAACCTAAGCAATTCTAGACCAAATCAAGTGAAACAAAGCTTGGAATCACACTCACCAGAGCTCAAGGAGAAGATAGAGACTGATGACATCAGATTTGGTGGCCGGAAAGTGCTTGGTCGGAGTTAAGTTGATTTTTGGCTCTTTGAAGAAAATCCGGCCAAAACTCACAGGAAAAAAGTGTTTTAGGTGGTGGAAATGGTTGGAGGTGGAAGAGGAAGGCTGAGAGGCATAGTAACAGGAAGAAAACCAGCTTGAAAGTGGCTGGAAATGGAAGAAAACGTTTTGGGAGGAAGAAGATGAAGGAGGGGCAAAACTGTAAATAAATGGAAGTTTTGGTTTTTTTGATAAAAATTTATGTATATATGTATATATATATATATTTACACTATATATTATAATAATATAAAATTTCACACACATTAAATATACACCACACACATATTTTAATATGTTTAATAATTTATAAACTTAAAATTAATTAATACAAAAATTAAATAATAAAATTAAGGAAATTAATTAAGCTCTAATTAATTTAAATAAATACACATATATACATTTTATTTTAGCACTTTAAAATTATATATGAGTTCATGTAAATTTATAAAACTAGTCAAAATAAATAGTATTAATTTATTTACGTGTCAATTTCCCCGAAAATATAATTTCCGGGAAAATTTTACGTAAAGTACTTAAAATAATATAAAATAATTAAAATTAGCTTTAAACAAACAACAAACTCATAAAATATCATAAATATATATACAAAAATTATTAACACTGCATATCCCGATACAGTATAAAAATATTTAAAAATTCGGAATATTACAGATTGGCCCCGAGACACTTGGTCAACCGAGCTCCAACAATCACACTCTCAAATCATATCTCACATCAATCAAATCAATCCAATCATAATCCACAAATAGATTAGTAATTTAACCTAAATTCTATCATCGTATCGGTACGTACTCAGTCCTAGTGCTGCCCACTAGGTAGCACATTCTATTGATATCCTTCATTTAAAATAAATCCATACATTCATAAAATAAATGATGCATGACATTAATTAAAATAGCAATATAAACCATATATTTACTAGAAATATACCAAAAATAAACCAAGTATATTTCAAGTATATATACATCAAATAAATTCGATTTAGTTATAAAATAAACCCAAAATAAACTAAATATATACTTAAAAATATTTTGAGTATAATTCAATAATAAAACATGCATTTAATTTAAAATATACCAAAAATATACTAAAATATACCTAAGCAATTATTAAACTATTTATGCATATTTCATAAAATTTAAAACATACATTTCTAAAACATGCAATCCTAAAACACATATATATAAAATAACAACTCACAGTTGTGCGCTCCTCGAGACGGGTTTGACGGGCCTGGTCCACTAGACCTTGGTCTCGGCATAACTAAACAAATAAACGACAACATGAAATTAGAATAAATCTAACAAAATTCTAGAGACTCGATCTAAAACACCGAACATAGATTAGGAATAAGAATTTGACCGGATGTCACATTTTACGAGAATTCTACCAAAAATTTAGCAGAACCTCCCCTATAAAATGGACATCTCTCTACTCAGAAAGTAGAGCCGGTTCTACAAAAAAACACAGTTCGAGAATATATAGTCACACAACCTCTCGGTCGGACTCCCAAACTACAATTCTATCGACCGAGGTTCACAATTCACGAGATATATACAGAATACATGAAAATTCCAAAAATACCCTTTATAAAATCAAAATATAGCAAATTAGATATTTAAAACACTGAAAATAATTATTTACAAAAATAGTATATTATATATAATTTAAAAATAATTTTTGAAAAATAGTTTTATAGTTATAAATACTAAATAATTTTTAAAAATAATTTTTATACCTCAAATAATTATTAAAACCAATTTAACTAAATTTTCAACCAATTTATTACCAAATTACCAAAATACCCCTAATTATTTATAAACTCATATAATATACAATAATTATTCAAAAATTCACAAAAAATTATACAATTGCACAAAAATTAATTTCTCAACATATAATTCAATAAAATCAATAATTATACTCAATTAACCCATTAATTTAGCAAAATACTTATTTAACCTAATTTTCCAAAATTCACCTAAACTAAATAAATTCATAATAATTATAAAAAAATCACAAAAATTACAATTAAATTCTAAAATTCATTTTGACCTCTATAAATACCATAAATTACAATTTCACAATTTATTTAATTAATTTATGAAAATTAGAAAATATTAATAAAATAATAAAAAATTCACAAAAATCAAAATAAATTCCAAAAATTCTACAAAAATTACAGGATGTAGATTGAGCTACTAGGAACAATCTTTATGAAGAGTAAGCTTGAATGATTAGAATTGAAGTTCAAAAAAATCAAGAACTCAAAGTGGCTGAAAATGAAATTGGTTACCAAAGAAAATCTAGACCAAATAAAGTGAAACCAAGCTTAGAAATGCACTCACTGGAGCTCAAGGAAGAGATAGAAACTGGCGGCATCCAATTTAGTGGTCGAAAAAGGGTTGAACAACGTTGAGCTGAAATTCGGCTTACTCAAGTTTCCATGGCCAAAACTCATTGGAAAAGGAAACTACAGGTGGCGGAGGAAGCTTGGGGAGGGTGGTTTCATGCCAGGAGGCACACTGACGACAAGGGGAGAGGTTGCAATGGCAAAGATTTGAGGGAGAGGACGTCGGGCGTGAGGTTAGGGATGAGTGGCAGTTTGTGTAATTTTGATAAACTTTATATATATATATATATCTTCAACTTTTAATATTATAATATATTAATATTATATTCAAAAATAATTCTACACCACATGTTAAAAAATCAAACTAATATCTATATACATATACATATATATAACACATATTAATTTAATAAAACTATATAATATATACTTAATTAAAAATAAACCCTAAATTATTAAATATGTTTATATATTAATACGATAATTAAAATCATGCATGGACTCATGCAAAAATGTAAAACCGACTAACATAATAATAAATATTTATTTAGGTTTTAATTTTTTCAAAAATAAAATTCTCAAAAAATTTTTACGTAAGAAATTTAAAATAATTTAAATAACTTTAATAATTAACAAACTAATTAAATAATCAAATATATTTATTAAAATTATTAACACTGTATATCCCGATTCAATTTAAAAATATTAAAATCTCAGGATATTACATGGTAGGTTTGTGTCACCCTATAAATATGTAAGTTTAGGACTATATGAGTTTATTTTTGGTTATCAATAAAATTCTCTAAGAGACGTAATTTCCTTTTTCTTTAAATTTTTGGTATTCTCTTTGAATCAATGGATCTTTGATGCTTATTTCCTAGTATTCTTGTTGAATCAACAGGTTGTAGAAGATTATTTTCCAGCATTTATGCGCAAATCAATGGAATATAATATTTATCCTATTTGTTATTTTATTTTATTTTAAATCTTTATTTCTTTAAGCTTTTGCTACATCAGATAGTTCATGTTGATTTTGATGGATGTAATCAATTTGGTGAACACTTTTTTGTTTCATGGATAAACATTGATTATTCTACCAATTTTTTTAAAACTGACCATTACTTGCTTTATAATGATGTTTGATTCTGAAAGCATATATACATGAATGAGTAGTGGTCACCTTTTATTGGTCATATAATTGCATATTTGAAGAAATCCAATGATTATATTTTATGCATCAATATATGTGCAAGATTGAAAGATCTTTTTTGTACTGGATTCAAATTTGCTTTATAGCAGAAGGAGTAAAGAATTGCGCAGATGTTGTTTTGGCCTATGAAGGTTGCAACTTCTGCTTTGGCATAAGAAGTGATTCTAACTATACTTGTCTCTAGTTTATGTCATGACCCAAAATAGGGGCCACGACCGGCGCTAGGGAACAGGAATTCTTTCGAATCTGGAACCCGTAGCAAGCCTAGAAAATTAAAATAAACATGCAATAGTAATAATAACAATATATATTGCAGCGGAAATAAAATTCATAAATATAATAATAGCATATGCACCAACTGGATTTAAATCAATTCCTCATCATTTCATATATATAAATCTTTTAATACAAATCCAGTTCAAATATATAATACAACATCTCTTTAAATATTTAATGACTACTGCAGTGTCTAGATAAATAAAACTCAAGACCTCAGAGAAGCAGTTTACATAAAGAAGCCGGGGCGGAAGAAATCCGACGTACAGGCCTGCTACTGAGGTATAAAGATGATGACTCTCCTGAAAAATAGTCAATGGAGGGGAGTCAGACCTCACTGAGTGAATTACTATAATATATATACATGCATACTAAATGCCAATGCATACAATCAAAAGTATATATAATATGTATATATACTGGCAAATACACACAAATGCAAGAAATTCGTTTTATATATTTTACTGAAAATCATCGTTTATGAAGGATCAAATAGAACCCTAGAATATCGCAACCTCAAACAGTGTTAGACAACACTCTAGCCATACAGGCTCACTTATTCCAAAATATTCACTTATTCCATTTAGACAGTAGACTGGCCCCGAGACACTAAGTCAACCGAGCTCCAGCAGTCTGACTGCCAGTGTGATTGGCCCCGAGACACTTGGTTAACCGAGCTCCAGCAATCACACTCCTAAATCATATCTCACACATCAAATAATCATATCCAATCAATATCCATAAATGGTTAGTAGTGTAGCCTAAATGCTATAAGCGCACCGGTACGTACTCGGTCCTAGTGCTGCCCACTAGGTAGCATGTTCTATTGATATCCTTCATTAATAAATATAAAACATTCATTCACAAATAAATGATGCATGAAATTAAATAAAATAACATTATAAACCATATATATACTAGAAATATACCAAAAATAAACTAGGTATATTTCGAGTATATATACGTCAAATGAATCCAATCAAATTATAAATTAAGCTAGAAATATATTTAAAAACATTTTAAACATAATTTATTAATAAAATATGCATATAATTTAATATATACCAAAAATAAACCAATAATAAACTAAATAAAAACTTAAGTAATAATCAAATTATTTATGCATATTTAATCAAAATAAAACATGCATTTCTAAATCATGCATCCTAAACATATATATATAAAATATCAACTCACACTTAGTGCACTCCACGAGATGGATCCGACGGGCCTGGTCCACTAGGTCTCGGTCTCGGCGCAACTAAACAAACAATAACGTCAGAAATCAGAATAACCCTAACAGAAATCCTAGAATTCGATCTAGAATATTAAACACAGAATCAAAATTAGGGTTCGACCGGATATCACGTTTTACAAGAATTCTACCAAAATTTCGGCAGAACCTCCCCTGTAAAACGGACATCTCTCTACTCAAAGAGTAGAACTGACCCTGCAAAGAAACACACTTCAAAAAATAGGCACAACAACAAATCCATAACCCCTCGGTCGGACTCCAAACTACAGTCTACCGACCGGGGTCCACAATTCACGGAACAATTATGAAAATACCAAAAATACCCTTATAACATAGAAATTCATTTTATAGGTAAAAATTACATAATTAACCTTAAAACACAATAAAAACCGATAAAAACTCATTTTATTAGTAAAACCGTATATTATATATATAATTAAAAATAATTCATGAAAAATAGTTTTAATTAGTTAAAAATACTAAATAATTTGTAGAAATCATTTTTATACCTTAAATAACTATTAAAACCAATTAAATTACATTTTTAGCCAATTTTGTGTAAAATTACCAAAATACCCCTATATATAAATATACTATAATTACTTCAAAAATTCACTAAAAATACTATAATTATCCAAAAATTAATTTTCTCAACATATTTATCAATAATATCAATAATTAAACTCAATTAACCAATTAAATTAAATTAAAAACACAATTAACCTAATTTTCCCAAAATTACATAAACTCAAATAATTCAAAATAAATACTTAGAAATTCATAAAAATTCCAAATAAATTCCTATAATTCATTTCAACACCTATAATTACCATAAAACACAATTTCATAATTTATTTAATTAATTTCCGAAAATTAGAAAATAATATTAAAATATTCAAAAATACCCAAAAATCAAAATAATCTCCAAAAATTATAAAAAAATTCATACATGTAGATTAAGCTAAGGGGAACAACATTTTTGAAGGGAGTTTTCATGAATCAATCAATTCAAACCTCAAAAAAATCAAAAATCCTAATGTGGCCGAAATCAAAAATTTGAAACCTAAGCAAATCAAGAACAATTCAGCTCAAACCAAAGCTAGAATCACACTCACCGGAGCTCAAGGAGAAGAAAGAGACTGGTGGTGGCGGTGTCAAAAATGGTGGCCGAAAACGTCGTGATCGACAGTGGTTCGATTTTCGACTTCTCCGGCCAAAAACCGACCTCCAGGCGCCGAAAATGGCTGCTACAGGCGGCGAGGAAGGTTGGGGAAGGTGGTGGCACATCAGACGGCACACCAACGGTGAGAAATCGACAGTTGCAGGCGGTGGTTGGCGGTGAGGATGAAGATCGGGGAAGAAGGAGAGATCGGGGGCAAAATGGTAATTTTTTCAAAAGTTTGATTTTTGATATATTATATGTATATATATATACTTTATACAATATATTAAAATAATATTAAATTACACACATTAAATATACACCACACACATATAATTTAATATTAATTAAAAATAATTAAATAACAATAAAATAAATAAACAATTAATAAAATATTAGGGTAATATTAATTAAACCCTAATTAAATAAATAAGTACACCTAGGCTTTATTTAGTATTTTAAAAATAAGTATGAGTTCATGCAAGTCCGAAAATGTATTTAAAATAATTAATAATAAATTATTTACGTGAAAATTTCCCCGAAAATGAAAGTCTCGGGAAAATTTTACGTAAAGCACTATAAATAATACACAATAATTAAAATAGGTTTTAAATACATATCAACTCGTAAAAATATCATAGTATATATATAAAAAAATTATTAACACTGCATATCCTGATACAGTGTAAAAATATTTAAAAATACGGGATATTACAGTCTTCCCCCCTTACAAGAATTCGTCCCCGAATTCCAGAAAGAAAAGATTACAGGATCAGGAAAGAAAGAGATACGGGTAAGAAGCTCGCATCTCAGCTTCAGTCTCCCACGTATGCTCCTCAACTCTGTCATTATGCCACAGAACCTTGACCATCGGAATCTGCTTCGATCGCAACTGTCGAACTTGATAATCAACGATCGCCACAGGTTCTTCCACAAACTCCAAATCTTCACTCACTTCTACACTGTCGGGCTACAACACGTGTGAAGGGTTTGAGATATACTTCCTCAGCATCGAGATATGAAACACTGGATGCACTTGCGACATACTCGAAGGCAAATCCAACCGATATGCAACAGTGCCAACTCTCTCCAGAATCTCAAACGGTCCGATATATCTCGGTGCCAACTTACCCTTCCTGCCAAATCTCATCACACCCTTCATCGGAGATACCTTCAGAAAAATGAAATCTCCAACCTGAAACTCCATATCTCTGAGCCTAGGATCCGCATAACTCTTCTGTCTACTAATTGCGGTCTCTAATCTGCGCTTAATCACAACGACTTTCTCTACAGCATCCTGAACCATCTCAGGCCCAGTCAAAGCTCTCTCACCAATCTCATCCCAACTCAATGGGGATCTACACTTCCTTCCATATAATGCCTCATACGGTGCCATGCCAATACTACTATGGTAGCTGTTATTATATGCAAACTCAACGAGTGGCAAATGATCATCCCAGCTACCTCCCAAATCCAGGACACACATCCTTAACATATCTTCCAGTGTCTGGATCGTCCTCTCAGACTGACCATCTGTCTAAGGATGAAAAGTAGTACTGAAATCCAACCTAGTGCCCATCGCTTCCTGCAACTTCTGCCAAAAATGAGAGGTAAACACTGAACCTCTATCTGACATAATGGACATTGGTACTCCATGAAGGCATACGATATGCTTCACATACAGCTTCGCCAATCTAGCTATAGAATAAGTGGCTTTCACAGGTAAGAAATGTGCAGACTTCGTCAATCTGTCTACAATCACCCAGATGGAATCGTATCCATCCTTTGAATGAGGTCAACCGACCACAAAATCCATAGTTATCCTTTCCTACTTCCACTCGGGAATAGGAAGAGGCTGAAGCTTCCCAGAAGGCTTCTGATGTTCGGATTTCACTTGTTGACAAGTCAAACACTTAGCAACATAATCAGCGACATCCTTCTTTAATCCGTCCCACCAGTACAAATCTCTGATACTGTGGTACATTTTAGTGACACCTGGATGTACGCTATAAGCTGTGGAGTGTGCTTCCTCTAGGATCTCTTCTCTCAAATCATCCACATCAGGAACACATAATCTACCACTGATCCATAACACACCATCATCATCAAGTGTGAAATCAGTGAACTTCCCTGCTCTGAGATTCTCTGTAAGCTCTTCCAGAATAGGATCTCGACTTTAAGCTGCTTTAATCCTATCCCTCAATACAGATCGCACTTTAAACTGAGCTAGCAGTCCACCTGATCTACTAATCTTCATCATCAGACCTTGATCCACCAACAGATGCAACTCCCGGATCAACGGTCTCCTCTCAACGCTAATATGAGCAAGACTGCCTGAGGACTTTCTACTCAAGGCATCTGCTACCACATTAGCTTTACCCGGATGATATAGAATCTCATAGTCATAATCCTTCAACAATTCCAACCATCTCCTCTGCCTCAGATTCAGATCTCTCTGCTGAAAAATGTACTTAAGGCTCTTGTGATCAGTAAATATCTCACAAGTCACCCCGTACAAATAATGTCTCCAGATCTTCAAAGCAAAGATCACTGCAGCCATCTCTAGGTCATGTGTGGGATAGTTCTACTCATGCTTCTTCAACTGCCTCAAAGCATAGGCTATCACCCTTCCATTCTGCATCAACACATAGCCAAGGCCAATTCTAGAGGCATCACAATAAACTATGAACTTATCCACACTGTTAGGCAAAGCTAATACTGGGGCGGTGGTCAACTTCTCCTTCAACAACTGAAAACTATTCTCACAAGCTTCTGACCACTCGAATCTAATATTCTTCTGAGTCAAGCGAGTCATAGGGGCTGCTATTCTAGAAAAATCCTGCATAAACCGCTTATAATACCCGGCTAAACCTAGAAAACTCCGAATCTCTGTAACAAAAGTCGGTCTAGGCCACTCAGACACTGCCTCAATCTTCTGTGGATTAACCTGGATACCCTCTTTAGACACTATGTGTCCAAGAAAAGAAACACTCTCCATCCAGAAATCACACTTTGAGAATTTAGCATAAAGCTGATGATCTCTCAGTGTCTATAGTATAATCCTCAAATGATATACATGCTCCTCCATACTCCTAGAATATACCAGTATATCATTAATGAAGACTACCACAAACTGATCCACATACGGTATGAATACCCTGTTCATCAGGTCCATAAAAGCTGCTGGTGCATTAGTCAAACCAAAAGACATCACCAAAAACTCATAATGGCCATATCTAGTACAGAATGCTGTCTTAGGAACATCGGCTTCACTAATCCGCAGCTGATGATAACCTGACCTCAAGTCAACCTTAGAAAAGAACTATGCACCCTGTAGCTGATCAAACAAGTCATCTATCCTCGGGAGAGGATACTTGTTCTTCACTGTCACCTTATTCAGCTCTCTGTAGTCAATGCACAGTCTCAGGGTACCATCCTTCTTCTTCATAAACAGGACTGGTGCACCCCAAGGAGAAACACTGGGTCTGATAAAACCGTTATCTAACAACTCTTGTAACTGCTCCTTCAACTCTTTCAACTCTGCAAGAGCCATTCTGTAGGGTGGCATAAATATAGGAGTAGTACCTGGAACCACATCTATACAAAACTCAATCTCTCTATGAGGTGGTAAACCTGGCAACTCCTCGGGAAAACATCAGAAAACTCACAAGCAACAGGAACATCTGTGAGTGACAACTTCTCCACTAAAGTATCCCTAACCAATGCCAAATATCCCTGACATCCTTTCCTTAACAACTTCCTAGCCGTAATAGCAGAAATAAGATTCTGAGGTGCTGAACTCCTATCACCCACAAACTTAAACTCTCCTTCATCAGGAATTCTGAAAGTCACCTCTTTATTCCTGCAATCTTCCACGGCATAGTGCTGAGATAACTAATCCATTCCCAAAATAACATCAAACTCCATCACATCCAACAGAATCAAATCAGCAGATAATTCTCTATCTCCCACGAGAACTGGACAACCAGAAAGAACAATATCGGTGTCCAAGGAATCGCTCAGAGGAGTGGCAACAGACAAAGGAAAAGCCATCCTTGAAGCTTGCCAACAAGATTTAAAAGCAAAAATAGGAGAAACAAACGAATGCGTGGCACCCGGATCAAACAAAACCCATGCATCTAGGTAACAAACAGAAATAATACCTACCACGACTGCATTAGATGCCTGAGCATCCTGCTGAGTAAGATGGAAAACTCTGGCCTGACCTCGACCTCCCTGCTGACTGGTAGAAGCCTGGCCAACACCTCTGGCACCTCCTCTAGTACCTCTACCATGACTCTGCTGTGGAACAAGCTGAGTGGAACTCTGATGCTGAACTGGTGGTAACTGAAATGGCATGGGTGCAGCACTAGCAATTGACTGCTGTGGGAATCGCGGAATCTGCGATTGCTGATACCCCGAGTAAGGACACGATCTGGCAAAATGTCTTGTCTGCCCGCATCTGAAGCATGTCAGTGGTGTCAGATAACACGGTCCCTGATGGACTCTACCACAAGTCTGACAAACACTGGCTGCTGATCCAGAACTACGACCACTGTTGTTGCTCAAAGCACCTGACCCAAATCTGAACGGTCTACGCTGACCTCCTCGGCCATGTCTACTGCTCCGATGCACTCGCTGCTGTCTCTGACTCTGCTGAGTCAGACCTCGCTGCTGACTACTCGATCCAACATGAAAACTAGAATACGGAGTAGCCTGTAATCCATTCGACTGTACTCCCAGCTGGTAATAATCAGGCATAGCTCTCTGCCTAACTAGCCTTAGCTCAATCTCCTTGGTTAACTAATCACAGACTCCAGAGTAAGGCCTGTTGTAGGCATACCAGCAAAAGCAGAACCCAAACCAGTGACATAGGTAGTGACTGCAAAATACTGATCTCGCATCTAATCCTCTGTATATCTACCCAGACGAAGAAACTCTTGGGTGTACTCCTCTATAGATCGATCTCCATGAGAAATACTGGTCAACCGGAGACGATAGCTCATACGGAGAGGCTCTGGATAGAATCTCCTCATAAATCGCTCTCGAAACTGAGCCCAGGTCATCGTCATCATATAGGGCTGGATCATCTGAATGAACCAATCTAGGGCTGGTCCCTCAACAGACAACTCGACGATCATGATCCGCTGGTACTCGGTATGAGCAGTTCGAGTCCGAGTCTCGATCGCGTGCAGAAAGTCTAACCGATCGGAAGTACCGTCAAAAGCAATCCTGCCAACTCGGGCATAGAACAAAGCTACCTCAGGGTCAGACATACCCTGCTGATAGGCAGGCTGAACAACTAGAGGAACAGGAACATCAAACTCAGGCTCTACAGGCTCCTCGTCCTATAACTCTCTCTGCCTACGGTGACTTGCCGTTCCTCGAGGTCTACCTCTGCCACGACCTCTATGTCTAACTGGCTGCTTAGGAGGTAAAACCTCATCCTGAAAAGACTCATCATCCTCAGCCTCAACGACCGATGGAGCGACATGCGCTCGCCTACTCATTCTGAAAACACAACAGAATGATTCAGACAAAATAGACAATGGAGGAATAACGCAGAAAACTAAGCAAGGAATACTTATCAAGACATACTTGAACCTAATTCATTGCAGTAGTTACCAAAAGAAAACACAACTTTGAAAACTAGGGCCACAACTCACATAACTAAGCCCTGACACAGAACTCCGCTCTGATACCAACTTTGTCACGACCCAAAACAGGGGTCATGACCGGCGCTACGGAACAGGAATTCTTTCGAATCCGGAACCCGTAGCAAGCCTAAAAAATTAAAATAAACATGCAATAGTAATAATAACAATATATATTACAGCGGAAATAAAAGACATAAATATAATAATAGCATATGCACCAACTGGATTTAAATCAATTCCTCATCATTTCATATATATAAATCTTTTAATACAAATCCAGTTCAAATATATAATACAACATCTCTTTAAATATTTAATGACTACTGCAGTGTCTAGATAAATAAAACTCAAGACTCAGAGAAGCAGTTTACATAAAGAAGTCGGGGTGCTAGAAATCCGGCGTACAGGCCTACTACTGAGGTCTGAAGATGATGACTCTCCTGAAAAATAGTCAACGGAGGGGAGTTAGACCTCACTAAGTGAATTACTATAATATATATACATGCATACTAAATGCCAATGCATACAATCAAAAGTATATATAATATGTATATATACAGGCAAATACACACAAATGCAAGAAATTCATTTTATATATTTTACTGAAAATCATCGTTTATGAAGGATCAAATAGAACCCTAGAATATCACAACCTCAAAACAGTGCTAGACAACACTCTAGCCATACAGGCTCACTTATTCCAAAATATTCACTTATTCCATTTAGACAATAGACTGGCCCCGAGACACTAAGTCCACCGAGCTCCAGCAGTCTGACTGCCAGTGTGATTGGCCCCGAGACACTTGGTCAACCAAGCTCCAGCAATCACACTCCTAAATCATATCTCACACATTAAATAATCATATCCAATCAATATCCATAAATGGTTAGTAGTATAGCCTAAATGCTATAAGCGCACCGGTACGTACTCGGTCCTAGTGCTGCCCACTAGGTAGCATGTTCTATTGATATCCTTCATTAATAAATATAAAACATTCATTCACAAATAAATGATGCATGAAATTAAATAAAATAACATTATAAACCATATATATACTAGAAATATACCAAAAATAAACCAGGTATATTTCGAGTATATATACGTCAAATGAATCCAATCAAATTGTAAATTAAGCTAGAAATATATTTAAAAACATTTTAAACATAATTTATTAATAAAACATGCATATAATTTAATATATACCAAAAATAAACTAAATATAAACTTAAGTAATAATCAAATTATTTATGCATATTTAATCAAAATAAAACATGCATTTCTAAATCATGCATCCTAAGCATATATATATAAAATAGCAACTCACACTTAGTGCACTCCACGAGATGGATCCGACGGGCCTGGTCCACTAGGTCTTGGTCTCAGCACAACTAAACAAACAATAACGACAGAAATCAGAATAACCCTAACAGAAATCCTAGAATTCGATCTAGAATATTAAACACAGAATCAAAATTAGGGTTCGACTGGATATCACGTTTTACGAGAATTCTACCAAAAATTCGACAGAACCTCCCCTGTAAAATGGACATCTCTCTACTCAAAGAGTAGAGCCGACCCTGCAAAGAAACATACTTCAAAAAATAGGCACAACAACAAATCCTCAACCCCTCGGTCGGACTCCAAACTACAGTCTACCGACCGGGGTCCACAATTCACGGAATAATTATGAAAATACCAAAAATACCCTTATAACATAGAACTTCATTTTATAGGTAAAAATTACATAATTAACCTTAAAACACAATAAAAACCTATAAAAACTCATTTTATCAGTAAAACCGTATATTATATATATAATTAAAAATAATTCACGAAAAATAGTTTTAATTAGTTAAAAATACTAAATAATTTGTAGAAATCATTTTTATACCTTAAATAACTATTAAAACCAATTAAATTACATTTTTAGCCAATTTTGTGTAAAATTACCAAAATACCCCTATATATATATATAAATATACTATAATTATTTCAAAAATTCACTAAAAATAGTATAATTATCCAAAAATTAATTTTCTCAACATATTTATCAATAATATCAATAATTAAACTCAATTAAACTCAATTAACCAATTAAATTAAATTAAAAACATAATTAACCTAATTTTTCCAAAATTACATAAACTCAAATAATTCAAAATAAATACTTAGAAATTCATAAAAATTCCAAATAAATTCCTATAATTCATTTCAACACCTATAATTACCATAAAATACAATTTCATAATTTATTTAATTAATTTCCGAAAATTAGAAAATAATATTAAAATATTCAAAAATACCCAAAAATCAAAATAATCTCCAAAAATTATAAAAAAATTCATACATGTAGATTAAGCTAAGGGGAACAACATTTTTGAAGGGATTTTTCATGAATCAATCAATTCAAACCTCAAAAAAATCAAAAATCCTAATGTAGCCGAAATCAAAAATTCGAAACCTAAGCAAATCAAGAACAATTCAGCTCAAACCAAAGCTAGAATCACACTCACCAGAGCTCAAGGAGAAGAAAGAGTCTGGTGGTGTTGAAAATGGTGGCCGGAAACGTCGTGATCGACGGTGGTTCGACTTTTGGCTTCTCCGGTAAAAAATCGACCTCCAGACACCAGAAACAGCTGCTACAGGTGGCGAGGAAGGTTGGAGAAGGTGGTGGCACACCGGATGGCACACTAATGGTGAGAAATTTGCAGTTGCAGGCGGTGGTTGGCGGTGAGGATGAAGATCGGGGAAGAAGGAGAGATCGGGGGCAAAATGGTAATTTTTCCAAAAGTTTGATTTTTGATATATTATATGTATATATATATACTTTATACTATATATTAAAATAATATTAAATTACACACATTAAATATACACCACACACATATAATTTAATATTAATTAAAAATAATTAAATAACAATAAAATAAATAATTAATTAATAAAATATTAGGGTAATATTAATTAAACCCTAATTAAATAAATAAGTACACCTAGGCTTTATTTAGTATTTTAAAAATACGTATGAGTTCATGCAAGTCCAAAAATGTATTTAAAATAATTAATAATAAATTATTTACGTGAAAATTTCCCCGAAAATGAAAGTCTCGGGAAAATTTTACGTAAAACACTATAAATAATACACAATATTTAAAATAGGTTTTAAATACATATCAACTCGTAAAAATATCATAGTATATATATACAAAAATTATTAACACTGCATATCCCGATACAGTGTAAAAATATTTAAAAATACGGGATATTACAGTTTATGAGTCTAACTATACCAACTATACTTGCCTTGGTCCCTTCCGATTCTTTTTTTTTTGTGTACTTTTGGTTTTCCATTCATTTGTCTATTTTATTTTTTTTAGTTTTGAAGATTGTATATGAGATTATTTGTTTTATCCTGTAATATGTATTTAGTGCGTAATATATAAGAGACAATGATTTTTTATGTCTTCTTTTAATAATTAAAATTAATATTTAATAATTAAAACAATACAAATTAAAATTATAAAACTAAAATAAAATGTGGAATTACCCTAAACAAAAGTATAGTACAAAAGTTGCTTCATACAAATAGTGACTACTTTTAAAAAATAAAAAAATAAACAGTGACTATACTAGCGATAAAGCATTTCATCTTTATTGCAATGTGAGGTCCATTTACAATGTTGCAAAAATTTCCAAATACGTAGACATGATAACAGGTCAATAGCCCTAACGACTAAAAGCTAGTGACTATGGACAAGTAAAGAAAGCAAAAAAATAAGGGAAAAAATTAGAAATAAGACTTAATGAAATAAGAGCTATATCAATGAATTGTCGTATGTGACACTGATCCAATTGCTCGCAAAACTTGACAAAATAATCTCCTTAATTATTATTCTCTTTGCTTTTTGTTTTGTGGCATTAAGAGCAATGACTATTTCATTCGTTAAAAAAACTACCAACCAATTAACATCATTAGAATCTTGTTATCTTTTCCATCTCATCTCTCTCTCATATTTCTTATTGTTAGAAATAAATTCATGGAAGAAGAGCAATAACCACCATATGTGTTGCAGGTCAACTACATGTAGCAGCAACAACTTTATAGCAGTGTAAGAATTATGTTCCCAGAAATTGTGAAGATCGGAGAAGACAACATTAGTGTTACTAATAGCAAAGATGGTGGTAGTGGTGTTCTTAATGTTTATGTTGTTGTTGGTAAATGATAACCCATATATATATTCCTATTATAACAAGGGTTAATTGTCCTAAAGAGGAGTTACTTGCTGGAAAAGCATAACCAATCTAAATAGGAAGAAAATCCCTAATTAAGAAGACATTTGAATAAGAAGACACCTGGATAGGAAGATACTCATCAGGAAGGACATAAATCCCTAAAGATGAAGAATCCTATTCTCTCAGGTTTGAACATTACTATCTCTATAAATACTTCCCATATCCCTCATTCTTATTCGTTCTAATTTTCTTACTCATTACTCTCTTTATTTCTCTAAACACTCTCTCTACTCTCTCCAATTTAAGCATCAGAGGGTTCGTGAGGATCCTCCCCTCTCTCATATTGCCTTTTATTAATTACTTGCTTGTAGGACTCAGAGGTTCTGTAATGACCCATATTTTTGAATATTTTTATTTTAAAATGAGATATGCAGTGTTAATAAAATTAAAAGTTAAATTTAATTATTCTATTTTTATTTTATTATTTTACAATTAATTATTATTAATTTATGTTTAAATAATTTTCCTACGTAAATATAATATTTTTGGTCATTTGATTTGCATGATTATTTTAACATTTTTATTCTATTATTGTTTTATTAATTTCCCTAATTATTTTATTAATTGTATTATTATTTTATGTGTTATATATTATAATAATTAGGGTTTATTATTATTTTATGTGTGTTATATATATATATATATATGTGTGTGTGTGTGTGTACATATATATATATATATATATATATATATAATATGTGTGTGGTGTAGATTTAAGTTATATATTATTATATTATTAAATAAAGTTTATTTAATTATATAATATAGTATTATATACATATAATATATATACATTCAATCAAAAACACAAACACATATATACATATATACCTACCCTCCCCGTAAACCACCATCACCCTCCGCCCATCACCGTCTGTTCCCTCACTATTAGTGTGCCGTCTGGCCTTCCAGCACCTTTAGTCACCTTCCGTCGCCCTCCACCTTCTTCTTCAGTCGTCGACGAGCGACTGTGGCGGTAAGAAATCGAAACTCGAGCTCTCCTTCGTTCCAAGCATTTTCAGCCACCGTTTTCCTCACCGTCGGTCTTGTTCTCTTCCTCTCTTGCTGGTGAGTGTGAATTCAAGCTCCATTTAGCTTAAAATCTTAATTTGGTTGGGTGTTTAGTGATTTTTAGATTTCAGTTCATTAGGGTTTTGAATTTTTTTTGGGTTGTTAATGGTTGATTCGCACAAAATCCCTTTACAAATGTTGATTCTAGTAGCTTAATCTACTTCCATGAATTTTTATGTGATTTTTGAAATTTATTTTGATTTTTGTGAATTTTTGAATATTTTATTAATTTTCGTAAATTAATTATATAAATTATGAATGTATGATTTTTGGTGTTATTATTAATTTTTATTAATTTTAGAGTTGAGTATCTAATTTTTGTGATTTTTATATAGTTTTTATAATTATTTTTAGTTTATGTCAATTTTGAAAAATTAGGTTAAATATATATTTTGGTAGAAATTATTTTTTAATTGTTTGTTTTTGTTGATAATAATGAGATATATGTTGAGAAAATAATTTTTGTGTATTTATATAATTTTTATTGAATTTTTGAGTAATATTAGTATATTATGTGTAATTTTTGAATATTAGAGTTAATCGTGTAATTTGGTGATAATTTTAGTTAAAGATTATGTTTAATTGGTTTTAACATTATTTGAGGTATAAAAATAATACTAATTTTCAAAAGTTATTTTCAAATAATATATTATATACTATTTTTTTACTAAAATGGATTTTTAGTAATTTTTAATATGTATTTGGACTAATTAAGCTATTTGGATTAGTAAAATGAATTTTTATTAAATTATATTGAATTATCAAGAAAATTTGATTTTAATAATATTATATTATTATTTAGGGTTTTTAAGTAATTATTGGGAAAATAATTATTTTGGTGTTTTAATATTAAATATGTTATATTTTGATATTTTGAGGGTATTTATGGTATTTATTGATTTTTAATATATTTTATTGTATTATTTGAATTTTTGGTGAATTGTGGACCTCGGTTGGGAGATTTTGTAGTTCGGGATTCCACCCGAGGATTTGTGTGAGTTTTGGTTTAGAAGTGTATTTTTCTTGCAGGATCGGCTCTAATTTTTAGTAGAGAGATGTCCATTTTACAGAGGAGGTTCTGTCAAATTTTTGATAGAATTCTCGTAAAATGTGACATCAGATCAATTATGTGTCTATCTGTATTTTGTAGTTCTAGATTGAGTCTCTAGAAATTAAGTTAGATGTATTCTGATTTTCGTGATCATTTTATTTGTTTAGCTGAGCTGAGACTGTGGCCTAGTAGACTAGACCCGTTGGACCAGTCTCGAGGAGTGCATACCTGTGAGTTGTTATTTTATATATACATTGCACTTAGGTTGCATGTTTTAGAAATACATGTTTTAAATGTATAATTATGCATAATTGTTTTATTAAATGATTAGTATACTTTAGGTATATTTTTAGTATACTTTTAATATATTTATAAATAAATGCATGTTTTACTTTCAATAAATATACCTAGCATGTTTTAGTATATTGTATGATTGATTTGAAATTATTTGACATATATATACTCGAAATATACTTAGTTTATTTTAGGCATATTTTTTGTATATATGTGGTATATTCTATCATTTTGAATGTCATTTTGCATTATTTATTTTTGATTGAATGGTTTATTTTTAAAATGAAGGATATCGATATAACGTGCTACCTAGAGGGTAGCACTAAGACCAAGTACGTACCGGTGTGATAGATTGTAGGGTTGAATTACTAACTTATTTGTGGAATCATGGTTTGATTGATTTGATTGATATGTGATGTGATTGATGGTATGATTGCTAGAGCTCGATTGACCAAGTGTCTCGGGGCCAATCACACTGGCAGTCAGACTACTGGAGCTCGGTTGACTTAGTGTCTCGGGGCCAGTCTACTATCCATATGGATTAAGTGAATTTATTTAGAATTAAGTGAGCTAGTATGGCTAGAGTGATTTCTGTTGTTAATTGAGGTTGTGATCATTTGGGGTTCTATTTGATCATTTAAAACTTATATTTTTCAGTATTATAAAATAATTTGATTTTCAGCTTCTATGTGCACATGCCTTAATATTTATTTATTATATACACATGATTGTTTGCATTGGACATATAGGAGATGCATGTATATGTATTATAAAAATTCACTCAGTGAGGTCTGACTCCCCTCAGTTGATATTTTTACAAGAGAGTCATCTTCTTCAGACCTCAGCAGTAGGCCTATCCATCGGATTTCTTCCGCCCTGGATCTATTATGTAAATCATCTACCTAGTTTTATATTGTACTCTAGAAACTACAGTAGTTGTATTCGTATTAGTTGTGGGTTGTATTTATATTTATTGATTATGATTTTAATTCAGAGGCTATTCTCTGAATAGTGTATTAAAATATTTTTTTGATATGAGGAGATTATTTTTTTATCATATGGATTTAAGATTTAAATTCTGATATATATATATATATATATATATATATATATATATATATATATATATATATATATATATATATATATATATATATATATATAATTTATTGCATGTTTTTATTCTTTTAAGGCTTGCTACGAGTTCCAGATTCAAAAAAATTCCCATTCCCTAGCGCTGGTCATGGCCCTTAGTTCCTATTCCCTAGCGTTGGTCATGCCCCTAGTTTGGGTCGTGACAAAGTTGGTATCAGAGCGGAGTTTTGTATCAGGGCCTTAGTTATTTGAGTTGTGGCCCTAGATTTTCTGAGTTGTGTTTTCTTTTTGAAACTACTGCAGTTAATTAGGTTCGAGTATATATTTAAGTATTCCTTGATTTAGGTTTCTGCGTTATCCTTAGTTGTTTGTCTTGTCTGAATCCTTCTGCTTGTCTTTTCAGAATGAGGAGATGAGCACATGTTGCTCCACCGATTGTTAAGGCCGAGGATGATGAGTCCTTTCAGGATGAAGTTTTACCTCCTAAGCCACCAGCCAGGTGTCATGACCCAAAACAAGGGCCATGACCGGCGTTAGGGAACAGGAGTTCTTTCGAATCCGGAACCCATAGCAAGCCTAAAATAAAATAAAACATGCAATAATAATAATAACATCACAATTAAGTAAAATATTATGCAACGGAATAAAATCATAAATATCAAAATAATAATCCACCACGGGATTTAAATCAAATCCTCATCTCATATATATAAATAAACTTTTAATACAAGTTTCAGTTCAAATATTTAAAGTACATATCTCACGACTTTATACAACTACTGCAGTGTCTAGATTATAAAAATAAAACTCAAGTAAGCAGTTTACATAATGAAGCCGGGGCGGAAGAAATCCGGCGTACAGGTCTGCTACTGAGGTCTGACGAAGATGACTCTCCTGAAAAATAGTCAACGGAGGGGAGTCAGACCTCACCGAGTGAATTACTATAATATATATACATGCATACTAAATGACAATGAATACAGTCAATAGTATATATCTAATAAGTATATATACAAGCAAATATACGCAGATGCAATAAAATCATTTTATATATTTTTATTTAAAATCATTGTTTATGAAGGATCAAATAGAACCCTAGAAAATCGCAACCTTAAAACAATGTTAAACAACACTCTAGCCATACAGGCTCACTTATTCCAAATATATTCACTTGATCCATTTGGACAGTAGATTGGCCTTGAGACACTAAGTCAACTGAGCTCCAACAGTCTGACTGTCAGTGTGATTGGCCCCGAGACACTTGGTCAACCGAGCTCCAGCAATCACACTCCCAAATTCTTTCTCACACATCAAATAATCAAATCCAATAAATATCCTCAAATAGGTTAGTAATATAGCCTAAATGCTATCAGCGTACCGGTACGTACTCGGTCCTAGTGCTGCCCACTAGGTAGCACGTTCTATTGATATCCTTCATTAAAATATAAAGCATACAGTCATAAAAGTAAAATATGCATGAATTGAATAAAATAGCAACATAAACCATATATACACTAAAAATATACCAAAAATAAACCAGGTATATTTCGAGTATATGTACGTCAAATAAATCCAATATAATCGTAAAAAAAACTAAATATATATTTAAAAACATGTTAAATATAAACGTTTAATAAAGCATGCATATAATTTAAAATATACCAAAAATAAACTAAAAATAAACTTAAATACTAATTGAATTATTTATGCATAATTAATCAAAATAACATACATTTCTAAATCATGCACCCTAAAGCATATATATTTATAGAACAGTAACTCACAATTATTGCGCTCCTCGAGATGGGTCCGATGGGCTTGGTCCATTAGGCCTCGGTCTCGATGCAACTAAACAAACAAATAACGATAGGAATTAGAATAAATCTAATGGAAACTCCTAAAAACTCGATCTAGATTACTAGACACAGAATTAAGTCAGAATCCGGTCGGATATCACATTTTACGAGAATTCTACTGAAAATCCGGCAGAACCTCCCTTGTAAAATGGACATCTCTCTACTCAAAGAGTAGAGTCGGCCTTGCAAAGAAACACACTTCAAAAAATAGACACAGAATCACAATCACAACCCCTCGGTCGGACTCCAAACTACAGTTTACCGACCGAGGTCCACAATTCACAAAATAATATAGAAATACCAAAAATACCCTTATATCATAGAAATAAATTTAATAAGTAGAAATTACATAATTAACCCTAAAGCACAGTAAAAACTGATAAAAACTCATTTTATTAGAAAAATCGTATATTATATATATAATTGAAAATAATTTACGAAAAATAGTTTTAATTAGTTAAAAATACTAAATAATTTGTAGAAATCATTTTTATACCCTAAATAACTATTAAAACTGTGACGACCCAAAACAGGGGCCATGACCGACGCTAGGGAACGGGAAATCTTTCGAATCCGGAACCCGTAGCAAGCCTAAAAATAAGATAAAGCATGCAATAGTAATAATAACAACACTTGATAAATTAAATACTGTGCAACAAAATAAAATCATAAATATCAAAATAATAATCCACATCTCATATATAGATAAATCCTTTGATACAAGTTTCAATTTAAATATTTAAAATTTCATATCTCATACAAATACAATACGCCAATCTCCAAAATGACCATAACTACTGCAGTGTCTAGATCATAAAGTAAAACTCAAGACTCAGATAAGCAGTTTGCATAATGAAGCCGGGGCGGAAGAAATCCGGCGTACAGGCCTGCTACTGAGGTCTGAGGAAGAAGACTCTCCTGAAAAATGGTCAACGGAGGGGAGTCAGACCTCACTGAGTGAATTACTATAATATATATACATGCATACTAAATGACAATGCACAGTCAATAGTATATATAATTATATATACAGGCAAATACACACAGATGCAATAAAATCATTTTTATATATTTTGTCTGAAAACCACTGGTTATGAAGGATCAAATAGAAACCTAGAAAATCGCAACCTCAAATCAGTGTCAGACAACACTCTAGCCACACAGGCTCACTTATTCCATTTAGAAAGTAGACTGGCCCCGAGACACTAAGTCGACCGAGCTCCAGCAGTCTGACTGTCAGTGTGATTGGCCCCGAGACACTTGGTCAACCGAGCTCCAGCAATCACACACCCAAATCATATCTCACACATCAAATAATCATATCCAATCGATATCCACAAATGGTTAGTAATATAGCCTAAATGCTATAAGCGTACCGGTACGTACTCGGTCCTAGTGCTGGCCACTAGGTAGCACATTCTATTGATATCCTTCATTTTAAATATAAAGCATACTTTCATAAAAATAAATGATGCATGAATTTAAATAAAATAGCAACATAAACCATATATATACTAGAAATATACCAAAAATAAACCAGGTATATTTCGAGCATATATACGTCAAATAAATCCATTTAAATTACAAAATAAACTAGAAATATACTTAAAAAACATTTTAAACATAATTCATTAGTAAAACATGCATATAATTTAAAATATACCGAAAATATACTAAAAATAAACCAAAATAAACTAAAAATAAACTTAAGTAATAATTGAATTATTTATGCATATTTAATCAAAATAAAACATACATTTCTAAATCATGCACCCTAAACATATATATATAAAATAGTAACTCACACTTAGTGCGCTCCTCGAGATGGGTCCGATGGGCCTGGTCCACTAGGCCTCGGTCTCGGCGTAACTAAACAAACAAAAATAATAGACATCAGAATAAACCTAACAGAAAACCCTAGAAAACTCGATCTAGAATATTAGACACAGAATTAAAAATCAGAATTCGACCGGATATCACGTTTTACGAGAATTCTATCAAAAATTCGACAGAACCTCCCCTGTAAAACGGACATCTCTCTACTCAAAGAGTAGAGCCGGCCCTGCAAAGAAATACACTTCAAAAAACAGACATAAAAACACATCCACAACCCCTCGGTTGGACTCCAAACTACAGTCTACCGACCGGGGTCCACAAACACAGAATAATATAAAATACCAAAAATACCCTTATAATATCATAGAAATACATTTTATAGGTAGAAATTACATAATTAACCTTAAAACACATTAAAAACCAATAAAAACTCATTTATTTAGAAAAATCGTATATTATATATATAATTGAAAATAATTCATGAAAAATAGTTTTAATTAATTAAAAATACTAAATAATTTGTAGAAATCATTTTTATACCTTAAATAACTATTAAAACCAATTAAATTACATTTTTAGCCAATTTAGTGTAAAATTACCAAAATACCCCTATATATATATATACTAAAATTACTCCAAAAATTCACCAAAAATCATATAATTATAAAAAATTAATTTTCTCAACATTTTTATCAATAATATCAATAATTAAACTCAATTAACTAATTAATTTCAATTAAAAACACAATTAACCTAATTTTCCAAAATTACATAAACCTAAATAAATTCAAAATAAATACATAGAAATTCATAAAAATTCCAAATAAATTTCTGTAATTCATTTTAACACCTATAATCACCAATAAACACAATTTCATAATTTATTTAATTAATTTTCGAAAATTAGAAAATAATATTAAAATATTCAAAAATACCCAAAAAATCAAAATAATCTCCAAAAATTCTACAAAAATGCATACATGTAGATTAAGCTAAGAGGAACACATTTGTGAAGGAATTTTTCATGAATCAATCAATTCAAAGTTCAAAAAATTCAAGAACCTAAAATGGCCGAATTTGAAAAATCGAAACCTAAGCAAATCAAGACCATTTTAAGTGAAACAAAGCTTGGAATCACACTCACTGGAGCTCAAGGAGAAGAAAGAGACCGGCGGTGTCAAAAATGGTGGCCGAAATCACGTCAATTGACGTTAGCTTCCACTTTCAGCTTTCCGGCCAAAAATGGGCTTCCCGATGCCGGAAACAGCTGCAGCAGGCGGCGGGGAAGGTTGGGGAAGGAGGTGGCACTCCGGGAGGCACACCGATGGTAAGAAAACGGCGGTAGCAGCGGTGGAACGGCGATGGGAACGGTCGGGGATGAAGAAGGAGGACGAATGGCAAATCCGTAAATAACTCAAACTTTATAATTTGTTTAATATTAAATGTATATATGTATATATATATATATACTTTACACTATATATTAAAATAATATAAAATCACACACATATTAAATATACACCACACACAAAAAATTTAATATTTTAAAATTTAATACACTTAAAAATAATTAAATAATACTAAAACTAATAATAAATAATAAAAATATTATGGTAATTATTTAAAACCTAATTAAATAAATAATTACACATATATTCGTTATTTAGTACTTTAAAAATATATATGAGTTCATGCAAGTCCGGAAATCTATTTAATATAATTAATAATAATTATTTACGTGAAAATTTCTCCGAAAATAGTATTCTCGGAAAATTTTTACGTAAAACACTTAAAATAATATACAATAATTAAAATGAGTTTTAAATACATATTAACTCGTAAAAATATCATAATTATATACAAAATTATTAACACTGCATATCCCGATGCAGTATTAAATATTTAAAAACATGGGATATTACAAAAACCAATTTAATTACATTTTTAGCCAATTTAGGGTAAAATTACCAAAATACCCATATATATATATAAATATACTAAAATTAATTCAAAAACTCACCAAAAATAATATAATTGCACAAAATTAATTTTCTCAACATATTTTTCAATAATATCACTAAATAAACTTAATTAACCAATTAATTTCAATTAAACACATAATTAACCCTATTTTTCCAAAATTACATAAGCTATATAAATTCAAAATAAATACATAAAAATTAAAAAAAAATCCAAATAAATTCTATAATTCATTTCAATACCTATATTTATCATAAAACACAATTTCATAATTTAATTAATTAATTTTCGAAAATTAGAAAATAATAATAAAATATTCAAAAATACCCAAAAATCAAAATAATTCCTAAAAATTCTACAAAAATTCACACATGAAGATTAAGCTAAGGGGAATAACATTTGTGAAGGAATTTTCATGAATCAATCAATTTGAAGTTCAAAAAAAATCAAAAACCCTAATAGGCTGAAATTGCAAAATCGAAACCTAGGCAAATCTAGACCATTTTAAGTGAAACGAAGCTTGGAATCACACTCACCGGAGCTTAGGAGAAGATAGAGACCGGCGGTGTCAAAAATGGTACTGGAATCGCTATGAACGACGGTGCCTTCAAGTTTTGGTCTTCCAGCCAAAACATGCTTCAAAACGGCGCCGTAGAAGGAAGAGAAGGCGGCGGAGCTGGCTGAGGACAAAGGTGGCACACCGGGAGGCACACCGACGGGAAGAAAAACGGCATGACAGATGGTGGGTTGGCGAGGAGGGTGACCAGAGATGGTGAAGAGGAGTCGGGGGCATAAATGGTAATTTTGACAAACTATATATATATATATATACAACTTTAACTTTAAATATAATATTATATATAATAATATAATTAAAGTTAAAGTTTCACAAATAATAAATGTATAAAAATATACATAGACATATATATCATATATTAATAATAAACTATATAATATAATATAGTTTAATACAAATAACCTTAATTTAATTTAAATGTGTATATTTGCATGTATATGTATATATTTCAATACGACCCTTAAAAATCATGCATAAACTCATGCAATTTCATAAATCTATTTAAAATAATTAATATTAAATAATTTACGTATCAATTTCCTCGAAAATAGAATTCTCAGGAAAATTTTACGTAAAATAGTTAAAATAACATAAAACAATGAAAATTAGCTTTAATTAAATAACAAACTCATAAAATATCAATACTATATACAAAAATTATTAACACTGCATATCCCGATGCAGTACTAAAATATTTAAAAAACACGGGATTTTACAGTCTTCCCCCCTTATAAGAATTTATCCCCGAATTCCAGAAAGAAAATGATCATAAGATTAAGAAGGGAAGAGATACAAGTAAGAAGCTCGCATCTCAGCTTCAGTCTCCCATGTATACTCAACTCTGTTGCTACACCACATAACCTTGACCATTGGAATCTGTTTTAATCGTAACTGTCGAACTTAATAATCAACGATCGCCACAGGTTCTTCCATAAACGTCAAATCTTCACTCACTTCTACACTGTCGGGTTGCAACACGTGTGAAGGGTCTGAGATATACTTCCTCAGCATCGAGATATAAAACATTGGATGCACCTGTGACATACTCGGAGGCAAAGCCAACCGATATGCAACAGTGCCAACTCTCTCCAGAATCTCAAATGGTCTGATATATCTTGGTGCTAACTTACCCTTCCTACCAAATCTCATCACACCCTTCATTGGAGACACCTTCAGAAAAATAAAATCTCCAACCTGAAACTCCACATCTCTGCACCTAGGATTCGCATAGCTCTTCTGTCTCCTAACTGCGGTCTCTAATCTGCGCTTAATCACAATGACTTTGTTCTACAGCATCCTAAACCATCTCAGGTCCAGTCAAAGCTCTCTCACCAATCTCATCCTAACTCAAAGGGGATCTACACTTCCTTCCATATAACGCCTCGTACGGTGCCATGCCAATACTGCTATGGTAGCTGTTATTATATGCAAACTCAACAAGAGGCAAATGATCATCCCAGTTACCTCCCAAATCCAGGACATACATCCTCAATATATCTTCCAGTGTCTAGATCGTCCTCTTAGATTGACCATCTATCTGAGGATGAAAAGCAGTACTGAAGTCTAACCTAGTGCCCATCACTTCCTGCAACTTCTGCCAAAAACGAGAGGTAAACACTGAACCTCTATCTGACACAATAGACACAGGTACTCCATGAAGGCATACGATATGCTTCACATACAGTTTTTCCAATCTAGCTACAGAATAAGTGGCTTTCATAGGTAAGAAATGTGCAGACTTCGTCAACCTGTCTACAATCACCCAGATGGAATCGTATCCATCCTTAGAACGAGGTAAACTAACCACAAAATCCATAGCTATCCTTTCCCACTTCCACTCGGGAATAGGAAGAGGCTGAAGCTTCCCAGAAGGCTTATGATGTTCAACTTTCACTTGCTGACACGATAGGCACTTAGCAATATAATCAACGACATCCTTCTTCAGTCCATCCCACCAGTACAAATCTCTGATACTATGGTACATCTTGGTGACACCCGGATGTACGCTATAGGTTGTAGAATGTGCTTCCTCTAGGATCTCTTCTCTCAAATCATCCACATCAAGAACACATAATCTACCACTAATCCATAACACACCGTCATCATCGAGTGTGAAATCAGTGAACTTCCCTGCTCGAACATTCTCTACGAGCTCTTCTAGAATAGGATCTCGGCTCTGAGCTACTTTAATCCTATCCCTCAATACAGATCGCACTTTAAACTGAGCTAGCAGTCCACCTGATCTACTGATCTTCAGCATCAGACCTTGATCCACCAACAAATGCAACTCCTGGATCAACGGTCTCCTCTCAATACTGTTGTGAGCAAGACTTCCTGAGGACTTTCTACTTAAGGCATTTGCTACCACATTAGCCTTGCTCGAATGATATAGAATCTCATAGTCATAATCCTTTAATAATTCCAACCATCTCCTCTGCCTTAGATTCAGATCTCTTTGCTAGAAAATGTACTTAAGGCTCTTGTGATCAGTAAATATCTCACAAGTCACCCCGTACAGATAATGCCTCCAAATCTTCAGAGTAAAGATTACTGCAGCCATTTCTATGTCATGTGTAGGATAGTTCTGCTCATGCTTCTTCAACTGTCTCGAAGCATAGGCTATCACCAGTCCATTCTGCATCAACACACAACCAAGGCCAACTCTAGAGGCATCACAACAAACTGTGAACTTATCCACACTATTAGGCAAAGCTAACATTGGCGCTGTGGTCAACTTCTCCTTCAACAATTGGAAGCTACTCTCACAAGCTTCTGACCACTTGAATCTAATATACTTCTGAGTCAAGCGAGTCATAGAAAACTCCAAATCTCAGTAACAAAGGTCAGTCTAGGGTACTCAGACACTGCTTCAATCTTCTGTGGATCAACCTGGATACCTTCTTTAGACACCACGTGTCCAAGAAAAGAAACACTCTCCATCCAAAAATCACACTTTGAGAATTTAGCATAAAGTTGATGATCTCTCAGTGTTTACAGTACAGTCCTCAAGTGATATACATGCTCCTCCATACTCCTCGAATAAACCAGTATATCATCGATGAAGACTACCATAAACTGATCCACATACGGTCTGAATACCCTGTTCATCAGGTCCATAAAAGTTGTTGGTGCATTAGTCAAACCAAAAGACATCACTAGAAACTCATAATGGCCATAACGAGTGTGTAATGCCATTTTAGGAATATTAGCTTCACTAATCCACAACTGATGATAACCCGACCTCAGATCAATCTTGGAAAAGAATTGTGCACCCTGTAGCTAATCAAACAAGTCATCTATCCTCGGAAGAGGATACTTGTTCTTCACTGTCACCTTATTCAGCTCTCTGTAGTCAATGCACAGTCTCAGGGTACCATCCTTCTTCTTCACAAACAGGACTGGTGCACCCTAAGGAGAAACACTGGGTCTAATAAAACCCTTATCCAATAACTCTTGCAACTGCTCCTTGAACTCTTTCAACTCTGCAGGAGCCATTCTATAGGGTGGCATAGATATAAGAGTAGTACCTGGAACCACATCTATACAAAATTCAATCTCCCTGTGAGGTGGTAAACTTGGCAACTCCTTAGGAAAAACATCAAGAAACTCACAAGCAACAGGAACATCTGTGAGTGAAAACTTCTCTACTGAAGTATCCCTGACTAATGCCAAATATCCTTGACATCCTTTCCTCAATAACTTCATAGCCGTAATAGCAGAATAAGATTCTGAGGTGCAGAACTCCTATCACCCACAAACTTAAATTCTTCTTCATCAGGAATTTTGAAAGTCACCTCTTTATTTCGACAATCTACCATGACATAGTACTGAGATAACCAATCCATTCCCAGAATAACATCAAACTCCATCACGTCCAACAGAATCAAATCAGCGGGTAATTCTCTATCTCCCATGACAAACTATACATACATACATACATACATATATATATATATATATATACAACTTTAACTTTAATTATAATATTATATATTATTTTATTTCAAATAATTGTACATCACAAATAATAAATGTATAAAAATATACATATACATATATATCACATATTAATAATAAACTATATAATATAATATAATTTAATACAAATAACCCTAATTTAATTTAAATGTGTATATTTGCATGTATATGTATATATTTCAATACGACCCTTAAAAATCATGCATGAACTCATGCAATTTTATAAATCTATTTAAAATAATTAATATTAAATAATTTATGTATCAATTTCCCCAAAAATAGAATTCTCGGGAAAATTTTATGTAAAATACTTAAAATAACATAAAATAACTAAAATTAGCTTTAATTAAATAACAAACTCATAAAATATCAATACTATATACAAAAATTATTAACACTGCATATCCCAATGTAGTATTAAAATATTTAAAAAACACGGGATATTACACCAGGCGCAGAGGTTATGGCAGAGGTAGACCTCGAGGAGCGGCAGGTCACCATAAATAGAGAGGGATATAAGATGAGAAACCTATAGAGCCTGAGTTCGAGGATGCTCTTATACCTCCAGTTGCATCGTTGATTCAGCCTGTTTATCAACAGGGTATGTCTAACCCTGAGGTAGTGTTATTCTATGCCAGAGTCGGTCGTATAGCCTTTGATGGGACTTCTGACCCGTTGGATTTCCTTCATGCGATTGAGACGAGGACTCGGACTGCTCACACCGAGTATCAGCGGATTATGATTATAGAGCTGTTAGTAGAGGGACCAGCCCTAGATTGGTTCATCCAGATGATTCAATCGTATATGACTATGATGATATGGGCACAATTCAGAGAGCGATTTATGAGGAGATTATGCTTAGAGCCACTCCATATGAGCTACAGACTCTGATTGACAAGTATCACCAAGGGTGACATACCTGTTGAGGACTACACCAGAGAGTTCATTGACTCGATAGATATATAGAGGATTTGATGTGAGATTAGTACTTTACAGTCACTACTTATATCACTAGTTTGAGTTCTGCTTTCGCTAGTATGCCTACAACAGGCCTTACTCTAGAGTTAGTGATAGAGTTGGCCAAGGAGATTGAGCTGAGGCTAGTCAGGCAAGGAGCTATGCTTGATTTTTACCAGTTGGGCACTCAGTCAGGTGGATTTTAAACTACTTTGTACTCAAGTTTTTAGATTAGTTTGAGTAGTCAACAGAGAGGCCCAGCCTAGTAGAGCCAGAGATAGCAGCAAAGAGTACGTAGGAGTAGTAGACTTGGTCATGGAGGTCAACATAGACCATTCAGATTTGGGTCAGGTGCTTCGAGCAGCAGCTGCCAGTGTTTGTTAAATGTGTTGTAGAGTCCATCAGGGACCATGTTACATGACACCACTGATGCGTTTTTGATGCGGATAGACAGGACACTTTGCTAGATCATGTCCCTATTCTGGTTATTAGCAATCGTAGATTCTGCGATTTTCACAGCAGTTGATTGCCAGTACAGCACCAGTTCCTTTTCAGTTGCCTCTAGCTCAGTACTAGAGTTTTACTTAGATTGTTCCTCAGCAAAGACATGGTAGAGGTACCAGAGGAGGTGCCAGAGGTTTTGGCTAGGCTTCTACTAGTCAACAGGGAGGTCGAGCTCAGGCTAGAGTTTTCCATCTCACTCAATAGGATGCTCAGGCATCTAATGCAGTCGTGGTAGGTATTATTTCTATTTGTTACTTGGATGCATAGGTTCTGTTTGATCAGGGTGCCACACATTCATTTATATCTCCTATTTTTGCTTTCAAATCTTATTGGCAAACTTCGAGAATGGCTTTTCATTTGTCTGTCCACTCCTCTAAGCGATTCTTTGGACACCGATGTTATTTTTTTTGGTTGTCCAATTCTTGTTAGAGGTAGAGAATTGCCCACTGATTTGGTGTTGTTGAATGTGATGGAATTCGATGTAATTCTAGGTATGGATTGGTTATTTTAGCACTATGCCATGGTGGATTATCGGAGTAAAGAGGTGACTTTCAAAAGGTGAAAAAGAGTTTAAGTTTATGGGTGATAAGAGTTTTGTACCTCAGAATCTCATCTCCGCTATTACAGCTAAGAAAATGCTGAGGAAGGGTTGCAGGGTTATTTGGCATTAGTTAAGGATACTTTAATGGAAAAGTTATCACTTATAGATGTTCCTATTGCCTGTAAGTTTCTTGATGTTTTTCCTGAGGAGTTTCCAGGCTTACCACCTCATAGAGAGATTAATTTCTGTATAGATGTGGTTCCAGGCACTACCCCTATATCTATGCCACCCTACATAATGGTTCCTGTAGAGTTCAAAGAGTTGAAGGAGCAATTATAAGAGTTGTTAGATAAGGGATTTATTAGACCTAGTGTTTCTCCTTAGGGTGCACCAATCCTATTTGTGAGGAAGAAGGATGATACCCTGAGACTGTGCATTGACTACAGAGAGCTGAACAAGGTGACAGTGAAGAACAAGTATCCTCTCCCGAGGATAGATGACTTATTTGATCAGCTACAGGGTGCACAGTTCTTTTCTAAGATCGATTTGAGGTCGGGTTATCATCTGTTGTGGATCAGAGAGGTCGATGTTCCTAAAATGGCTTTTCGCACTCGATATGGCCACTATGAGTTTCTGGTTATGTCGTTTGGTTTGACTAATACACCAGCAGCATTTATGGATCTGATGAACAAGGTATTCAGACCATATATGGATCAGTTTGTGGTAGTCTTCATTGATAATATATTGGTGTATTTGAAGAGTATGGAGGAGCACACATATCATTTGAGGACTGTACTGTAGACACTGAGAGAACATCAGCTTTATACTAAATTCTCAAAGTATGACTTCTGGTTGGAGAGTGTAGCATTTCTTGGACATGTGGTGTCTAAAGAGGGTATTCAGGTTGATCCACAGAAGATTGAGGCAGTGTCTGAGTAGCCTAGATTGACTTCAGTTATTGAGATTCAGAGTTTTCTAGGTGTAGCTGGGTATTATAGGAAGTTTGTATAGGATTTTTCCAGAATTACAGCTCCTATGACTCGCTTGACTCAAAAGAATATGAAGTTTGAGTAGTTTGAAACTTGTGAGAATAGTTTCCAATTATTGAAGGAGAAGTTGACCACAGCTCCAGTTTTGGCTTTACCTAATGGAGTAAACAAGTTCATAGTGTATTGTGATGCCTCTAGAGTTGGCATAGGTTATGTGTTGATGTAGAATAGTAGGGTGATAGCTTATGCTTCGAGGCAGTTGAAGAAGCATCAACAGAATTATCCTACCCATGACCTAGAGATGGCTGTAGTCATCTTTGCTCTCAAGATCTAGAGACATTATCTATACGGGGTGACTTGTGAGATTTTTACTGATCACAAGAGCCTTAAGTAAATTTTCTAGTAAAGAGATCTAAATCTGAGGTAGAGGAGATGGTTAGAACTGTTGAAAGATTATGACTATAAGATCCTTTATCATTCAGGCAAGGCTAATATGGTAGCAAATGCCTTGAGTAGGAAGTCCTCAGGTAGTCTTGCTCACATCAGTATAGAGAGGAGATCGTTGATCCAAGAGTTGCATCAGTTAGTGGATTAAGGTCTGATGATGAAAGTGAGTAGATCAGATGGACTGCTAGCTCAGTTTAAGGTGCGATCAGTGTTGAGAGATAGGATTAAGGCAGCTCAGAGCTGAGATCCTATTCTGGAAGCGCTTGCAGAGAATGTTATAGTAGGGAAGTTCATTGATTTCACATTTAATAATGATGGTGTTTTGTGTATCAGTGGTAGATTGTGTGTTCCTGATGTGGAGTTCCAGGTAGGAGACTCTATTTTTTTGAAGGTGTCTCCGACGAAGGGTGTGATGAGATTTAGTAGGAAGGGTAAGCTAGCACCGAGATATATTAGACCATTTGAGATTCTGGAGAGAATTGGCACTGTTGCATATCAGTTGGCTTTGCCTCCGAGTTTGTCTTAAGTGCATCCAGTGTTCCATATCTCAATGTTGAGGAAGTATATTTCAGACCCTTCACACGTGTTGCAGCCCGATAGTGTGGAAGTGAATGAAGACTTGACATTCGAGGAAGAACCTATTGCGATCGTGGACTATCAAGTTCGACAGTTGCATTTGAAGCAGATTTTGATGGTCAAGGTGTTGTGGCACAACAACAATGTAGAAGAGCATACTTGGGAGATTGAAGTTGAGATGCGAGCTTCTTACCTGTATCTTTTTCCTCTTTGAGTCTTGTAATTATTCTTTTCTTGAATTCGAGGATGAATTCTTGTAAGGAGGGAGATTGTAACAACCAATATTATTAAATATTTTTATTTTAAAATGAGATATGTAGTGTTAATAAAATTAAAAGTTAAATTTAATTATTCTATTTTTATTTTATTATTTTATGATTAATTATTATTAATTTATGTTTAAATAAATTTCCTACGTAAATATAATATTTTTGGTCGTTTGATTTGCATGATTATTTTAACATTTTTATTCTATTATTGCTTTATTAATTTCCCTAATTATTTTATTAATTGTATTATTACTTTATGTGTTATATATTATAATAATTAGGGTTTATTATTATTATTTTATGTGTGTGTTATATATGTGTGTGTGTGTATATATATATATATATATATGTATATATGTAATGACCCTAGTTTTTAAATTATTTTAATAATTATTAGGATATACAGTGTTAATAAATTTTAAAACTATATTTTATTATTTTACTATTTTGTGAATAATTATTATTATTTTACGTTTAATTATAATTTTCAACGTAAATATGTATTTTGAAGTTTATTATTTTGGATAATATTATTTTAATAATATTTAATTTAGTGCATTAATATTTTAATATTATTATTTTAATAAATTACATTATTGATTTGTATGTTATAAGTTTATATATATATATATATATGAGTATATAAGTGTGTGGTGTGTGAATTTAGTATAATATAATAATATATATTATAATATAAAGTTTATTAAAGTTATAATATATAGTTTTATGAAAAAAAAAACAAAAGCTTTCCCCCTCCTTTTTCTTCCCCCCCCCCCGCCCCGATCTTCACCATCACTGCCCTCTCACCGTCGCTGCTATGCCGATCAGCCACCGTTAGAGTGCCTCACCACCATCCAGTAGCTTTGCTGTTTTTCCTTTCTTCCCCGACGCCGGCAGCAGCTTCAGAAGCTGTGAAAAGCCGAAACTTGCTTCTCCTCCGTTCAAGGTGATTCCATTGGCCAATCTTCATGTTTCTGGTGCCGTTGACTCTTAGAGCTTCGAGGAGGTTGAATCCAAGCTCCATTCAGCTTGAAAACGTGATTTGGTGAGGTGTTTTGCTTGTTTTTAATTTTAGCCATTTTAGGGTTTTGAATTTTTTTTTTGGGAATTTTTGTATGATTCATGGAAAATCTCCTTACAAAAGTTGATCCCCTAAGCTCAAGCTAATCCCTTGAATTTTTGTGTGATTTTTGGGAATTATTTTGATTTTTGTGAATTTTTGAATATTTTATTATTATTTTCATAAATTAATTATAGAAATTATGAAATTACGTTTGTTTGGTGTTATTGGTGGTTATTATTAATTTTAGAATTTAGTTTATAATTTTTGTGAATTTTGTGTAATTTTTATAATTATTTTGTAGTTTATGTCAATTTTGAAAATATAGGTTAAATATATATTTAATTAGAAAAAGTTGGTTAATTATATGTTTTTTTTATATTATTAAGATATATGTTGAGAAAATAATTTTTGTGTATTTATATAATTTTTATTGAATTTTTGAGTATTATTAATATTTTATGTGTATTTTTAAATATTAGGGGTAATTTGGTAATTTAGTGGTAATTTTAGTTAGATATTAAGTTTAATTGGTTTTAATAATATTTGAGGTATAAAAATGATTTTTACAAATTATTTACTAATTTTAACTAATTAATACTAATTTTTGAAAATTATTTTCAAATAATATATAATATACTATTTTTGTAAATAAATGGATTTTTAGTAAATTTTAATTTATGTTTGGACTAATTAAGTAATTTGGATTTATAAAATGAATTTTTATTAATATTTGTGAAATTATTGAGAAAAGGGATTTTTAATAATATTATGTTATTAATTAGGGTTTTTAAGTAATTATTAGGAAAATAATTATTTTTGGTGTTTTAATGCTAAATATGCTATATTTTGATATTTGAAGGGCATTTATGGTATTTATTGATTTTTAATATATTTTATTGTAGTATTTGAATTTGTGATGAATTGTGGACCTCGGTTGGGGAATTTTTGTAGTTCGAGATTCCAATCGAGGGTTGTGAGGATTTTTATACTTGAAGTGTATTTTCTTTGCAGAACCGGCTCTATTTTTTAGTAGAGAGATGTTTGTTTTACAGAGGAGATTCTGCTGAATTTTTGGTAGAATTCTCGTAAAACGTGACATCGGGTCTAATTCCTATTCTTTGTCTGTTTGTGTTTAGAATTCTAGATCGAGTCTTTAGAAGCCTAAGTTTAATTTATTCTGATTTATGATCGCTTTTATTGTTTAGTTGCACTGAGATCGAGGCCTAACGGATTAGGCCTGTCAAATCAGTCTCAAGGAGCGTATCCCTATGAGTTATTATTATATATATACATTGCTTTAGGTTGCATGTTTTAGAATGATATGTTTCAAATGTAAAATTTTGCATAATTGCTTTATTAAATGCTTAAGTATATTTTAGGTATATTTTTAGTATATCGTTGGTATATTTTAAAATAAATGCATGTTTTCCTTTTGATTTATATTGAAAATTATGTTTAAGTATATTATTGGTTGATTTTGAGTATATTCATAATTTAATTGAATTTGTTTTACGTATATATACCTGAAATATACTTAGTTTATTTTAGGTATATTTCTGGTATATATATGGTTTACTTGATCATTTTGAATTTCATTGTATATATTATTCATTCTCGAATTGTATGTTTTATTTTTAAATGAAGGATATAGATAGAACATGCTTCCTAGTGGGCAGTACTAGGATTGAGTACGTATTGGTGCGATAGATTATAAGTTGAATTACTAACTTAATTGTGGAAATTATGACTTGATTGATTTGATTAATGTGAGATGTGATTGATGGTGTGATTGCTGGAGCTTGGTTGACCAAGTGTCTTGGGGCCAATCACATTGCTAGTCAGACTGCTGGAGCTCAATTGACTTAGTGTCTCGGGGTCAGTCTACTATCTAGTTGGACTAAGTGAATTTACTTGGAACTAAGTAGGTCTGTATGGCTAGAGCGATTCTTATTGATATTTGAGGTTGCGATAACTTAGGGTTCTATTTGATCTTTTATAAACTGATATTTTTAAGAATTAATTATAAAGTGATTTTTAGCATCTGTGTGTACCTACCTGTATATGTATTTATTATATATACTTATGAGTGTTTGCATTTGTCATTTAGTAATGCGTGTATATATATTATAATAATTCACCTAGTGAGGTCTGACTCCCCTCAATTGATGTTTTTACAGGACAGTCCTCTTCTTCAGACCTCAGTAGTAGGCCTATCCGCCGGATTTCTTCCACCCCAACTTTATTATGTAAATTACTTACTTAATTATTTATTATTGTACTCTAGAAAACTGTAGTAGTTGTAATTGTAACAGTAGTGAGTTTAATTATTTTTGCTGTATGAGATTTTAATTCAGATGTTTAATCTCAATATTGTATTAAATTATTTCATGATATGGAGTTTATTTTATTATGTTAAATAATACTAATTTTCAAATAATATATTATGTACTATTTTTGTAATAAAATGGATTTTTAGTAATTTTTAATATGTATTTGGACTAATTAAGCTATTTGGATTAGTAAAATGAATTTTTATTAAATTATATTGAATTATCAAGAAAATTTGATTTTAATAATATCATATTATTATTTAAGGTTTTTAAGTAATTATTGGGAAAATAATTATTTTGGTGTTTTAATATTAAATATGTTATATTTTGATATTTTGAGGGTATTTATGGTATTTATTAATTTTTAATACATTTTCTTGTATTATGTGAATTTTTGGAGAATTGTGGACCTCGGTTGGGAAATTTTGTAGTTCGGGATTCCAACCGCGGATTTGTGTGAATTTTGGTTTAGAATTGTATTTTTCTTGCTAGACCGGCTCTAATTTTTAGTAGAGAGATATCCGTTTTACAAAAGAGGTTCTGCCAAATTTTTGATAGAATTCTCGTAAAACGTGACATCAGGTCAATTCTGTGTCTGTCTATATTTTGTAATTCTAGATCGAGTCTCTAAAAGTTAAGTTAGATGTATTCTGATTTTCGTGATCATTTTATTTGTTTAGCTGCACCGAAACCGAGGCCTAGCAGACCAGACCCGTTGAACTAGTCTCAAGGAGCGCATACTTGTAAGTTGTTATTTTATATATACATTGCGCTTAGGTTGCATGTTTTAGAAATACATGTTTTAAATGTATAATTCTGCATAATTGTTTTATTAAATGATTAGTATACTTTAGGTATATTTTTAGTATACTTTTAATATATTTATAAATAAATGCATGTTTTATTTTTGAATAAATATACCTAGCATGTTTTAGTATATTGTATGATTGATTTGAACTTATCTGACATATATATACTCGAAATATACTTATTTTATTTTAGGTATATTTCTGGTATATATATGGTATATTCTATCATTGTGAATGTCATTTTGCATTATTTATTTTTGATTGAATGGTTTATTTTTAAAAAGAAGGATATTGATAGAACGTGATACTTAGTGGGCAGCATTAGGATCGAGAACGTAATAGTGCGATAGATTGTAAGGTTGAATTACTAACTTATTTATGGAATCATGGTTGATTGATTTGATTGATATGTGATGTGATTGATGGTGTGATTGCTGGAGCTCAGTTGACTAAGTGTCTTGGGGTCAATCACACTGGTAGTCAGACTACTGGAGTTCGATTGAATTAGTGTCTGGGGGCTAGTCTACTGTCCATATAGATTAAGTGAATTTATTTGGAATTAAGTAAGCCAGTATGACTAGAGTGATTTCTATTGTTAATGGAGGTTGTGATCATTTAGGGTTCCATTTGATCCTTCAAAACTTATATTTTTCAGTATTATGAAATAATTTGATTTTTAGCATCTGTGTGCACATGCCTGTATATTTATTTATTATATAATATGATTGTTTGCATTAGACATATAGGAGATGCGTGTATATGTATTAAACAATTCACTCAGTGAGGTCTGACTCCCCTCAGTTGATATTTTTACAGGACAGTCATCTTCTTCAGAACTCAGCAGTAGGCCTATCCGCTGAATTTCTTCCACCCCGGCTCTATTATGTAAATCATCTACTTAGTTTTATATTGTACTCTAGAAACTGCAGTAGTTGTATTTGTATTAGTTATGGGTTGTATTTATATTTATTGGTTGTGATTTTAATTTAGAGGCTATTCTCTGAATAGTGTATTAAAATATTTTATTTTTTGATATGAGGAGATGGTTTTTTTTATCATATGGATTTGAGGGAAGTGATCGAGAGTGAGGGAGAAGCTTGGGTGGCAATTTGGTAAATACTTCAAACTTTAAATATTTGTTAATATTAAATGTATATATGTATATATATATATATATATATATATATATACTATATATTAAAATAATATTAAATCACACACATTAAATATACACCACACACATATAATTTAATATTTTAATAATTTAATACTCCTAAAAATAAATAATTAATATTAAAACAAATTAATAAATAATTAAAATATTAGGGTAATATTAATTAAACCCTAATTAGATAAATAAGTACACATATATATGGTGTTTAGTATTTTAAAAATATGTATGAGTTCATGCAAGTCCGTAAATCTATTTAAAATAATTAATAGTAAATTATTTACGTGAAAATTTCCCTGAAAATGCAAGTTCCGGGAAATTTTTACGTAAAGCACTCAAAATAATAATAAACAATTAAAATTTCAATTTTAATTAAATAAAAGCTCGTGAAATATCAATATTATATTTAAAAATGATTAACACTGCATATCCCGATACAATATAAAAATATTTAAAAACACGGGATATTACAGTCTCCCCCCTTACAAGAATTCGTCCCCGAATTCTAGAAATAAAAGTTTACAGGATCAAGAAGGAAAGAGATACGGGTAAGAAGCTCGCATCTCAACTTCAGTCTCCCACGTATGCTCCTCAACTCTGTCGCTATGCCATAGAATCTTGACCATTGGAATCTGTTTCGAATGCAACTGTCGAACTTGATAATCAACGATCGCCATAGGTTCTTCCACAAACGTCAAATCTTCACTCACTTCTACACTGTCGGGCTGCAACACGTGTGAAGGGTCTGAGATATACTTCCTCAACATCGAGATATGAAATACTGGATGCACCTGTGACATACTCGGAGGCAAATCCAACCGATATGCAACAGTGCCAACTCTCTCCAAAATCTCAAACGGTCCAATATATCTCGGTGCCAACTTACCCTTCCTACCAAATCTCATCACACCCTTCATCAGAGATACCTTCAGAAAAACAAAATCTTTAACTTGAAACTCCACATCTCTGCCCCTAGGATCCGCATAACTCTTCTGTCTGCTAACTGCTGTCTCTAATCTTCGCTTAATCATGGCGACTTTCTCTGCAGCATCCTGAACCATCTCAGGTCCAGTCAAATCTCTCTCACCAATCTCATCCTAACTCAATGGGGATCTACACTTCCTTCCATACAATGCCTCGTACGGTGCCATACCAATACTGCTATGGTAGTTGTTATTATATGCAAACTCAACGAGTGGCAAATGATCATCCCAGCTACCTCCCAAATCCAGGACACACATCCTCAACATATCTTCCAGTGTCTGGATCGTCCTCTCAGACTGACCATCTGTCTGAGGATGAAAAGCAGTACTGAAATCTAACCTAGTGCCCATCGCTTCCTGCAACTTCTGCCAAAAACGAGATGTAAACACTGAACCTCTATCTGACATAATGGACACAGGTACTCCATGAAGGCACACAATATGCTTCACATACAGCTTCGCCAATCTGGCAACAGAATAAGTGGCTTTCATAGGTAAGAAATGTGCAGACTTCGTCAACCTGTCTACAATCACCCAGATGGAATTGTATCCATCCTTAGAACGAGGTAAACCAACCACCAAAATCCATAACTATCCTTTCCCACTTCCACTCGGGAATAGGAAGAGGCTGAAGCTTCCCAGAAGGCTTTTGATGCTTAGCTTTCACTTGCTGACACATCAAACACTTAGCAACATAATCAGTGACATCCTTCTTCATTCCGTCCCACCAGTATAAGTCTCTGATACTGTGGTACATCTTAGTGACACCTGGATGTACGCTATAAGCTGTAGAATGTGCTTCCTCTAGGATCTCTTCTCTCAAATCATCCACATCAGGAACACATAATCTACCATTGATCCACAATACACCATCATCATCGAGCATGAAATTAGTGAACTTCCCTGCTCGAACATTCTCTGTAAGCTCTTCTAGAATAGGATCTCGGCTCTGAGCTGCTTTAATCCTATCCCTCAGTACAGATCACATTTTAAACTGAGCTAGCAGTCCACCTGACCTACTGATCTTCATCATCAGACCTTGATCCACCATCAGATGCAATTCCTAGATCAACGGTCTCCTCTCAACACTGATGTGAGCAAGACTGCCTGAGGACTTCCTACTCAAGGCATCTGCTACCACATTAGCTTTACCCGGATGATATAAGATCTCACAGTCATAATCCTTTAACAATTCCAACCATCTCCTCTGCCTCAAATTCAGATCTCTTTGCTGGAAAATGTACTTAAGGCTCTTGTGATTAGTAAATATCTCACAAGTCACCCCGTACAGATAATGTCTCCAAATCTTCAAAGTAAAGATCACTGCAGCCATCTCTAGGTCATGTGTGGGATAGTTCTGCTCATTCTTCTGCAACTGCCTTGAAGCATACGCTATCACCCTACCATTCTGCATCAACACACAACCAAGGCCAATTATAGAGGCATCATAATAAACTATGAACTTGTCCACACTATTAAGCAAAGCTAATACTGGCGCTGTGGTCAACTTCTCCTTTAATAACTAAAAACTATTCTCACAAGCTTCTGACCACTCGAATCTAACATTCTTTTGAGTCAAGCGAGTCATTGGGGCTACTATTCTGGAAAAATCCTGCACAAACCGCCTATAATACCCGGCTAAACCCAGAAAACTTTGAATCTCCATAACAGAAGTCGGTCTAGGCCACTCAGACACTGCTTCAATCTTCTGTGAATCAACCTGGATACCTTCTTTAGACACTACGTGTCCAAGAAAAGAAACACTCTCCATCCAGAAATCACACTTCGAGAATTTAGTATAAAGGTGATGATCTCTCAGTGTCTGTAGTACAATCCTCAAATGATATACATGTTACTCCATACTCCTCGAATAAACCAGTATATCATCGATGAAGACTACCACAAACTGATCCACATATGGTCTGAATACCCTGTTCATCAGGTCTATAAAAGCTGCTGGTGTATTAGTCAAACCAAAAGACATCACCAGAAACTCATAATGGCCATATCGAGTGCAAAATGCCGTCTTAGGAACATCGGCTTCACTAATCCACAGCTGATGATAACCCGACCTCAGATCAATCTTAGAAAAGAACTGTGCACCCTGTAGCTGGTCAAACAAGTCATCTATCCTCGGGAGAGGATACTTGTTCTTCACTGTCACCTTATTCAGCTCTCTATAGTCAATGCACAGTCTCAGGGTACCATCCTTCTTCTTCACAAATAGGACTGGTGCACCCCAAGGAGAAACATTAGGTTTAATAAAACCCTTATCCAATAACTCTTGCAACTGCTCCTTCAACTCTTTCAACTCTGCAGGAGCCATTCTGTAGGGTGGCATAGATATAGGAGTAGTACTTGGAACCACATCTATACAGAACTCAATCTCTCTATGAGGTGGTAAACCTGGCAACTCCTCGGGAAAAACATAAGGAAACTCACAAGCAACAGGAACATCCGTGAGTGACAACTTCTCCACTGAAGTATCCCTGACCAATGCCAAATATCCCTGACAACCTTTCCTTAATAACTTCCTAGCCGTAATAGCAGAAACAAGATTCTGAGGTGCTGAACTCCTATCACCCACAAACTTAAAATCTGCTTCATCAGGAATTCTGAATGTCACCTCTTTATTCCTACAATCTACCATGGCATAGTGCTGAGATAACCAGTCCATTCCCAAAATAACATCAAACTCCATCTCATCCAACAAGATCAAATCAGCGGGTAATTCTCTATCTCCCACGAGAACTGGATAACCAGAGAGAACAATATCGGTGTCCAAAGAATCGCTCAGAGGAGTGGCAACAGACAAAGGAAAAGCCATCCTCGAAGCTTGCCAACAAGACTTAGAAGCAAAAACGGGAGAAATAAACGAATGTGTGACACTCGAATCAAATAAAACCCATGCATCCAGGCAACAAACAGAAACAATACCTGCCACGATTGCATTAGATGGCTGAGCATCCTGCTGAGTGAGATGGAAGACTCTGGCCTGTCCTCAACCTCCCTACTGACTGGTAGAAGCCTGGCCAACACCTCTGGCACCTCCTCTAGTACCTCTACCATGACTCTGCTGTGGAATAAGCTGAGTGGAACTCTGATGCTGGGCTGGGGGTAACTGAAATGGCATGGGTGCAGCACTAGCAATCTACTGTTGTGGGAATCGTAAAATCTGTGACTGTTGATACCCCGAGTAAGGACACGATCTGGCAAAATGTCCTGTCTGCCCGCATCTGAAGCATGTCAGGGGTGTCAGATAACATGGTCCCTAATGGACTCTACTGCAGGTCTGGCAAACACTGGCAGCTAATCCAGAACTACGACCACTGCTGCTGCTCGAAGCACCTGACCCGAATCTGAACGATCTACGCTGACCTCCATGGCCATGTCTACTGCTCCGATGCACTCGCTGCTGCTGCCTCTGACTCTGCTGAGTTGGACCTCGCTGCTAACTACTTGAACCAACATGAAAACTCAAATATAGAGTAGCCTGCAATCCATTCGATTGAACTCCTAGCTGGTAATAATCAAGCATCGCTCCCTGCCTAACTAGCCTCAACTCAATCTCCTTGGCCAACTCAATTACAGACTATAGAGTAAGGCCTGCTGTAGGCATACCAGCAAAAGCTGAACCCAAACCAGTGACATATGTAGTGATCATGAAATACTGGTCTCGCATCAGATCCTCTGTATATCTACCTAGACGGAGAAACTCTCGGGTGTACTCCTTTACAGATCGATCACCATGAGAAATACTGGTCAATCGAAGACGATAGCTCATACGAAGAGGCTCTGGACAGAATCTCCTCAAAAATCGCTCTCGGAACTGAGTCCAGGTCATCGTCATCATATAAGGCCGGATCATCTGAATAAACCAATCTAGGGCTGGTCCCTCAATAGAAAGCTCTATGATCATGATCCCCTGATACTCGGTATGTGCAGTCTGAGTCCGAGTCTCGATCGCATGTAGAAAATCTAATGGATCGGAAGTCCCATCGAAAGCAATCCTGCCAACTTGGGCATAGAACAAAGCTGCCTCAGGGTCAGACATACCCTGCTGATAGGCAGGCTGAACAGGCGGAACAACTGGAGGCACAGGAACATCAAACTCAGGCTCTACATGCTCCTCGTCCTGTAACTCTCTCTGCCTACGGCGACCTGCCGCTCCTTGAGGTCTACCTCTGCCACGACCTCTATGTCTAACTGGCTGCTCATGAGGTAAACCCTCATCCTGAAAAGACTCATCATCCTCGGCCTCAATGACCGGTGGAGCGACATGCGCTCGCCTCCTCATTCTGAAAACACAACAGAATGATTCAAACAAAACAGACAATGGAGGAATAACGCAGAAAACTAAAGCAAGGAATACTTATCAAGACATACTCGAACCTAATTCACTGCAGTAGTTACCAAAAGAAAACACAACTTGAAAACTAGAGCCACAACTCACAAAACTAAGCCCTGACACGGAACTCCGCTCTGATACCAACTTTGTCATGACCCAATACAGGGGCCATGACCGACGCTAAGGAACGGGAATTCTTTCAAATCTGGAACCCGTAGCAAGCCTAAAAATAAAATGAATATACAGTATTGGTAATAACAATATATAATGCAGCGTAAATAAAAAATCATAAATATCAAAATAACATTTGCACCAACTGGATTTAAATCAAATCCTCATCATCATATATATAAACCTTTAATACACGTTTCAGGTCAAACTCTTAAAATACATAATTCACACAAATACAATACACTACATCTTCGAAACAACCATAACTACTGCAGTGTCTAGATCATAAAATAAAACTTAATACTCAGACAAACAGTTTACATAGAGAAGCCGGGGTGGAAGAAATCCGATGTATAGGCCTGCTACTCAAGTCTGAGGAAGATGACTCTCCTGAAAAATGATCAACAGAGGGGAGTCAGACCTCACTGAGTGAATTACTATAATATATATACATGCATACTAAATGTCAATGCACACAGTCAATAATATATATATAATATATATGTATACAAGCAGATACACACAGATGTAATAAAATCATTTTATATATATATTTCATTGAAAATCATCATTTATGAAGGATCACATAGAACCCTAGAATATCGCAACCTCAAAAACAGTGTTAGACAACACTCTAGCCATACAGGCTCACTTATTCCAAAATATTCACTTATTCCATTTGGACAGTAGACTGGCCCCGAGACACTAAGTCAACCGAGCTCCAGCAGTCTGACTGTCAGTGTGATTGGCCTCGAGACACTTGGTCAACCGAGCTCCAGGAATCACACTCCCAAATCACATCACACATCAGATAAATCAGTTCCAATCAATATCCTCAAACTGGTTAGTAATATAGCCTAAATGCTATAAGCATACCGGTACGTACTTGGTCCTAGTGTTGCCCACTAGGTAGCACGTTCTATCGATATCCTTCATTATAATTATAAAACATACATTCATAAATTAAATGATGCATGAATTGAATAAAATAGCAATATAAACTATATATATACTAAAAATATACCAAAAGTAAACCAGGTATATTTCGAGTATATATACGTCAAATAAATCCAATATATATGCAAAATAAACTAAAAATAAACTATGAATATACCTAAAAACATTTTAAGAATAATTTATTAATTAAACATGCATATAGTTTAAAATATACCAAAATAAACCTAAGTAATTATTAAACCATTAATGCATATTTTATCAAAATAAAACATATATTTCTAAAATCATGCACCCTAAACATATATATATAAAATAGTAACTCACACTTAGTGCGCTCCTCGAGATGGGTCCGACGGGCCTGATCCACTAGGCCTCGGTCTTGGTGCAACTAAACATACAAAGATAATGGACATTAGAATAAACCTAACAGAAAATCCTAGAAACTCGATCTAGAACATTAAACACAGAAACAGAAGTAGGGTTCGACCGGACATCACGTTTTACGAGAATTCTATCAAAAATTCGACAGAACCTCCCCTGTAAAATGGACATCTCTCTACTCAAAGAGTAGAGCTGACACTGCAAAGAAACACACTTCGAAAAACAAGCACAACAACTCATACACAACCCCTCGGTCGGACTCCAAACTACAGTCTACCGACCGGGATCCACAATCACAAAACAATTTTAAAATTACCAAAAATACCTTTATAACATAGAAATTCATTTTATAAATAGAAATGACATAATTAGCCTTAAAACACAGTAAAAATCGATAAAAACTCATTTTATTAGTAAAATCGTATATTATATATATAATTGAAAATAATTCACGAAAATTAGTTTTAATTAGTTAAAAATACTAAATAATTTGTAGAAATCATTTTTATACCTTAAATAACTATTAAAACCAATTTAATTATATTTTTAGTCAATTTCGTGTAAAATTACCAAAATGCCCCTATATATATAAATATACTAAAATTACTTCAAAAATTCACCAAAAATAGTATAATTATCCAAAATTAATTTTCTCAACATATTCATCAATAATATCAATAATTAAAGTCAATTAACAAATAAATTTCAATTAAAAACACAATTAACCCTATTTTTTAAAAATTCCATAAACTAATTAAATTCAAAATAAATACATAGAAATTCATAAAAATTCCAAATAAATTCCTATAATTCATTTCAACACCTATATTTATTATAAAACACAATTTCATAATTTATTTAATTAATTTTCGAAAATTAGAAAATAATATTAAAATATTTAAAAACACCCAAAAATCAAAATAATCTCCAAAAATTCCACAAAAATTCATACATGTAGATTAAGCTAATGGGAACAACATTTGTGAAGGAATTTTTCATGAATCAATCAAATTGAAGTTCAAAAAATTCAAGAACCTTAATAGGCTGAATTCAAAAAATTGAAACCTAAGCAAATCAAGACCATTTGAAGTGAAACAAAGCTTGGAATCACACTCATCGGAGCTCAAGGAGAAGAGAGAGACCTGCGGTGTCAAAAACGGTGGCCGAAAACATCGTGAACGACGTTGCTCTAACTTTTGGCTTCTCTAGTCGAAATCGACCTCCAGACGTCGGAAACGGCTGCAACAGGCGGCGAAAGAGGCTGAGGAAGGAGGTGGTATGCTGGACGGCACACCAATGGCAGGAAATCAGGACGGCAGCCACCGGAACGGTGAGGGAAGTGATCGGGAGTGAGGGAGAAGCTCGGGTGGCAATTTGGTAAATACTTCAAACTTTAAATTTTTGTTAATATTAAATGTATATATGTATATATATATACTTTATACTATATATTAAAATAATATTAAATCACACACATTAAATATACACCACACACATATAATTTAATATTTTAATAATTTAATACTCCTAAAAATAATTAATTAATATTAAAACAAATTAATAAATAATTAAAATATTAGGATAATATTAATTAAACCCTAATTAGATAAATAAGTACACATATATACGGTGTTTAGTATTTTAAAAATATGTATGAGTTCATGCAAGTCCGTAAATCTATTTAAAATAATTAATAGTAAATTATTTACGTGAAAATTTCTCCGAAAATGCAAGTCCCGGGAAATTTTTACGTAAAGCACTTAAAATAATAATAAACAATTAAAATTTCAATTTTAATTAAATAAAAGCTCATGAAATATCAATATTATATTTAAAAATTATTAACACTGCATATCCCGATACAGTGTAAAAATATTTAAAAACACGGGATATTACACGATAAAATACCCATAAGGCATAATTTAACATGACCACTAAATATAGGTAAGGCTGGAACTCATCTACATCTTTCTTGTTGGATATGCGCAAGAGGAAGAGAGCAGCGGAGATGACATTACTTGCATTAATTCAAGAATCTTCAATTCAAACTTTCCATATGATTCCACACATAGTAGAAAATAAATAAATAAAAAATAATAATAGAAAAAATTAGAAATCATGACCAAAACTACGAAACGCATGTGAAAAATTCAATAAAAAAATACTTATAATCATTAAAGTAAAGAAAATGAAATTCATATAACATGTATCTTCATGCTAAACAATTCTAAACTACACGAGATTAACTCAAAACTAAAATAGCATGGCACAATTATATCTAATTAAATCAAACTGTTAGAAGTAGAAAAGGAGATTTGTATTTTGAGATTATAGATTAGCTAATTTGATTCCTAACCAAACTAAAAAAAATAAAAAATTTTCTTTTAGACACTAAATAAAGAAAAATTGTTAAAACTTTAAAAATAAAAACAATGAAAAAAATATTATGATTTAATGGTTTCATAAAGAGATTGGATTATAATAGAGAATTAGAATAGAAATTTAATAAATAAGAGGAAAGTACCAATGCCTAAGTTAGGCGAGAGATTAAGGAAGAATAAAAGATTAAAAGGGAAAAAAATCAAAAAAGAAGAAGAACCAATGGTTATTGAGATAAAGGGGCAAGAAATAGAAAGTAGCCCATGAAACAGAGTTTTTTTTTTTCTTATTTTAAGTCAATTAAAAAAAGGGGCGTGACAGTAAACAAATTACCATAATAGGTAGACGTGTAATAAATAAAAAAAGTGAGATTTTTTAGTTATTAAATTAAGTTTTTGGGGCAAAAATTTAGGTTTTGTCTTATCCTTTGAAGTGAGTGTAGCTATTGTTGTTGTCTTCTTTTCCTATTTCTCATTTATCATGGCTGGTTCGAGTATTAGGATGTCAAAATTAGAGTAGACATATGTTGCCATCACTCTTGATGTAGAGGAGGAGAGCAGAGTAGTGGTAGGTCAAAATGAGGGTGAGGGAGAGGATGTAAAAATCAATCTTTGATGGAGTATGGTGAACTATTTCTTAACAGATAAGGCTATCAATTTCCAAGTCTATGACATGGATTTATGTCAATGTAAGGGGCTAAGAAGAAAGGGAATTATGTTAGTACTTTTATTAAAGCAGATCCTCATAATTTTAATGGCACATGGCATGCATATATGCTTTTTTATGTTCCTATCAACATTCGTAATCCTTTAAAAATGAATATGAAAATTAAGAAGGCTAGTAGTGCATGATGTAGGTGAACTTTAAGTATGAGCACATATATCAATTTTGCTACTTCTGTGAAATTATAGGTCACTTAATTGATTTTTGTGAAAAGCTATATGACTGCCTAGTTAAACCCTCAGTTATGCGTTATGGAGATTAGTTAATGGCTTCAACAAAATGCTCAAGAAATGCTATCAGAGAGAAATGGCTTCATTACAGTTTAGAGGATGGCGATTTAGGTAACCATGAGGGGATGTTGAAAACCATGGCTGTGGATGACGCTAGCCAATTCTGCCATGTTAGGAAAGATCTTAGTATCTAGAGTGTGATTGGAGTTATAGAAGGAAATAATGCTAATAGTGGCTATAAAGAAAGAGTTGATCGAGGTATGATTGTTGCTTTTGAAAAAGGAAAGGAGGCAGTGATTAAGGGATTTGCTATTATGGAAGATTCCCAAATTGAGGGGGTGGTAGTGGTGGATTCTAAAAGGAGATGTATGGAGATAGATGAGATTGGGGATATTGAAGATGTGAAAGGAATCAAAGATAGTGTAACTCTATCAAATTAGTAGGGTTCAAAAAACTTATTATTGGTGGGCTCTGATTACCAAACCCGCCAGGCCCAATGAGTACCATTAACTAGAATTGTCATGTATTGGGCAGCCCATAGATAGTGTAAGTCTTATTAGATATAGTAATCCAAAAAAAAGAATTTATTTATTTTCTTAATGAAATTAAAAGTAAATAAAATGATAGTTGATAGAGTTAAAAATAAGTTAGGTTTTGAAGGCCTTTTTTATATTGCTAATGAGGGCTTTAGTGGAAGTTTAACCCTTTTATGGAAAGAGCATAGCATGGTGAGACTTATAAGCTTTTCTAGAAACCATATTGATGTATTAGTTAGTGTTCAAGGTATGTAATCATGGAGGCTAATGGGTTTCTATGGTTGTTATGAGTGTCATCATAGGTAGGAGTCATAGAGTAATATAAAAACTAAGTCTTTTACTCCTTGGTGCCTAATATAAGACTTTAATAATCTTTCTAAGTAGAGTGAAAAGCGTGGTACGATTCCTCATCTTTAAATCTTTTAAGGATATTTAATCAGACCCTCATAGACTATGGTTTATATGACTTGGGTATGATGGGTTATGCTTTTACATTAGAGAAAAGGAGGGGTAATGTGGATTGGGTGGAAGAAAGGTTAGATAGAGCTGTTGTTAATCCCTATTGGTGCTCTATGTTCCTTAATAATAAAGTTTTAAATTTATCTATCCTAACTTATGACCATTCAACGTTGTTTTTTAATTTTATTGAGGTTGTCCAGCGTAGAAATCACATGCGCTTTCATTTTAAAAATGTGTGGTTAAGGGATAAGGAGTGTAGAACCATTGTCGAACAGAGCTAGGGTTACAACAACCCATATGATATTTAAACTAAGATTTTTAGATGCAGTTAAAATCTGATGAGCTAGGGTGGGGAATTTTTTGATAAATTTAATAAAGATATTGATGATTATAAATCAAAGTTAGACCTCTTAAAAGCCAGGAAGGATGACATTGCTATTGTTGATTATGATTCTATTCGTAGTAGGTTGGATGATTTGTATGGCCAGAAGGAAGCCTATTGGAGGCAACAAGAGAAATAGTTTTAGCTATATAGTGGCGACGCTAACATAAAATATTTCCACAAGTATGCTTCCAGTTGCAAAAAGAAGAATTTATTCAGCACCTTCATGATAACTTAGGTAACTAGTATGATTGGAACTTGCATGTTCAAAATATCATTCAAAACTATTTTGCTAATTTATTCAAATCTAGAGGTTGTAATGGTAGTAAAATCTTTAATCTTGTTCCTAACCATGTGTCTAGTAGGTAGAATGAGGATCTCACTCATCCTTTTGTGTCTAAGGAGAAGAAAAGTGCTCTTTTTTCATGCACCCCGATAAGGCACTAGGGTGGGACAAGATGAATTTGAGTTTTTTTTTAAGTTTTTAAGATGTTATGGGTTTAAATATCACTCATATATGTCTGAAGTGGCTTAATAAGGGTAACTTTTTGAGGATTTTGAACTCTACCTCAATCATTCTTATCCCAAAGAAAAAGAGACCTGAGTTTATGGGTTGACCTGAGACTGATTACTCTTTGTAATGTATTGTACATAATTATGGCCAAAATGCTTGCTAACAGAATAAAGGAGGTTCATCAGGATGTCATTGCTAAAACACAAAGCGCATTTATAACTAATAGATTAATCACAAATAATGTGATGATTTCCTTTGAGATTAGTAATTTTGTAAAACATAAGTAGAGTAGTAAGGAAGGCTTGATTGCTCTTAAAATAAGCATATTGAAGGCTTGTGACCTTATTGAGTGGGATTTTTTGGAAGGTATGATAAGGTGTTTAAGTTTTAATAAGAAGTGGATTAGGATGATTATGCTTTGTGTTCATATGGTTGAGTACTTAATGTTCATAATGGCAAGTCTATTGGCCCTTTTTCTCCTTCTCAAGCCTCTATTAAGGAGACCCCCTTTCATCGTTCTTGTTCATTATTTGCACTAAGGGTCTTTCCTTTTTTTATTAATGATTATGAGCATAAGGGTAAAATTCATGGTTGTAAGATTTCTTGGTATGCTCTAGTGATTTCTCATTTATTTTTCATGGATGACACGTTCTTATTTTTTTGAGTTAATTCCATTACAATGCAAGTTGTGAAGGAGTGTCTATAGGTTTATGAAGATACTTCTGGCCAAATGGTTAATTTTCAAAATTCCAATATATTGTTTAGTCCTAGTGGTATTGACAATTTAAGAGATTCTATGTGTACTCTACTTGGTATTACTATTACCACTGATCATGGCCATTACATGGGTTTACCGTCATTTATTGGCCATAGTAAGAGGGTTGTCTTCTCCTCTATCAAGTATAAGATAAAGAGCATGATAAGTGGGTGGAAGAAGAAGTGTTGATCTCCTAAGGGTAAAGAAATTATGCTAAAGAATGTAGCCTAAATGATGCCAACTTATGATATAAGCATTTTTTTGCTCCTTGGTAGCATGTGTGAGGACTTAGAAAAGCTCATGAATACTTACTGGCGGGGTAATAGTGGTAAGGATCAGCAGGGTGTGAGATGGATAAGCTGGAGTAGACTATGTATCCCCAATAACATAAACGATCTTAGTTTCAAAATGCTTTAAGAGTTTAATTTATACCTCTTTTGTAAACAAGGATGGCATTTCATCAATTTCCCTAACTCATTAGCAGGAGTATTTTAGAGGAGATTCAATTCTTAATGCTTTTGTTAGTCCTATTCCTAATTAGGTTTGGCATAACATCCTTTCTAGGAGGAATATATTGAAGGAATATTTATTGCATAGAGTGGGTTTTAGCCAAGATATTTGCATTTAGAAGGATTTGTGGCTTCCTTATAATTGCAATCCATTTGTGGAAACAAAAAGTATTGTTAGCATAAAAGATGCTAGAGTGTCCTCCCTTTTACGAGTGGATGGAAAGGGATGGGATGAGGATTTGGTGAGAGATATTTTTAATAGAAGGGACTTTAATCTTACCTTGAGTATTCCATTAGGTATAGAGTTGAAACCTGATGCTTGGTTTTAGAAGTTTGAGAGGAATGGCTTTTACTTGATAAAGAGCGAGTACCGAAGACTTACAATAGATGTTTCCATAGCTCATCAACAACAAGGCTTTAATGGTTAGAAAAGGTTATGGGTCTTGAATGTTCCTTATAATGTGTGTAATTTTTTGTAACAAGTGTGTTATGGTTGTCTCCCTACTACAGTTGCATTAAAAAGCAAACATGTTAATGTTAATAATGTTTATTGCTTCTATAATAATGATGTGAAGAATGCACTCTAGTTGTTTATTTTATTTTCTTATACTGATAACGTGTGGTGAGCCTCTACTATTAGCATGTTTAGAGGTATAGTAAATTCCTTTAAGGAGTGGTGTAGTCAATTCTTGGGGTGCTCATGATGCGGATCAATTTGTTGTTGTTGCCATAATTATTTGGTCTTTGTGGAATGCCCAAAATGATGTTTTTGGAACAGGATTAGGAAGTATGGTAGATCTATTTATAATTTAGCTATTATGTAGCTTAATCAATGGAAGTCAACTAGGCTGGTTTCCTATCCAAGCAATAGTTAGACTTCTCCAAATGATCTTGCTATAAAATGGACAAAGCCACCCTTTTCTTTTATGAAGTGTAATATTAACGTTGCGCTATTCCCTCAAAAGAGTCGTGTTGGGATTTATGTTGTCATCGATGATGTTTTGAGTCATTTCTTAAGAGGCAGAAGAAGCTTACTTCAAGGGCCAATGGATCCAAGCATTGTTGAAGCTCTTTCATGTCGAGAAGCTTTTAGTTGGCTAAAGGAGATCCAGTTTAGTAAAATGATTATTGAAATTCATTGCTTAGTTCTTCAATAGGCTATAACTGGAGGAGCCCTAAATCTTTCTCCTTTTGGTTTATTGGTTCAAGATTGTATTTCTCTTTTGAATAAGCTTATCTATTGCAAATTTTAATTTGCTAGAAAATCAGCTATCCATATTGCTCACTTGCTTGCAAAAAGTGTAGGGCTACAATTTGATCCTAAAGAGTGGGAGTTTGTCCCACCTTCTTTTATTTCTTATGTTCTTGTGTTGGATTTAATGAATTAACTTTTTTTAAAAAAATTATGGGGCATTTATGAAAAAATTCCTAATATTAATAACATACATTTTATGTTATATTAATGAAATATAATGATAATAAAAAAATACAAATATATATACATATATATTATGGCCCATTTTGTGTGGCCAATTTCTTGTTTTGGAAGTCCACCACTTGGAACTTCTTGGGATTTTTTTTTACGTCCAAAGCGGCGGACTTTGACAGAAGAACTTTGGACTTTTCAATAATTTTATTTTTTTGCCAGTTTAACATTTTTGAAAAAAATTTTCCACCATAAATTTATAAATCTACCATAAATTGATAAAATGTTTAACTTTTCACTATAAATTGACGAAAGCCCTAACCACTACCTCTAGTTTAGGTTTTTAAAAAAATTACACTTTATTAGACATTGACCTTAGTAGGCTTGTCACTGTTCTTAACTATGGAGATTTAAAAGTTTCGAGTCTATATTAACAATCCATTTATAAAATATTTTTAATATGTTATGTATAACTTGCATCTTGTGACAGCCCTCTCCACAAGTTCTTTAGGTCATAATTACTAATTCTAAATCACATAACTAGAATATCATAGAAGCACTACTTCTAAAATGACCTTAGAATACTTTTATTATACTGCCATAATTTATTATGAGGTAGCAATTTAAATAAATATCACTAAAGTCATCTAAAATATTATTAAAGATAGATGGCAAAATAAATAAATAAATAAATAAAACTACTAACTCACACCAAACACACACACACACACACACACACACACACACACATATATATATATATATATATATATATATATATATATATATATATATATATATCATAACGACACACTAGTAAGTTAGTTCTAAGATGCAAGTACAAAGTTACACAAAATTATATACAAAAATTTAGATCCAAAATGATTGTAACCTACTTGTCCCACTAATCTATGTAAGATGCGTAAAGAAAAGGTTTACAAGATACCACTTGTTTATATATATACATTACTATAAATTTACTTATTAGTTACAATATTTTTATGGTTACAAATTGTATTGTCACAAAAAAAATTCAATAAGTAACAATAATTTTTTGATATGTCATAATATTTAATTTATTAATTTATTACTAAAAAACATGTGATGATATATTAAAATTTTGTGATAATTTATCATAATAATATAACTAATTATCATTATAAAATTAAAAATAAAAATTTTTTGTGACAATATTTTTAACCGTAATAAAAAAATATATTTTTGTATCAAGTTTAATTTGTCATGTAATAGCTGTATTGTTTAATATTGTCACAAAAACTTTTAGTTTATAAGTTGTCATCAAAATATATGTAATGAATTTTTTGTTTCAAGTTAAAAATCGTAACGAATAAATTTTAACATTTATATCAACTTAACATTATATTGTCACAAAATATATTTTTTGTGTTACTTTTTCTTATTATTAATCAATAGCCTTTATCATTTTTTCATAAAATATATTAAATTTTTTGTGTCATTTTTTCTTATCATAAATTATATTTTTGTATCGTTTTTCCTTGTCACTGATAATATATATATATAATTTAGAAATTGGGTAAAAAAAATAAATCCATAAATAATTATTTTAATATAAATAAATAATTAAAAAGCCTAATCCTATGTTTTTCCAATTTTTTAACTCCTTTTTTTTTTATCTTACTTTAATCCTACAATTTTTAAATTTTTTTCAGCCCTTTTTTTCTATTACCCCTTCTCTTTCTCCTCTTTCTTTTTTTTTTTTTCCTTTACTTCTTTCTTCCTCCTCATCCTTTCTTCTTCTTATTATTATTTTTATTTTTCCTTCTTCTTCATCCCCTTCTTCCTCCTCATTTTCTCTTCTTCTTACTTTTTTTTTTTTTTCAAATTTGATAACCATCCTACGCTACTGCATCGCCATTGCTACTATCTCCATCACCATCACATCATTGCCACCATTCCATAACCAGGGTTGGCTAAAAGCATAGGCCACTAAGGCCTATGCCTAGGACTCCAAGAAAATAGGAGTCTATCCTAAAACCCACAAGAAAATAGAGTCTCATGAATGAAGCCGTATATATATAATTTTAAATTAACATTTTATAAATTTTATTGTTAAACTAATTTTTTAATCTATTATATTCTGTAAAAGAAATTAATTATTTTATTTTACAAATGATTATTATTAAACATGTGAAACAAATTTTATTTAACAATAAAGGAAGTAAAGTGAAAATTTTAATAGAATATGTGTTTTTATCATGATTTTATTAATTATATTCATCAGAAAAAAAATCTTAATTAATTTTTTAAAAATATAAATATTACATATTTAAATTTTTTATCTCTTATTTTTCTTAGTTGTATTGCCTTGTTTTTAATTTTTTTTAACAAATTATTTGTTAGATAATTTTTTAATTTTCAATTTTCCTATCTTTTGAATTTCAATAAAAACTTTTCACAAAAAATTATTATATATTAATACTAAATTTTCTAATTTGTTTGATTTTAACACTGTTTTATTTTACAAAAAATTGATATTTAAAAATAATTAAATTAATGATTTGATTTTTTTTAAAATAATTATTTAGGGCTCCGAGTAATCTTAAGCCAGACTTGTCCATAACTTAGTTTTTTTTTTTTTTAATCACATTTTTTGTGCATGTGTGTGGATGTAATTGGATGTGTGGGTGTGGGTGTGGGTGTGGGTGTGTGCGTGGATGTAGTAGGTGTGCGTCTGTTTGTGTGTGCAAGTGGTTGTTTATGTGTTTGTGTTTGCGTTTGTGTTGTGTGCTGTATTATGTAAAACTATTATTTTTATAATTTCTTAAATGAATATATTATTTTTATATTACATAATGTGATAATTAATTTTATAATTAAGTAAAATAGACTTATATGTATATAGTTTACAAGTATTATTTTTATAAATTTTTGTTAGATAAATAAATTATTTTTATGTTAAGAATATCTATGCTGGGTGAATGATTTATTTTAATTATAAATTTAATTAATTAAATAAAGGGTAAAACTAAAAAATGGAAAATTTAAATAATAAAATTTTCATTTTTTTGTATACAGTTTTATAGATTTATATATGTTTTTGTAATGACCCAATATTTTAAAATTATTAAAATATATTTTGAGATATGCAATGTTAATAATATTTTAAATTTCTATTTATTATGATTATTTTATTGAGATTTAAAAGTTAGTTTATTATTAAGTATTATATATATATATATATTAAAAAAAAGAGACAAAAGTGATAAAAAATCGGGTCAACTCATTTTCTCTCCCTTCCATCATTGCCAACTCCCAAAGCTTCACCAGCACACCATCATCCACCACAAACCACCACCAAGCTCACCACTTCCACCTTCTCCCTTCATGCCGCCGTGTGGATGTCCCTAGTCGCCGGAATCCATGAGAAATCGTGGGTGTGCTACAGTATTGTTAGCGGAAAAACGGTGTTTTTAGCTCAAGTTTTTGGGCTCATTAGACTCCTCTTGATGTATACTTCTTGATTACGTATGGATTGTGAGTTTTCTTCAATTTTAGTTTATGTCTATTTTAGATTTTTTTAGCTTAATTGTATTTGATTCTTGATAAATCCTTTTAGAAATATTGTTATATGGAACTTAAGCTTCTCAAATATATTTTTAGTTTATTTTTTTGAATTTATTTGAATTATGGGTAATTATTGAATTTTAATAATTAAAAATGAATTTTTATTAATTATGTGTTTTATGTGTTATTATGAAAAATTATGATTAATTGTATAGTTAATTTAAATTATTAGCTTTGAAAATGAGAAAATTAATTTTCACTAATTTTTAGTAAATTTTAATTAATTTTTGGAAAATATTAGGTATTATGTGAATTTTTGGATTTATAAGTAAATTATGTATTTTTATTGAAATTATAGTTAAATAATATGTTTTAAACAATTTTGGAATAATAAATGGTATTAAAATAATTTTTATGAATTATTTACTATTTTTAACTAATTAATACTAATTTTTGAAAATATATTCAAATAATAATTTTATATACTATTTTTTTTGTGATTAAATAAGTTTTTAACCATTATATATATATATATATATATATATATATAAACTATTTGAGTAATTAATTGTGAATTTTACTATTTTATGTTAAATAATTGAAAAGTCAGATTTTTATTAATATTATATAATTTATTTGAGATTTTATTTAATTAATGTGAAAATAATTATATTTAATTTTTTTGATATTTAAATATATTATATTGTGATTATTTATGGATAATTATGGATTTTAATGATGTTTATTACATTTGTTATTTAATATTTATTTTTGGTGAATTGTGAACCTCGGTTGGGAATTTGTATAGTTTGGAGACTCAACCCCGAGGTGTTAAGCATTTTGAATATAGAAGTGTGTTTTCTTATAGGATTGGCTCTACTTTTTAGTAGAGAGATGTCCGTTTTATAGAAGAGACTCTACCAAAATTTTGGTAAAATTCTCATAAAAAGTGACGTCGAGTCAATTATGAATCTTTGGTTTTAATTGAGTTTTGATTTTTAAATCGAGTATTCCTTTAGAATTCTTAGAAGTACAGTTAGGAATTTATTCTAATTTTATTATTATTTATTTTTCTAACTACGCCGAGACCAAGGCCTATCGAACCAGGCCCATCAAGTCTATCTCGAGGAGCGTAAATTTGTGAGTTATTATTTTATATATGCATTGCATATAAGATGCATGAAAGTGAGCTTGCATATTTTCATTATATGTTTAAATATGAATTATTTCATTAAATGATTTAGTATATTTTTGGTATATGTGATATACATGTGACATATATGCTTAGTATGTTTTTAGTATATTTTGCATATATGTGACATATATATGTTAGTATATTTTGATATATATTCAGTATATTTTGACATATACTCAGCATATATATTTAGTATATTTTTTGGTATATTTCGATATATATGCGATGTATATATCTGATATATTCTTAATATGCATTTGGTATATTTTGGGTATATTTATGGTTTATATGTGGCATATATATTTGAAATATTTTTAGTATATTTTTGGTATATTTTTGGTATATTCTTCTATGGTATGCCATTATGTTTTAAATGATGCATTTTATTATTTTGCATAAATACGTGATTTATATGAAGGATATTAATAGAACGTGCTACCTAGTGGGCTATAGTAAGAATGTTGCACAACAGTATAGTAGAATTAGGTTGAAATTCTAATGTTTGATTATGAATGAGAATATGGAGATTATTGGTTATTGGAAAGGGCGATTGCGGATCCTCAGTTGACTTAGTGTACACAGGGCTAGTCATGCCAGTAGTGAGACTGCAGATCCTCGATTGACGTAGTGTACTCAGGACCAGTCTACTACCTTGAGTTGGATAAATGAATACTTGGAGTTTTGGATAAGCCAGTTGGCTATTGATTTTATGATTGAGGTTGCAAATATGTTAGGGTTCTATTTGATCCTTCATTTAAATAAACATTTTTCTGCATTTATTATATATAAAAATTGATTTTAGCATCTGTGTGAAATGCATGTATATGTATATTATTATATTGATGCTTGGTTGCATATGACTTTAGGTTGCATGAATATATGTTCTAATAATTCATTCAGTGAGGTCTGACTCCCCTCAATATTTTTTTAGGAGATTCTTCTTCAAACCTCATTAGTAGTACTTTACGCCGGTCTTCTTTAGCCCTGACTAGATTATGTAATTTTATTATTTGAACTCCTATTGTATTCTAGAAAATTGCAGTAGTAACATTATTATATCAGTAGTTTGTTATTTTGATTTTAAGAATTTTTTATCATAATATTGTATGAATATTTTATTATAATCTGACATTTAAGTATTTATTTTTATATTGATTTAAAATTTTAATTCTGATGTATTTTTATTTATTTATTGCATGTGTTTTTATTTTTAAGGCTTGCTATGGGTTCTGAATTTAAAAGAATTCTCGTTCCTTAGCGCTAATCATGACTCCTAGTTTTGGTCATGACAAAGTTGGTATCAGAGCCTAGGTTATTAGTGTTGTGGACCTAGGTTTTTAGAGTCGTATTTTCTTTAAAATTACTGCAGTAAATTAGGTTCGACTATGTCTTTAATAAGTTTTCCTTGCTTTAGTTTTTGCATAATCGTTAGGTTGTTTGTTTTTTCTGAATCTTATTGGTTTTTGTGTTTTCAGAATGAGAAGGGAGTGTGTGTCACTCTATCGATCATTGAGGCCAAGGATGATGAGTCCTTTCAGGATGAGGTTTTACCTTCTGAGTCGCCAGTCAGGCGTAGAGGTAGAGGTAGAGGTAAACCTCGAGGAGCGGTAGGTCGTTGAAGACAGAGAGAGTAACAGAATGAGGAACTTGTAGAGCCAGAGTTTGAGGAAGCTGTGATACCTCTAGTTGCATCGCAGATGCAGCTTGCCTATCAACAGGGTATGTCTAATCTTGAGGCAGCATTTTTTTATTCCAGAGTTGGCCGTATAGCTTTTAATGGGACATTAGACCCTCTAGATTTTCTGCACGCCATTAAAATGAGGACTCGGATTGCTCATACCGAGTATTAGAGGATCATGATAGTCGAGCTGTCTGTCGAGGGACCAGCCCTAGATTGGTTCATTCAAGTCATCCAGTCTATTATCTAAATGCTAGAGTTTTGATTGATCCGGGTGCTACACATTCTTTTGTGTCCCTTGTTTTTGTTTTAAAGTTATACTGGCAAGCTTTGAGGATGGCTTTTCTTTTGTTTGTTATCACTCCTCTAAGCGATTCGTTGGATGCCAATGTTGTTCTTTCTGGTTGTCTAGTGTTTATAGAGGGTAGAGAACTACTAGTGGAATTGGTATTGTTAGATGTGATGGAGTTTGATGTGATCCTTATTATGGATTGGTTGTCTCAGCATTATGCCATTGTGGATTGTCATAATAAAGAGGTGATTTTTAGAATTTTAGATGAAAAAGAGTTTAAGTTTATGGGTAATAAGAGTTTTGCACCTCAGATTCTCATCTCTGCTATTATGGCTAGGAAGATGTTGAGGAAGGGTTGTCAGGGATACTTGGCACTTATTAGGGATACTTCAGTGAAGAAGTTGTCTCTCACAGATGTTCTTGTTGCCGTGAGTTTCCTGACATTTTTCCTAAGGAGTTACCAGGTTTACCACCTCATAGAGAGATCATGTTATGTATATATGTGATTCCAAACACCACTCCTATTTTAATGCAGCCTTACATAATGGCTCTTATAGAGTTAAAGGAGTTGAAGGAGCAATTGTAGGATTTATTAGATAAAGGTTTCATTAGACCTAGTGCTTCTCCTTAGGGTGCACCAGTCTTATTTGTGAAGAAGAAGGATAGTATATTGAGAGTGTACATAGATTACAGAGAGCTGAATAAGGTGACAGTGAAGAACAAATATCCTCTCTCGAGGATAGATGATCTGTTTGTTTAACTTCAAAATGCATAGTTCTTTTCTAAGATTGACTTGAGGTCAGGTTATTATCAGTTGTGGATCAGTGAGGCCGATGTTACTAAAATGACATTCTGCACTCGAAATGGCCATTATGAGTTTCTGGTGATGTCATTCGAGTTGACTGATGCACCAACTGCTTTTATGGATCTGATGAACAGGGTATTCAGACCGTTTGTAGATCAGTTTATACTAGTCTTCATTGATGATATACTGGTGTATTTGAAGAGTATGGAGGAGCACGTATATCACTTGAGGACAATATTGCAGACACTGAGAGAACATCAACTTTATGCTAAATTCTCAAAGTGTGATTTCTGGTTGGAGAGTGTCGCATTCCTTAGACACGTAGTGTCTAAAGATGGTATTCATATTGATCCACAAAAGATTGAGGCAGCGTCTGAGTGGCCCAGATCGATGACAGTCACAGAGATTCAAAGTTTTTTTGGGTTTGGCTGGGTATTATAGGAGATTTGTGCAGGATTTCTCTAGAATTGCAGCTCCTATGACTCACTTAACTCAGAAGAATGTGAAGTTTGTGTGGTGAAATGCTTGTGAGAATAATTTTCAATTACTTAAGGAGAAATTAACCACAGCTCCAATTTTGGCTTTACCTAATAGAGTAGATAAGTTCACTATGTATTGTGATGCCTTCAGAGTCAGCCTAAGTTGTGTGTTGATGCAAAATGGTAGGGTGATAGCTTATGCTTTAAGGCAGTTAAAGAAGCATGAATAGAATTATCTTACTCATGACTTAGAGATGGCTATAGTGATCTTTGCTCTCAAGATTTAGAGACATTATCTGTACTGGGTGACTTGTGAGATTTTTACTGATCACAAGAGCCTTAAGTACATTTTGTAATAGAGAGATCTGAATTTAAGGCTGAGGAGATCGTTAGAACTCCTAAAGGACTATGACTATGAGATTCTTTATTATCCAGGCAAGGTTAATATGGTAGCTGTAGACACCCAATTTTGGGATGATGAGTTATGACTGCGATAGAGGACTCCAATGTTGAAAATATCATGAATAGGTCCTCGATACTTAAGCTTTAAAATTCTAAGGGTTTAAATACATATTTTAAGAGAAGGATTTAGTGTTTTTAAAGACTAAATTGCAATGCCTTTTTAGGACCTAATTGCAAAACTTAAATTTGTCATGACCCAAAACAAGGGCCATGATCAACGCTAGGGAACGAGAATTCTTTTGAGTCCGAAACCCATAGCAAGCCTTAAAAGAAAAGTATGCAATAAAATAAAATAAATAAAATATTTATGCAGCGAAAATTAAATCTCAAATAATAAAAATAAATTCTTAACTTCCTTTGATAACATAAAATCACATTATATATATCATAAATAGAAATCTTTTAATACAATCTTTAGAGAAACACTCTGAAGTAAAATCCTCATACATGCATAAATATAAAAACAAAATATTTAGAAAACATAAATGTTACATTCTTAAATATGGCTTAACCACCAATGTTTTACACACTTATACAACATTAAAATAAAATAAAATAAAAATAAATAAAAGAAAAGACTACTCTAATGAGGATTGTTGGCCAACCTTATTCTGGACTTCTATCCACACTCACTCAACCCGGTTCACCAACTATCAAGCCTAGCTATCTGAAATCATTTATAAAATAAAGTAAAATGAGTATAAAAATACTCAATGAATATATGTTACAAGCAGAAAATAGTTTAGCTAAATTAAATATAATAAACATCTCAAATTAAAATACTAAAGCATTTAATAATCAAATTATCATTTACTCAAAATATCCAATTCAATCTTGCTTTCAAATAAATTCAAAACTTAGTCAATTAAAATTTATGGCTTTGTAAATATCAATACAACTTTTCATTTGTATTAACCATCCCTACCACAAGAATCACAACTCGGCCATAACATACAGGCCATCATAAGCTCATTCTCTAGGTACAGTTGAAGGCTAACCCTTCAACTACATTAGCACGGAATGACCCTTCTTCTTTCACCGTCCTACAATCAAGTGCCCTGTTGTTTATTACACAATAATAACTAACACAATCTTAAATGTGCATATATCACCTCAGCATATTCATACATCTCATATAGGGAGGTAATACACAAAATAAATATCTTTTCATCCAAATTCTTTAAAACCATTATATCACATTTATAGCTCATCATAGTATTAAAAATCAAACCACTTCTCATCAAAATTCAAAAGAATAAAATCAAAATGATTATAATCTCAATTTAATCATTGAGTATCCAAAATAATCTCAAATCATTTACCAAATCAAGCTTATGGTAATAACATATTTAACTTGTAAATAGAAACCTTGAAAGCTTGAGATTAAAATATATAATTCAAGTATCAACAAGGCTAAATTAAAACCATTTAAATGCCTTATTTTAGGTCCATACAATAATATTAAGAAATATCATTTTATTGTTAAAATAAATAGATTTTAAAGGCTTGATCATCCACTCACCAAATAACCTATAAACACCCAAATCCAATTTATCGAATTTGGTTAGATAGCACTTGCAATTCCTTTGCCTTTTCTAGAACCTAACACACACAATTTAATTTATAAATCATCAATATAACAATATCATATATTGACCTAACCATGCAGGCCCCAAACTATATGCAAATTAACTTAACTCTACAAACTAGCCTTATTAACTCTACAAGAGCTATTTTCAGGCCTATATTAAAAAAATTGCTCTGACCTGTAGAAGAATAATTTTAACCATTATCTTAAATAAAATTTTCACTTCTATTTATTAAAGACAAATAGAATTATAAAGGTTGCATTACAAGCAACTCTATTACTTAGACAGATTGAACAATAAAAAGTATAGGTCTGTTAGACCATTATTCCATCATAATCAGCTATGGATCAAAATAAAAGGTTTTTGGATAACTATTTTAAGTTTTCTTTGAATTAAACTAAGCTTAATTTATAGTTTTATAGCTCAAGATATATGAAAATTATTTAACTCATAAACTCTGTAAACCCGATTCACATAATCAAAATCACAGCTTTCAAAGATGAATTTGGAAAATTTATGGGACTTATAGAAAAGGAATTTTGACCTAAAATTTTAAAAAATATTAGATATATATTTCTAGAATATTCTATAAAAATTTCACATCAATTGGACAACTATAGAGGAAGATATAAGCATCTGAACACAACTAGGTCAATTTACATAATAGATTGAGTACTAAAATGTTTTCTCTAATTTCTCTATCATAGATACTGAATCAGATCAAGATTAAACAGAAAATTTTTTATATAATTCTTCAAATATTTTATATCATCAAATATCACTTAATTTGGAGTTCTATAGGTCAAGATATGATTAAATTATAGAGACTGATAAACTAGAATTGTTAAACATGAATTCTACAACTTAAGAACCCTAAATAAAATAAAATAAAATACTAAAATTACTTACCAAATCAATCACCAAAGTTTTCTATGATCAATATTACAACTTTAAAATTGATTTAGATCTTCAAATTCTCTTGTAAATCAAACCTAAACTTAGAGAATCAAGCAGCCCTTTTTTTTAAGTGTTCTCTCTTTTCTCTTTTTTTTTTCTTTCTTTCTTAAACAATTATTGCTACTAACAAGATGATCACAAAATTTTGATAAGGCTCCAGCCCCTATTGTGGATAAATTTTATTTTATAATATCCATTAAGGCCCTTAATGAAATGCTTAAGTTACCTATAAATTCTTAAGCTTTCAATTGTTTCAATTGAGTCCTTTCCTCTATAACTATAACTATAACTATAACTATAACTATAACTATAACTATAACTATAACTATAACTATATATATATACATACTAACTTATACTTAATTTAAATCAATATATATTATGTAAATACAATGCATAATGGATGCAAATGTACTTAGAGTTAGAGTACAGATGTGACAGATGTTATGTAGCATGTGAGTTTCCAGATGTCTTCCTTGATGAATTGCTAGGTTTACCACCTCACTGGGAGATTGAATTCTGTATTGATATGGTTCCAGGTACAACTCCTATCTCACAGTGAGATTTGTTGGACAAGGGTTTCATAAGACTTAGTATTTCTCCATGAGGTGCACCAGTCCTATTTGTGAAGAAGAAGGATGGTACTCTACAATTGTGTATGTCATGACCCGAACCTAGAGGTACATGACTGGCACTAGGGAATAGGAAATGCAAAAATGCAACTGAAACTCATAGTAAGCCCTGAAAATTTTTGCAAATAAATAAAAATCACTTAACAATAATACTATGGTTAAAATCATTAATATCAAATACATAAGTCATTATTCCATTACAACAATATTTCAACACAACACAAATCTATAATATCAATAATACAAGTTTCATAATCAACTACTATGATATCTATAATTCGATTATATAATGTTCAAATCAAATAGACATACATAATGCAACTAGTGAAGAAAAAACCTAGCGCATAAGACGACCAGTACTAGGCTGACTGTGAGGTCCTGAAAAAATAAATTGGTGGGAATCATACCTCACTGAGTGAATCAATTTTATAAAATGTATCTTGGTTTAAAAACATTTATTAAAACCCTTTTGAAAATAAAAATAATATAAATATAAATATAAATATAAATATAAAAAATCATTTACTTCAATATAAAACTCTTGTACAAAATCATATAAAATTATTATTTTAGCAAAAAATTTGGTAAAACACCTAGACCATCAAATTGTAATAGCCACTTACTTCACTTATTCCAATTGATTGTCGATCCTAGAGAGCAAGCTCGACCAAGGTCCAGCCACAATTAGTCTCTTATTCCAAATGATCATAAGTGCCCAGAGAGCATGCTCGACTAGGGTCCAACCAATATCATATCTCTGCCCAAAGAGGAAGATTAACTAGGGCTCAATAATAACCACACATCTGCTTAGTAAGAAAAGCTCAACCAGGGCTCATAACTCAATTAATGACCATCAACTTAATCATTACTGGTGCACACATAGTCCTGGCGACACCCACTAGGTAGCACGTTCTACCATTATTTTCAAATCATTTAAATCATAATAAATTAAATAAATTAAATTAGACAAATAAAGCGAAATAAAACCAATTCCATAAAGCATTCTTCAATTACTATTCAAGATAAATAAAGAAATAATCATGTATGTAGCAATATAAATAAATTCATAAATAATTCATATAATCATTTCATTATTATTTAAATCATATGAAAATATAATCAAAATCGTCACAACACATATTCAATAAAATCAACTCACAGGTTGAGCGTGCTAGGTGATGCGTCCCCTGCTGCTTAAATGCTATAGCTCTGGTCCTGAAATTCTCTAAAATAAATAATATTTATTTAAAAAATGCATATATAAATAATTCATAAAATTCTCAAAATTTAATAAAATCATGAGATGATAAGGGTGACTCTATCCAAGACACAATGCTATATAGACTCATAATTAACACATACTAATGTCATAGTTTACGAGAAATCTATCAAAAATTCTATAGAGTCTCCTCTGTAAAATGAACATCTCTCTACTGAAGTACAATCATTCTTGCATAAAAACAACACTTTTAATAGTCTCACAACTCAATAACTCGAGTTGGGCCTTGCACTACACTTATGCCTAATCGAGAACCACAATTCACAACATATATAAAAGATAATATAATTTATCTCAAATCACTAATAATTCATAATAATTTAATTAAATAATGCAAATTAATTTATTTATATAAAATAAAAATATACAGGAAATTTATTTCCAAGTAATTAATAAAATTTCTAATTTATAACAAAATCTCGTTAATGAAATCCATTTTCCATTTTTACTACTAAATTAACATAAATTATAAATAGCTATTTAAATTACTCAAATAATTCATAAAAATCATAAATAAATAATAAATGATTCATTTAAGCTTAAAAATAATAAATAAATTCATTATTAATTTATTTTGCCAAAATTACTACTAGTTAACTAATAATTGAAAATTAATTATAAAAATTATTTTATACATTTGTTATTTAAAAATATTTCTAAAATAGAATAATTAACAATAAATTCAATTAAAATTAAACAATTCACCAATTTCTAATAATTTTCTAAAAATACATATTAATGCATAAACTTTAAAAAATCATATCTTAAATTCTATATATAATTTAATAGAACTTTATTCAAAAAGTTTAATCTACATAATATATAAAATTAATTAAAAATATAAAAATTTTCAACATGAGATTGTCCGAAACAGTGACATGAACACTACCCGATGCCCGAAAAATTAAAAAAATTAAATAAAAATCATAGGAAGCAAGATCGCAACCTCTAGATTATTTCACCTCAAAGTAATTATATATAATAAATTTGAATTAAAACACAATTTAGAACAATAATTAAAAATAACCTAAAATCAATTACTCTAAATTGAGGGGTTACTAGAGTTTGAATTCGAAATTGACGGAGGGCTTTTTGAAGCCTAGAGGATAAGATCATTTTGAGATTGGCAGTGAACCTTGGGGTGGTTGAAGGCGGGGTTGACGACTGCTTTAGCAATCTGACAATAACTAAATCGAGAGAGAGAGAAGGAAGAGTGGTAGTCACTTGAGAAAGAGGAGCTGGGCGGCATTCTGCTGGTTTCTAGCAGTAATGGTGGCAGTGGTTAGTGGTGTTGTTAAGGAGAGGAAGAGAAAGTAGAAGAAAAGGAAAGAGGAAAAGAAAGAAAATGGGAAGAAAAAAATATTCTGATTTTTTTAAAAAATTAAAGGATAAAGCATAAAGTACGACCTTTATCATTTTAAAATTAAAATTAGAATATCTACTCTTTAATTATTCACCCACACTTATATATATATATATATATATATATATATATATATATATATATATATATATATATATATATATATATATATATATATATATATATATATATATATATATATATATATATATATATATATATATATATATATATATATACTTTTTAAAATTAATTAAAAATTTCAAAAATATTAATAGTCTCATAAATAATCAAACTATAATTATCACTAATTAAATAAATTAATAATTATTCTTTGGAAACTAGTAAACTTTTGTGGTCTACACCAACCTTCGGATACTAGTAAGTTTTTCTTGAAACTTATAAATTCTTAGTTGTTAATTTCTTGTATCTGTGTTGGTTGGTTTTAAATTAGCTATATGTTTAATGCAAATTGGATCCTAGGGATTAGAATTGTTTATGAGATCAAGGGTTATGTTGATAAATTTTTTAAATTTACTCTAATTAGGATTTGATTCTTAATTGCATAATTGATTAATAACAGTGGTATCAAAGCTCCATTTTGCACTTAACACATGCTATATTGATTGTTGATTACAAGTGTTGTGATTAAAATTGATGTTGGTAATAAGTGTTGTGATGAAACATATGTAAAAATGGCCTTAAGTGTGTGCTAGATCATAGCTGTGCGGACTCATCATGGGTGTGCCAACTCATGATAGAGGGTACTTGTGCGGACTCATCACGGGTGTGCTAACTTGTGATAGAGTGTGGGCATGTCGACTCATTGTGAGCATGTTGACTCATCATAGAGGGTGGTTGTTCCAACTTGTCATGGCCGTGTCGACTCGTGACAAAGGGTGGGCATACCGACTCGTGACAGAGGTGCCCTTGCTAACTCATCATCGATGTGCTGACTCGTCACCAGTGTACTGACTTGTGACAAAGGTAGATTGTGCTGAGTTAATCCTGAGTTGGCAAAGTGGTGCCGAGTCGTGTCCAAATCCTTCTTTAGATATTTTAAGGCCTTTAAAATGCATGTTTTTTATTTGACTTACATGCATGGAATGATTATGGTATTTATATTACATCCTAAGTGTAAGCACCTAATTTCAGGATGATGTGTTATGGGTGCGACAAAGGACTCTAATGATGAAAATGTCACGAATAGGTCTTTAATACTTAAACTTTGAAACTTTAGAGGTCTGATTGCATTTTTCAAAGAAAGAATTTAATGTTTTCGTGGACTAAATTGCAATGCTTTTTAAGGACCTAATTGTAAAACTTGAATTCTTTTAGGGACCTTTTCATAATTAAAAGTCAAAAGAAAAAGTTGTCAAAATTCCATAATTCCGATTAGAATTAGAGTTTTCCATATAGTTTTCTGATTTTTCAGAAAATAAAAATATATGTTTCTTGAATCCTGATTGGTCTGGAATTTTATTAAAATTATTTTTGATATTTATCTGATATTTTTAAGGAAATAGAATTCTTTTAGGAATTAACTTATACGTAGGGTTTGAAGGGTTGCTTTACTATAAAAGGAGGCATTTTGGCTCCTTTAGGGGGCATCGGGGGCATATGGGAGGAGCAGTACTCTTATTCACAACTTTTATTATGATATTTTGAAGAGCATTATATATGTAAAATTGTCTTTTGGCTTGTGGATTTTTCTTGGGAAAAAGCATTCTTGACCCGTTTCCTTTGTTAATTGTTTTGAAAAAGCATTCTCTACAAAAATTCCCCTTGTGTTTAATTGATTAATTGAAGATCTTTGGAGGATTTTTTAAGAACAAGATTTGAAGACATATCAAGAATAATGATTTTACAAAATCTGAGGAGTACTCCATTAAAACATTCATAAGCATTATCTTCTCCATATTCCTCTTTTCTTTTATTTTTCTTTTTGATTTTATTGATTTTTTTATTTAAGGTATTATTATAATTTATTCATGAATCATAATTTTGTTTCTTTTTTTTCTTGGTGATTATGGAGAAAAATACATGATGATCATCTTTGGAGGATTGAATCCATGAGAAGTCCATGGAATGCCATGGATAAAATATTGTAGAGACAGTTTCTAGGGTTTTTATTTTTTATTTATTGCTTTATTTTATTTATGTTTTTTTGGGGTGTGTTAATTATTTTTATTATCATTTTTTATGAATTATTATAATAGCCCAAATAGTGGGAATAGTGAAATTATATGTGATTGCTTGTTTATTTTAATTAATTGGTTAGTAAAGTTAGGGTTTTAATTGGGTAAATAATTAAAATCAATGGAGGAAGTAGATTAATTTAGGATTGCATGTTAATTAAAATTAGGGTTTTAGAAGGAATAATTAATAAGTTGTTTGATTTTAATTGTTTTGATATGTTTAATTTATTTTTGGGCTTGTTTATTTATTTTTATGTGTTTTGGCCCTTAAGCCCATATTAGATTCTAATCCACTTAAATAAATTTATGTTTTTTAGGTTTAATTAATTAAAATGCATTTTAGGCCCATAATTAATTAGATTTTTAAGTTAAAGATAACTTAGGCCCATTTAGTAAATTAGACGTAGGCCCACCTAATTTAATTTAATTAATTTAGACTTAGCGCACTTAATTTAAGCCTTTTTCATAATTTGTAGATTTAAGATCATCTTGTAAATTAAAACAAGTAGATTTAGCCCATTTAATTAAAATCAATGTAAATTAGACTAACTTAGGGATTGTATTGAATGCATTATTTACTTGTATTTTTTATGACTAGTTTGCCTTGGAGTTAATTGCTAGCATAAGAGTTTATATGAAATTACATGTAAATAAAGGATAATATAGTAATTCATAAAGTAATTCTAAAATAACACGAGATTGAAAGAAGTTGGTATTCCATATCTAGAATCTCCTAGTTGTGGTGCTAGCTTTCTTTTAGGGAATCGAGTACCACCTTTTCAATTTGTCCTAGTTATTACCCTAGGTGGCAACTCCTCATCTCCACGCCATGTCTTTATGAAAGTGGTTAGTCTGTTCTTTAGAGCCCTGAGCTCAAACAGTATCACGGTTGCTAAAATCTTAGACACGCGCTAAACCTCGCCATCTATAGTGGTGACTCCATTGGGGATAAGAGATACTAATTCTACTCATGTTCTTTAGAATTATTTTATTCTTACATTCATTCTGCATGTCCTTATTAACCAATGGCATCATTTTATGGTTCCATGATTCCACTAGCTTTCTGGGATTGTAAATTGGCTTACCATTACTCTTAGCCTTAACTCGGTTCAAGAGAGATTATCGAGCTCATCTGACCAGAGTCTGTAACCTAAAGGGGGGGGGGGTAGTCTTCTTTTAAGTTTGCAAAGGATGTTGGGCCCCTCTGACCTTGGCCTATAACTTAAGTCTTAAAAGAGGGCATCTTGCTAAGAGAACCTTGGCTTTCCACTAGACCCTAACCACATATAATGGCTTAGTTATTTCCCCTAGGATCTATCCAAATTGTTTGTGAATGTTGCCAAACTATTTCTATGTTTTATTGCTTTGAGAGACTTGGCATGTGCGGCAGTTCTTGATATGCTCTGTTAATATTAAGGCCAAGAAAAAAAATCCTAGGAAAAGAGACTCGCCATTGAATATGTGTGTAGGAGGAATAAGGTTGGAAGGATGTATGTATACCTAATTTGACTTGTTACTTGCTACTTATTGCATAGCACGTGCATCATGCATACATGCATCTCATGCATTATATGAACAATTTGTCTTTCAGCCATCATAGATTCATATGGTTCTTCCTGTGTTTAGAGTCTAAAGGGTGGTAGACTAGTAAGAACTAATTCGAGTCTGTAATTGATTGTGAAAGAGATCCTTAGTAGACTGGAAAAGAGTTCCATCAATCCACTCTACCTAGAAGCTACATAACCTCAATAAACTGAAGAAATAGAGTAACAAGAGAGAGGAAACTGGACCTTAGAGGATGTCAAAGGAGCATTAATGGATGACATGAGAGCGATGATGCAAGATGAGTTAAGATAGGCCTTGGCTAGATTAATGCCACCACTTATTGCTGTAGCACCTCCTATTGCGGCCATTCCGCTTGTTGTGGGCACAACACCTACTAATGATGACAATATTGCTAAGAACATACCTACTGGGGAAATAAAATTAGAGGATGTTGAGGGTTATATAGTTGAAAAGGCGAAAAGGGAATCACTTGAGCAAGTTCAAGAACTAGAATCCAAGCAGATGAAAGCACTGACTCAGAAGATGTCCAAAATGGATGAGTTGATGAGAGGACAGGGCATTGGATACTCATTTGACATTGAAAATGTGATGAAATTTGAGGAGGATAAGTTGCCTAAAAAATTCAAGATGCCACAACTATAGAAGTTTGATGGTACTGGGGACCCAAGGATTCACCTTAGTCAATACACAACTACCATGAGCACCACTAAGGCTCCTTTATTTGTGGTCACCAAGTTGTTTGTACTATCCTTGGAGGTTATAGCTATTAATTGGTATTATGGGTTAGCGAAGTCTATTTGAGCTGACTGGAGAGAACTATGTACTACTTTTTTGAAACAGTATGATTATAACACTAGATTAGAAGTGTCCATTAGGGATTTAGAACTGATTAAGCAAAAATCAAATGAATCATTTTCTTATTTCTTGACCAGATTTATGAATAAGGCAAGATTAATGAAAAATAATCTGGCTAAGAAAGATCAGGTTAGGATGATAGTCCAAAATGTGTCACCCAATCTAGTTAAAAGACTAAAAATAATGAATCCTAAAACATTTGTAGATCTTTATGATGATGGTTTGCAACCTGAGGAAATTGAGAGTGAGAAAAAGAAGAGCTCTAAAGCCATTGGAGTAAGAAACTACCTAATTAAGGGCATACAATAAAAAAGCACTAGTTAGGCTATTAAAATGCATGCCGTACAAACACCAAGGAGATTCTCCAATTTCAACCAACCCTTGTCCAAAGTCCTAGACCACTTGATGCAAAAGGGCTTGCTCAGACCTCTCACCTTTTCTAAACCGCTAAACCCAAATGTCCTTGGCTATAACCCGAATAGTTATTGCAAATTCTACCAAGGTACTAGTCATTCTATAGACACCTATACCTTTTTTAAACATGAAATTCAAAACCTTATAGACTTTGGAAAAATCTCAGACACTGAAAGCCCAAGTACCAAAAATAATCCTTTCCCAAACTATCAAAATGTACCACCCCTAACTACCATAATGATTAACTCAAGAGTTAGTGAGGAAGAAGTGCTAAGCTCCTTTAAAGACCTAAACCTTAAAACCAATGAGAAATCTCCTAATGCCCCCTAAAGATGTAGAAAGAGAAAAAGACTTATTAGGTTAGCCTTTAGGCAAGTTCAACTATAAGGTGTTTTACACTAAACCACTTTCTTTGATATACCCATTGATTCAATTAAGCCTATAGGATAGGGTAATGAGTTTAATGATGAGAAGCTACTAGCTAAAAAGGAGAAATGCATGGTCGAGGTATGGAAGGATGGGAAGAAAGACCAGACTATTGGGGTTATCAATATTTAGTACAATTCTGATGAAGAAGGCACTAAAGGTTACAATATGTGGGTTGATAATCCAGAAGTTAGTCATATTACTAGAAAAGGGAAGGGTTATAAATTGATAGAGAAAGCTATAAAGAGAGAAGAAGTTACTGAAGGAAAAGACTCAGATGAACATGGTGATGACCTAATTCTTGAATAACTCCAAAAAGCATAAGCAAATGTAAGCATTTGGGAGCTCTTGATGCACTCAAGGAAAGCTTTGGTTAAGGCTCTAGCTAAGATAAACATCAAAACTACTGCAACCCTTGAGGCAATAGTGGCCAAAGTAATTGAAAAAAAGCATAGAGTTATTACTTTCTTTGATGAGGATCTACCTATAGAAGGAAGGAACCACAATAAAGCCTTGTTCATTCTAGCCGAAGTAAGAGGGAAAAGGACTAATTATATGATGGTGGATGATGGGTCTATAATTAATGTTTGCCTACTACGGATCCTACCCAATCTAAGAGTGAAGGTGGAGGATTTTTGGCAAAGTTAGACCTTGAAATCAAAGCTTATGATGATAACAGGAGGAATGTAGAGGGAACATTTATGACTCCTGTAAAAATTGGGTCTATAGAAGCAATGGTTGAATTCATTGTGCTAGACATTTTTATCACTTATGCCTTACTATTAGGTAGGCCTTGGTATCATGTTTTGGGAGGAGTGCCTTCAACTGTGCATTAAAAGGTGAAATTCTTACATAAAGGGGAAGTTGTAACTTTAGATGTGAGTATGAGCAAGACTATATCCATAGTTATGGATAGTCAAAAGCAGGTAGTTACTCCTCCTAGTTTCTAAATAGCCATGTTCTTGGAGGGAATTATGATGGATCCAAGGGTTATAAGCATGATTAAGAAGATGAATTACCTACCGGGATAAGGACTAGGAAAAGATGGGCAAGGCATCCTAGAATTAAAAGATTTCAAAACCCAAGATGATATAAGAGGATTGGGCTATATTGGAGTTGGATTCGGCAGTAAGAGGGCAAGAAGAAGGTTTTTCAATAAGAATAACCTCCTAAGAAATGTGGGACCTCTAAAGGATAACTTTATTAAATAAAAGAGGAGAATTTCTATCTGGGTGAAAAGGAGACTGTCTAAGTAGCTAGTGTGGATATCCCTAGGTTTGAGATCTTCAAAAAGCAGATAGTTAAGAGGCTAGTACAAGACAATAAGGACAAGGTGATGAAGATAGTTGCCGAAAAGATGAAAGTTGAGGACATTGAAGAGTTTCTTTGTCTGCCACCTAATAAAGAACCACCATAGGATTTAGCTAGCATTATTAATAATAGTTTTAGTTATGTTTTTTTATGAAGAAACTGATAATAACGTCTGATTTTTTTGAGGACAAAAACTCTATTTTTCCTATGGTCAATGATATGAATTTTGGTTTGGCTTACTTATGTGATGTTGATGCTAATGGTATTGTGCATTTTAATAATGATTTTTTATGCGTGTTTGACATTAATTCCATTCAATTAGATTCATTAAACATGGGCACAAATGAACAACCAAAATAGATTTCTATATCACTTGATTTAACTCCTAAAGAAAGAGAAAAATTTAAGAGAATATTAACAAAAAGAAAGGTAGTATTTGCTTGGTCCTATGATGATATGCCATGGGTAGATAAAGAAATCACAGAGCATAACATTCCAATATATCCAAAAGCTAAACTTGTTAAGAAAAAGCTTTATAGGTTAAGGCCAGAGTTGATAGAAAAGATAAGGGAAGAAATCGCTAAGCAAATCCAGGCTAATTTTCTAGAAGTGGTGGAATACCCTCAATGGTTGGAAAACTAGTACCAGTTCATAAGAAAGATGGAAAAGTTTAAATGTGTGTAGACTTTAAGGATCTGAATAAGGCATGTCCGAAAGATGATTTTGCTTTACCCCATATTGATGTGATCATTGATAGTGCAACATCTAGCAAAATGTACTCTTTCATAGATGGGTTCTCAGGTTATAATCAGATAATGATGGCAGTTATAGATAAGATCAAAACTACTTTTATTATGGAATGGGGGATGTATTGCTACATGGTAATGCTCTTCAGGTTGAAGAATGTAGGAGCAACTTATCAAAGAGCGGCCACTACCTTATTTCATGATATGATGCATAAAGAAGTGGAAATATATGTTGATGATATGATGGTTAATTCAAAAATAAGAGATGGACACTTTGAGGCTTTAGATAAGTTCCTAGCAAGAATAGAAAGATATAACCTAAGGCTTAATCCAAAGAAATGCATCTTTGGGGTGACTTCTGGAAAGTTATTGGGGCACATAGTCAGTAATAGAGGAATAGAAGTCGATCCAGACAAAATTAAAGCCATCTAGGAGATGCCAGCACCAAGAATAGAGAAAGAAGTATAAGGATTTATTAGGAAATTATAGTACATCAGCAAGTTTATTGCGAGACTTACCATGGTCTGTGATCCGATCTTTAAGCTCTTAAGGGAGAATCAGCCAGTGGAATAGAATGAAGAATTTCAAAAAGCCTTTAATAGGATCAAGGAATACCTTACTAATCCACTTGTGTTAAGGTCACTAAAGCAAGGTAAACCCTTAATCTTATGTTTGGCTTTAGAAGAAAAGCAATAAGGGCAATGCTAGCATAGGAAGGACCAAAAAGGGTGGAATATGCAGTGTATTATCTTAGTAAAAAGTTCCTGCCATATGAAGAAAAATATGATATTATGGAGAAGACATGTTTGATAATGATCTGGGCTACAAAAAAGTTAAGGCATTATTTCCAGTCTTATAAAGTACAAGCTATCTCAAAGATAAATCCTTTGAGGTACTTGTTTCAAGCACCAGCTTTGACTGGAAAAATGTCTCGATGGTTGGTACTTTTAATTGAGTTTGATATAGAGTATGTCACTATGAAGGTCATCAAAGGAAGAGCAGTAGTGGCATTCTTGGCCTATAATGCAATCGAAGGAAATCAGTAGTAGAATCTAGAGTTTCTGGATGAGAACTTAGTAGTAATAGAACAATGTCAATGGAAGCTTTATTTTGATGGAGCTATGAATAATAGAGGAGCAAGGCTTGGAGTAATTCTTGTTACACCAGGAGGAGAAACCATCATAATGTCCAAGAAATTAGACTTCAAGGTTATAAACAACATGACTAAATACGAGGCATGTATCTACGACATTGAAGTAGCTCTAGCAGTTGGAGTTAAAGACCTACTGGTTTATGGAGATTCCATGTTAATCATTAGCCAAGCCAATGAGGAGTAGGAAGTGAAAGAAGAGAGGTTGAAACTTTACATCTGCTATTTAAAGAAGTTAATGAGAAATTTCACCAAATGTCTCTTCATACATTTACCAAGAGATGAGAATCAAATGGCAAATGCTTTAGCAACACTTTCTTCAATATGGGATAAACCAACGGGATCAATGATGAAGCCTTTGGTAATAATGAAAATGAAAGCTCAGTGTTATGGTAAGTAACAAGTCATGAGTATCCAGATAGGGCTAGAAGAAAAGCCATGGTTTTATGACATCTAGAGATTTGTTAAGGAAAGGAAATACCTAGATGAAACAACTTCTAAAGAAAGATATTCTTTTCATGTTCTTGCACGCCATTATGCAAGTCATGATGTGATATTATACAGAAGGATGTTGAATGGAATACAGCTAAGATGTCTTAAGAAGGATGAAGCAAAATAGGCAATAAGAGAGATTCATGTAGGGATTTATGGATCTCACATGAATGATATAATTCTGGAAAAGAAAATGATTCAGCAAGGGTATTACTAGATGAGCATGGAAAGGGATTGTATCCGAGTAGTGAGAGAATGTCATCAGTGTCAAGTACATGGGAACCTCAATCATCTTCCCCCTACAGTGCTAAATAGTTTAACATCTTCGTGGCCCTTTGCAGCCTAAGGAATAGACATAATAGGGGAAGTAAAACCAACTGCTTCAAATGGGCATAAGCATATAGTAGTTGCAATTGACTACTTCTCTAAATGGATAGAAGCAGAGTCCTTTAGTACCTTAAAGGATAGACAGATGACAAGGTTTATCGAGAAGAATCTCATTTATAGATATGGGATTCCATACAATGTTGTGATAGACAATGGCATTCAGTTCTAGGCAGAAATGGCTAAATTATTGCAGAGATACAAGATTAACCATCATAAGTCCTCACCTTATCGACCTCAGGCTAATGACGCAATTGAAGCAGCTAATAAGAATATAAAGAAAATCCTCTCAAAGATGGTGAAAATGCATAAAGATTGGTCTGATATCTCCCTTTTGCCTTATAGGGATACAGAACTACAACACACACTGATATGAGACAAACTCCATTCTTATTAGTATATGGTTGTCAAGCGGTTTTGCCCATAGAGACAAAAATTAAATCCTTAAGGGTCGTTATGGAAGCAAAATTCCCTAAGAGTGAATGGATACAAAAAAGATTCGATCACCTCATATCTCTAGATGAGAAAAGGATGGATGCTTTATTTCACACTCATATTTATCAAAAGAGAATAGCGAGAACTTTCAAAAAAAGGTTTAAGTTGGGAAAAATAAAAGCTGGAGATATGGTATTAAAGTAGGCAAGGGTGATGGTGTTTGATTCGAGAGGAAAATTCAGACCAAATTAGGAAGGACCATATTTAGTTAAGACAATCCTGCACAAAAGAGCTGTAAAGATATCAGATCTAGAGGGGAATGAGTTCATTGAGCTAATAAACCTAGATCGCCTCAAGAAATACTACCTTTGAAAAAAAAAGAAAAAAAGTCCGTTGGTTAGAAAACCTGAAAAGTCTAGTCAGGAAAAAATTAGAACATTCCCATTGTTCAGAAAACCCGTAAAAGGTTAGAAGGCAAAAATTAAGGAATAAAATAAAAGAGATGATCTTATTGATCAGAAAACTTGTAAAGGGCTGATCAAGCAGAAATTAGGAAAATAAAAATGAGGGAAAAATGTTCAGTTAGAAAATCCAAAAGGACTAGTTGATAATAGGAGTTATGTCATATGATGTAATAAATGTAATCATTTTTACCCTAATTAATGAAATAAATTAAAATGATATTTCTGTTAAATATTGCATATTCTATCTTTATTACAAAGCATAAAGACTTGAAAGAAAAATAAAACATAAGAAATCAGACTTATGAGACCACTATTTTTGTTTTTGCTTTTTCTTTTATGACTCATCCAATAATATTTAAGTCCTTTTGTATTTAATAAATTCTGGTGGTTCTATAGATTGCATGACAACCCAAGCTTTGTAGTCGTCATTGGTAGTCATGTCAGCATTCACGTGCATATTTTGCTCTAAAGCTCTGCGGGGCCACAAGTTCTTCACTTTGTCTAGAAAGTCTTGTCTCAGAGAAAAGCCTTTAAAGTTAGTTGTAATAGCCATAATGAATTGGGGGCAACCATACTGGCGGCAAAGGTATGAGGGAGAAAGAAAGGATAAAAAGTGTAATCCGGGAATAGGGACACAGTAGCCATATAGGTTGATGGTCATGAATTTCAATCTCCACTAAGGACAAATCCAAGTAATTTTAGTAACATCAATGCCTTTCATCCAATCAATCCATTGATTTATAATGTGCTTATCTTTAAAGAACGAGACTGCAAATGATGAGGTTGTTAAACCAAAGCATTGGGGGGAGCAATAAGCAGGCTCAACTTCTCTTATAACCAAATCTAAAAAAAACCGCTATGTTAAAAAATTAAAAGGGTAGCTTGGGTAGAAAAAAGGGGGGTTACATACTTGAAGGAGAAGTAGACTACCTGAGAGTTGGTTTTGAACCTTGAAATTATCTAACCCAATGATAGTTTCAGCACATATGATAGGCATGGGATTAGCTCTAGTTTCTACTTTCTCTAGGATACTGATAATCCTTGCATCAGCATCTCCATGAGAAGATACTAGTAGAATTTGGGCATACAAATAGAAGGTGACAGTTTTAATCTAAGTGGCACCGTTCTTGTCTCTAGTCCCATAAGTAGTAACTAGAGAAGAAATATTAATAGTCCCAACATTGTGTGTGTGCATGTAGATGACATCTAGGGGCATATAAAAAAGCTACTAGTCTATTGGGAAATTCCATTACAAGATCAAGGAGAGCAATTATAGCAATTGAATCTAACGAACATCGAAGAATAGCAATGAATTCCTCAATTAATCGACATAACTCTTGTCCATTGAATATAAATACATGATCCTTAGCATCCCAAAATATGGCAGCAGCATGTAAAAAATTATTGTCTATTTTTAGGTGTTGAAGGGATTTCAAGGATTTGGCATGGAATGGCAACACTCTGTTCCAATCATCTTCATTCATAGTCTTGAGAAATTTTTTCATCAAACTAAGAGTAGCTTGTGTCATGAAGAAAAAAAATAAAGAGAAGGATGCAGTATAGTCTCATTTGCGACTCTTAAATAGGCTCAAAAGATGGTACAAATGGGATTAGGATTTTTTCGATTATGTTTTCAAAAGACAGACAGGATTAGGATTTGTCTCAGTCATTTTTAAACCAAACTCGTGTCAGAACAGGAAAATATGCGAAACTAGAGTCAAATTTCCAATCAAAAATTCAGAATTTCGATCGAAATTCTAGAAATTTGATAAAAAATATAGAATTCTGATCGAAATTCTAGATTTTTGATCAGAAATCTAGGATGCTGGTTGGGTTTTCAACAATTTCGGCAAGCAAAAAAAAATTTTAGGGTTTGGTAAAGGAAATAGTTCTGAAGCATCCAAAGTACAATCGTATTAACACAAGTCCTAAAGAAAATCAGTCATCCTGTGCTCCAGTGTCTGACCAGGGTCTCCATCCTCTAGCTAGATCATCGCTCTGATTTAGGGGCATAGAAGTCCTAATGTTATGTCCATCAAAACCAAGGCTAGCAAGCCGTCGTGAAGTCTCTCATTTTCACAGTCTAGATCCCTATCATAACCTTGTTGCATTTAGAATAGTTAGAGTCATGCATATCATACATAACATGCATAAATTTGCATGCTTATTGTAAATACTAACCCTTCAAGTATCTGTGATCTGCATAGTAAATAATCTCTAGGAACATGTGAGTCCATACAGATACTCTGCCTGTGTCTGAGGGACCTATAAAAAGTTTACTAATTTAACTACAAGTGCTAGTTTGTGCAGGGTTGGAAATGCAAATCACACTTACATATGAAGCATCAGGAGGATAGAAACTAGGAATCAGAGCTACATTAAAGTACATATGCCACTCAATAGTAGTCTGCACCATGGGAGCCCAATAATATATGAAACCTCTAGTGGTATCCATGATGAGTAATACGAGAAAGGTGGGAAAATGCTAAAAGAGGACCATGCCAAAAATTGCTCTATTTACTCTAATGCTCTATAAGAGTATGAGCATCCAAAGGACCTTTCCAAAGGTATCCACGCTAAGTAATTAGATAAAGGAATTGTAAATTTAGAAAGAAGTGCACTCAAGTTGTATAGTTAGTCAACACAGCAAAATTCAAAGTCAGTCAGCAAAAATGCTAATAAGTTAGCACAAAGAATTCAAAGCATTTGACTCAAACAACCAAAGATAAAAATTATGAGCAGTTATAGACTGTAGCATCAAAGGCAAGCAATGAAAAGATTGCAGATAATCGCAAGCAATTATGGATTACAACATCAAAGGTGAGCAATTAAAGGATTGCAACTAATCATGAGCAATTATAGACTGTAGCATTATAATCACGAGCAATTATGGATTGCAGCATCATCAGTGAGTAATGAAAGGGTTACAGTTAATTGAAAGGAGTAAGGAAGAGATTGCAATTGATTAAAAGCCTTGAGCAGTTATGCACTGTAAAATTAAAGGTAGAAAATGAAGGGTTGTAGCTGTTCAAAACTTGCCAGCAATTACAGATTGCATCAGCATAAAGCCTACATTGAGGAATGATAAAAGTCAATATTGTACGACTGTCAGACTATATGATCGAGTGTAGTCGGCATTGTATGACTGAGTGCAATGTATCAATTCCAATTAGACTATATGACCGAGTGTAATCGACATCATACGACTAAGTATAATGTATTCTTTCAATTCAGACTATATGATCGAGTATAGTCGACATTGTATGATCAAATGTAATGTGTCATTCCAAATCAAACTATACAACTAAGTATAGTTGGCATTGTATGACCAAATGCAATGTATCAGTTTCAATCAAGATTATATAGCCCAGTATAATTGGCATCATATGATCGAGTGTGATGTTTCTTTTTAATTTAGACTATACGTTCGAGTGTAGTTGGCATTGTATGATTAAGTACAATGTATTTTCAATCAAGATTATATGATCAAGTATAATTGACATCATACGATCGAGTATGATGTTTCTTTTCAATTCAGACTATACATCAAAGTGTAGTCGGCATTGTATGACCGAGTATAATGTATTTTCTATCAAGACTATAAGACCGAGTGTAGTCGACATTGTATGATTGAGTACAATGTATTCTTCCAATCAAATTATACGATCGAGTATAATCAGCATTATATGACCGAGTATGATGTAACTTTTCAAATTCAGACTATACATTCAAGTGTAGTCGGCATTATACAATTGAGTACAATGTATTTTCAATTCAGACTATATGACCGAGTGTAGCCAGCATTGTATGACCAAGTACAATGTATTCTTCCAATCAGATTATATGACCGAGTATAATCAGCATCATACAACTGAGTATGATGTAACTTTTCAAATTCAGACTATACGTCTGAGTATAGTCGGCATTGTATGACTGAGTACAATGTATTTTCAATTCAGACTATATGACCAAGTGTAGTTAGCAATGTATGATCGAGTATAATGTAGTTTCAAATTCATATTATATGTTCGAGTGTAGTCAGTATAGTATGATCGTGTATAGTGTATTTTTAATTCAGACTATACATCCAAGTGTAGTCAACATTGTACGACCAAGTACAATGTATTTTCAATTCAAACTATATGTCTGAGTGTAGTCGACATTGTATGATCGAGTATAATGTATTTTCAATTTAGACTATGATCAAGTGTTGTCAGCATTCTATGATTGAGTACAATGTATTCTTCCAATCAGATTATACGACTGAGTATAATCAGCATCATACGACCAAGTGTGATGTAACATTTCAAATTCAAACTATACGTCCGAGTGTAGTTGATATTGTACAACTGAGTACAATGTATTTTCAATTCAGACTATATGACTGAGTGTAGTCAGCATTGTATGACCAAGTACAATGTATTTTCAAATTTAGACTATACGTCTGAGTGTAGTCGACATTGTACGACTGAGTAGAATGTATTTTTAATTTAGACTATATGTCCGAGTGTAGTCAGCATTATACGACCGAGTATAATGTATTTTCAATTAATATCATACGACCAAGTGTGGTGTATCTTTCCATTCAGACTATACATTTGAGTATAATCCACATTGTAGACTGAGTGCAATGTATCCCTTTCACATAAGACTATACGATTGAGTATAGTCAATATCATATGACTGAGTATGATATGTCCTTATATATCAATGTTGTACATTCGAGTATAGCAAGTTTATAAGCAAATGCCTCATGGAGCACATGTAACTATCCTAACTTTTAATTAAGAAATTGAGTGCTAGTTTTCTTTGCCGCAATTTGTCAAGCAAATAGTGACAAAGGGGGGCAATTATATGCACTTAATTTCGGCATGATATGTTATGGATACGACAAAGGACTCCAAAGATGAAAATGTCATGAATAGGTCTTCAATACTTAAACTTTGAAACTTTAGAGATTTGATTGCATTTTTCAAAGAAAGAATTTAATGTTTTCATGAACTAAATTACAATGCTTTTTAAGGACCTAATTGCAAAACTTAAATTCTTTTAAGGACCTTTTCATAATTAAAAGTTAAAAAAAGTGGTCAGAATTCTATAATTTTGATCGAAATTATATAATTATGATAAGAATTACATTAATTTTGATTGGAATTAGAGTTTTTCGTCTGGTTTTCTAATTTTTCAGACAATAAGAATATCTTTTTCTTGAATCCTGAATGGTCTAGAATTTTCTTAAAATTATTTTTGATATTTATCTAATATTTTTAAAGAAATATAATTCTTTTAGGAATCAATTTATACATAAGGTTTGAAGGGTTGTTTTACTATAAAAGGAGGCATTTTGGGCTCCTTTAGGGGGCATCGGGGGCATCTAGGAGTAGTAGTACTCTTATTCACAGCTTTTATTTTGATATTCTGAAGAGCATTCTCTACACCAAATTATCTTTTGACTTGTGGATTTTTCTTAGGAAAAAACATTCTTGACTCTTTTCCTTTGTTAATTGTTTTGAAAAAGCATTCCCAACAAAAATTCCCCTTATGTTTAATTGATTAATTGAAGATCTTTGGAGGACTTTTGAAGAACAAGATTTGAAGACCTATCAAGAACGGTGATTTTACAAAATTTGAGGAGAACTCCATTAAAATCATTTATAAGCATCATTGTAATAACCCTAGTTTTTAAATTATTTTAATATTTAACGAGATATGTAGTGTTAATAAATTCAAAAGTTACATTTAAATTAGTCTATTATTTGTGATTATTAATTTACATTTTATGCTAAAGTATATATTTTATGTAAATATATATTTTAGAAGTTAATAAATTTGTATTAGGGTTTATATCATTAATGTTATTTTGAAAGTTATTATTTTAATAATATTATTGTAAGTACTACATTATTTGGTTGATTTACTTAATTTTTAATATTATTTAATTATTTCATAAATATGAAATATTTTATTATTATCATTATTATTTTTCAAGGCTATTGTATGTATTAATGTAATATATAATTAATTAGGGTTTGTATATTATTTATATGTGTATATTATGTGAATATATTGTGTATATTATTGTTAGCATATGTGTGTGTGTTTATATATATATATATGTGTGTGTGTATATATATATGTTTTTATTTGTGGTGGAGGATAATTTAACTTAAGTTTTATAATAATATAAAGTATAATATAATATAATATACATATATATATATATAAAATAAGAAATCAACGTGAATAATACAGAACCAAAATGCAAAATACCCTGTGCTTCTCTTTCTCCCCTGCTCTCCCGTTCCATAACCATCACTGCGCCTCCCTCTCTTCCGGTCAGTCACCACCATCTTCCTCGACCTTCCTCTCACCGTCTGCTCATCGGAAGCTCGCTGATGTTGCCTATTTTTGGAGGAAGCTGAAACCTCCATTAATTCCGGCCAATCTTCCTTTTGGCCACCATTTCTCTAGATTCCGATGTCTTTCTCTTCTTCTTGCATTGGTGAGCACTAATCCAAGCTTAGTTTAAGCTTTAATCTCCATTTTCATGAGTTTTTCTTGATTTTGTGTTTTTGAGTTCTAGGGTTTCGAATTTTTTTTAACTTGATATAGCTTGAATCTTGCAAACTCCCTTTACAAATGTGATTCCTAGTAGCTTAATATACCTTTATGAATTTTTGTTTGATTTTTTGAATTTATTTTGATTTTTATGAATTTTTGATTATTTTATTTATTTTCGTAAATTAATTTATTAAATTATAAAATTGGTTGATTTAGTGATATTATATATTGTTATTAATTTTAGTGTTGAGAAATTAATTTTTGAGAATATTATAAAATTTTTATGAATATTTATAGTTTATGTCAATATTAGAAAATTAGGTTTAAGTTAGGCTTTTATTGAAATTGTTGTTTAAATATGTGTCTTAGTTAATATTAGTAATATATATGTTGAGAAAATAGCTTTTATGCATTTATATAATTTTTATAGAATTTTTGAGTAATATTAGTATATTATGTCTATTTTTTTTATTATAGGGGTAAATATGTAATTTTGTGTTAATTATAGCTAAATAATATGTTTTAGTTGATTTTATAATTAATAAGGTATTAAAATGATTTTTACAAATTATTTACTATTTTTAACTAATTAATACTAATTTTCAAAAATTGTTTTCAAATAATATATTATATATTATTTTGGTAATTGAATGGGTTTTTAGTAATTTTTAATATGTATTTAGACTAAATAAATTATTTGGATTTGTAAAGTGAATTTTTATTAATTAATGTTGAATTATCAAAAAATTGGATTTTTATAATATTATATTATTATTTCGGGATTTTTATGTAATTATTGAGGAAATAATTATTTTTAGTGTTTTAATGTTAAATATGCTATATTTTGATATTTTGAGGGTATTTATGATATTTATTGATTTTTAATATATTTATTGAATTATTTGGATTTTTGGTGAATTGTGGACCTCGATTGGGAAATTGTGCAGTTCGGGATCCTAACCGAGGGTTGTGTGGATTCTGGAATTAGAAGTGTATTTTTCTTGCAGGACCGGCTCTACTTTTTAATAGAGAGATGTCCGTTTTACAGAGGAAGTTCTACCGAATTGTTGGTAGAATTATCGTAAAATGTGACATCGGGTCAATTTTGATTTTCATGTTCTGAAATCTTAGATCGAGTCTCTATAAAGCTTAAGTTAGATTTATTTTGATTTTTGTAATTAATTGATTTTTTTAGTTGTGCTGAGATCAAAGCCTAGTGTATCAGGTCCGTCAAACCAATCTCGTGGAACATACACCTGTAAGTTGTTATTTTATATACACATCGCATTTAGGATGCATGTTTTAGTATATATTCATGTTTTAATTGAATTTATTCATAAATTATTTTATTAAATGTTTAGTATACCTTAGGTATATTTTTGATATATTTTTTATATACTTCTAAATAAATGTATGTTTTATTATTGATTTAAATCTAGCATGTTTTTAGTATATTTCATGATTTATTTGAATTTATTTTACATATATATACTTGAAATATATTTAGTTTATTTAAAGTATATTTCTAGTATATATATGGTTTATTTGGTTATTATGAATGATATTATGCATTATTTATTTTCTCATATGGATGATTTATTTTAAATGAAGGATATCGATAGAACGAGCTATCTAGTGGGCAGCACTATGACCGAGTACGTATCGGTGCGATAGATTGTAGGGTTGAATTACTAACTTATTTATGGAAATTATGATTTGATTTATTTAATTGAGATGTGATGTGATTGATAGTGTGGTTGCTGGAGCTCGGTTGACCAAGTGTCTCGGGGCCAATCACACTGACAGTCAGACTGCTGGAGCTCGATTGACTTAGTGTCTCGGGGCCAGTCTACTGTCCATATGGATTAAGTGAATTAATTTGGAATTAAGGTTGCCTGTATGGCTAGAGTGATATTATAGTTGATTGAGGTTGCGATTAAATAGGGTTCTATTTGATCCTTCATAAACTGATGTTTTCAGTATTATATATAAAGTGATTTTCAGCATTTGTGTGTATATGCTTGTATAGACATTTATTTATATACTGATGACTGATTGCATTTGACATATAGGAAATGCATGTATATATATTATAACAATTCATTCAATGAGGTATGACTCCCCTCAGTTGACATTTTTATAGGAGAGTCTTCTTCTTTAGACCTCAGTTGTAGACCCATTCACCGGACTTCTTCTGCCCCGGCTCTATTATGTAAATTATCTACTTAATTATTTTATATTGTACTCTAGAAAACTACAGGAGTTATAATTTGTATCAATAGTGAATTTTATTTTATATTCGTTGTATGTGATTTTAATTCAGAGGTTTTCTCTGAATAGTGTATTAATATTTTCTTATTGTGATATGAAAGAGATTATTTTTATTCTACTGATTTGAGATTTTAATTATAATGCATATTTTATTATTATTATTGCATATTTTTATTTTTAAGGCTTGATACAGGTTCCAGATTCGAAAGAATTCCCATTCCCTAGCACCAGTCATGACTCCTAGTTTTGGGTCGTGACAATCATCTTCTCCATATTCCTCTTTTCTTTTATTTTTCTTTTTGATTTTATTGATTTTTTTCTTTTATTTGAGGTATTATTATAATTTATTCACTAATCATAATTTTGTTTCTTTTTTTTCTTGGTGATTATAGAGAAAAATACATGATCATATTTGGAGGATTAAATCCATTAGAAGCCCATGGAATGCCATGGATAAGATCTTGTAAAGACAAAGTTTCTAGGGTTTTTATTTTTTATTTATTGCTTTATTTTATTTATCTTTTTTTTTTTGGGTGTATTAATTATTTTTATTATCATTTTCTATGAATTATTGTGATAGCCCCAATAGTGGGAATAGTGAAATTATGTGTGATTGTTTGTTTATTTTAATTAATTGGTTAGTAAAGTTAGGGTTTCAATTGGGAAATTAATTAAAATCAATGGAGGAAGTAGATTGATTTAGGATTTCATGTTAATTAAAATTAGGGTTGTAGAAGGTATAATTAATTAGTTGTTTAATCTTTAATTGTTTTGATATGTTTTATTTGTTTTTGGACTTGTTTATTTATTTTTATGTGTTTTGGGTCTTAAGCCCATATTAGATTCTAATCCACTTAAATAAATTTAGGTTTTTTTAGGTTTAATTAATTAAAATGCATTTTAGGCCTATAGTTAATTGGATTTTTAGGTTAGAGATAACTTAGGCCCATTTAGTAAATTAGACATAGGCCTACCTAATTTAATTTAATTAATTTAGACTTAGCCCACTTAATTTAAGCCTTTTTCATAATTTGTAGATTTAAGATCATCTTGTAAATTAAAACATGTAGATTTAGCCCATTTAATTAAAATCAATATAGATTAGACTAACTTGGATTGAATTGAATGCATTATTTACTTGTATTTTTCATGACTAATTTGCCTTGGAGTTAATTACTAGAATAAGGGTCTATATGAAATTGCATGCAAATAGAGGATAATATAGTAATCCATAAAGTAATTCTAAAAGAACATAAGACTGAAAGAAGTTGGTATTTCGTATCTAGAATGTCCTGGTTGTGGTGCTAGCTTTCTTTTAAGGAATCGAGTACCACCTTTTTGATTTGTCCTAGTTATTACCCTGGGTGATGACGCCTCATCTCTGTTAGTGATATGCACTAGGTCAATCATTTGTGATTATATATTGACTTTCTTATTTTATTAATAAAGAGGTATTTCATTATCATTTGATTTTATGATAATTATATGAATGGTTAATTCTTACTAAGGTCATCAAGTATGTGACTTAATAGTAAAACCCTTAGATTAAAATAAGAGTTCTATTCTAATTATCCCTAGCCATTTATTCATTATATAAATATTAAAGTATTAAGACTAGTATAATGTTGACTGATGGTTATGTTTTACTAATCATGAATATGAGATATTAAGTCAACTTATAGGTACATGATGAGAGATCATGTACTGGATTGACCCACTATGAGAATACTACATAGATTATTGTCATAAGTATTTCTCATCACAGTAATTTTATTTTGATCCTTTGACCTTGAAATCATCATGGATTTCTACATAGCTATTTTATGTTTTGACACATTCTAACATGTCTTTAACCGGAGGATTAAATAGGATGTTGTTGGATATAAAATTAGTTATGTGAGGAATGTGAGTGATTCAGAAGGAATTTATCCTTCATTAATATGAGAAAGATATCTATGGGCCCCTTGATGAGATAGACTGAAGGAAAATGCATGGCCATGTTGAAATGAATTGATAAAGAGTTATCATTTTCAGTCTACTTGGAATCAAGTCATAATATTGAACCATATAAGGATGACATTCTATGCCTTATGTTCAATTAAGATATCATGTGATAAAGGGACAATAAAATTCACTATAATTAGGTTATGTCAGATTATTGACTTCACATGACTTGGGTAGTTATAATGTCTTGCTAGAGGCCACTTATGACTTGTAGGCCTAAATATAAATTTAGGCCTACTACCAATGTTATGTGAACCTATAGGGTCACACACATAGAACAAGCCCAAAATGAATATGGGTTTAATAAGCCCAAAATAAACTCTGTGGAAATAAATAATTAAAGTGTTTTATTTATTTATTTAAGATAAATTTTATTTTAAATAAATAAATAAATAAGATATTATTTCTGATTTATTTTTAAAACAAAATTAGAATATAATAAATGAGAAATTACCGAAAAGTCATTGGTAGGTGAAACCCTAATTTAGAGTCTATAAATATGTTATATTCTCTAGGGTTTAAGACACTTGTTTTTCCTACCTCAAAATTAGTTTTCTCTCTTCTTAGAAAACAAACACAAAGTTTTTCTTTTGTTCTTGATTTATGAGATAATAAAGAAATTTGCTAGCATACACTCCAATTCATTTTTATGAAGGGTTGTTCATGTGGATACCTATAGAGGACGCATCCTTTTGGAGACGTCTAGATCTAAACAACCAAAGCAAAAAGCTCAAGGTAAGGTGTCATCAATGTGAAACTCCTCTCATCCTTCTAGAAAATCTTGCCTCTTCTGCATTTTGGTGAGATTCTTAAAACCCTAGATTTAATCAAGTAGTCGAATTCTATGGATCCAGGTTTGGGAACGTGATAAATTTTTAATTTTTCACTGCGTTTGTATCACGAATCCCAATAGTGGTATCAGAGCCACTTGTAATTTGATTAATTGATTCTATGTATATGTGATATATGTTAGGGTTTATGGATTTGTTTTTGAAAAGGGTTTTCAAAATTATCAAAAAGGGTTTTGATTTGTTTTGTGAAAATTCTTAGTATCTATTTGAAAACAGAATTAAACATTAATTTGATTAATGTTTATAATGGTTTAATATGATTAAACTAAAAGCAATTTTTGATTTTATGAATTCAGAATGTTGTTTCATGAAAAATGAATTCAATATGATGTTTTACTGAAAACAAATTATATATGATGTTTTTATGAAAAACGAATTAAGTATAATGTTTTATTAATGCGATTTAATGAAACAGAAATTCTGTTTTTGAAAACCTAATCACTTAAGGATTTATATATGTTATGTATTCTATTTTGATTAATATGATTAAATGAAATAACATATTTATTTTCTGTTTTAATTAGGAAAATCACTTTCTACTTTGATCAGGAAAATCATTTTTGATTAAATCTAAAATAGAAATTTTGTAATTATGCAAATTATGTGTTAGGGGTAATCTGTTTAAATGTTAAACAGATTATGCAGAATGGATATGTTTTATACAGATTCGTTCAAGCTGTAATTTTGATTACAGAAATTAGGGTTTTATTAATGGATGCGTCTGTTTAAAAAAATTATTTTTGATATGTTTTAAACAGATTTTTCAGACTGTAAGCTGTTTACAGAAAGTGATGTCATTTTAGGCAGCAGCTGATTCAGTAATATGATTACGAAAATTAGTTAGTTGCTTCCTTGATGCAAATTAGGGTTTTAAGGTGGCTGTTTTAATTGAGCATTTTTGTCTATTTTTGAACAGATTGATTTTATAGTAATTTGATTAAGAAAATTCATCAACATTTAGAAATTTAAAAGGCAATTCATCAAAAAGCTAAGGTAAAGTGTTTATCATCGGACCTACTAACTAGCCAGCGGGACCACCACTAGGGGCGTTGCCCCCAGACGCTGCTAGGGGCACTGCCCCTTGGAACCCCGCTAGGACCTCGTAAGGGGCGCTGCCCCTTGACCCCAAAAGAATTGTCACATTATTATTATTATTATTATTATTATTATTATTATTATTTGAAACATAATAATTAGATTTGCTAACTAAATAGATTATTATGTTATGCATGTTTGTTGTTTAATGCATGGTGCATAGCATGGCCCTTAGACCAATGTGATTGGATTTAATTTTTATAGGTTTTGATTTTAAATACAGCTTGCGAGTCATTTTTGTTTTGTTGTATTTATTTTATTAGAATAGTGTAGAATAAATTACAACAATTTATGTAAATCAAGACCCATGGTGCAATTCAAGTTGGAGGCCTAGGATAACCAAAGAAGGAGATCCATGGTAGAAGATGGAGCTCCAAGTTGGAGGCTTAATTTGTAATTGTAATATTACCTAGCTTTGACCTTTGATCTTCATATTGGCTTATGAAGATCAACTTAGATTTGGGCCATGCTATGTCACATTTATTTTAGTTGCCATGTATGTGATGCCATATGATGCTATGCAATACAACATAATAATAACTAAATAAGATTAAATAAAGACGAACCCTCATTTAATATTAAGTCATTATAATGCCTCCCATAAATTCAAAACTTGTCAAGCCTTAGATTATTATATATGGGCCTGCCAAAGTAGGGTGTATAAATTTATCTAGGGAAGGCAAGTTGGATAATAGTGTTATCCGAACGTTTGATATGGTTTGACTTAACTAGGTTATCAAAATGGTTTTGGACCTAGGTCATTAGATGGGATTTTTAGCCATGACATGTGATGTCAAATCCCATACCATCCAAGAGTTACATGAGATGTAATTGATAAGAGTTGTCTACCTAAATAACCATATTTTAGGTGATGAGCCAAAGCTCACTTCGAGTATGGTGAAATATGGATCTTGGCCCACTAAAATTTATAAATTAACTTAGAGGGTTATTGATTTAAGTAAATTTAGTGGGAATTTTTAATTATGCCTCATACATATTTAATAAAATACTAAATGGACTTTGCATATATTTGTTGTAGATAATGACTTTAAACACTACACCTACCATGTCACTATGAACGATCCTTGAGAAGGATAAGCTCAGAAGGATAAGTTCAATGGGACTAACTTTCTTGACTAGTATAGAAACCTAAGAATTGTTCTTAGGCATGAGAGAAAGGAATAAATCCTTGATCAACCCATCCTTGAGGAACCAGCTGCCAATGCTCTTAGACCATAAAGGGATGCTTATAACAAACATCTCAATGATTCTACTGATGTCACTTGTGTTATGCTTGGATGTATGGAGTTTGAGCTACAAGAGCAGCTAATGGAAATGGAGGCTTATACTATGATAGGCCATCTCAAGGAAATGTTCCAAGGGAAAGCCAAAATTGAAAGGTTTAATACCATCAGGGCATTGCTTTCCTGCAAGCTGACTACTGGCAGCTCTGTTAGTCCTCATGTTCTCAAGATGAAGGGTCATCTTGATCACTTGGACAAGCTTGGTCTCAAGATTGAACAAGAACTGGCTATGGATATTATTCTCCAATCTTTGCCTCAAGCTTATGATAGCTTCGTTATGAATTTCAATATTCATAATATGGAGAAGACTATTTCAGAGTTGCATAGGATGCTGAAAACTACTGAAAAGAACATTAAGAGTAACCCTAAGGATGTTCTCATGGTCAATAAGGGAAAGAGGATGAAAAGGGTTGGAAAGGGCAAGAGCAACATCTCTAAAGGCTTTCAGAAGCCCAAGCCCAAGCCTAAGCCCAAATCCAAAGCTGAACCCAAAGCAAAGGAAGAAATTTTCTTTTTCTGTAATGAGCCAGGCCATTGGAAAAGAAATTCCAAGTTCTATTTGGTTAATCTAAAGAAGAAAAAGGGTGGTGAGACTACCTCTTCAGGTATTCATGTTATAGAATTAAATCTATCTACTTCTGATTCTTGGGTATTAGATACTGGATCAGGATCTCACATTTGTATAAATGTGTAGGGTCTAAAAAGGAGTAGATCATTAGTAAGAGGTGAAGTGTACCTACGAGTTGGCAATGGAGTAAGAGTTACTGATTTAGCTATAGGAACTTATGAATTACCTTTGCCTAGTGGACTTGTTTTATCTTTAGAAAATTGTTATTATGTACCTATTATGCGTAGGAATATTATTTCTGTTTCTTGTTTGGACAAGAAAGGGTTTGAATTTATTATTAAGAATAATAAATGCAATATTTATTAGGATAAAATTTTCTATGGATATGCTCATGCACTAGTGGACTTATGTTTTAGATGTTGAAGACACTAATGAAATGCCAATCTATAACATTGATACAAAGAAGTCTAAATCTAATGATTAAACTTGACCTATCTCTGGCATTATCGTTTAAGCCATATAAATGAGAAATGCATTTCAAAGCTACACCAAAATGGGCTTTTAAATTCATTTGATTATGAATCATTTGACACATGTGAATCTTGTTTACTTGGAAAATGACTAAAACACCTTTTATTAGACAGAGTGAGAGGGCTAATGACTTATTGGGCCTAATACATTCTGATGTATGTGGACCATTAAGCTCAACTGCTAAAGGAGGTTTCCAGTACTTCATAACTTTCATAGATGATTTAGTAGATATGGTTATCTCTATCTAATGAAGCATAAATCTGAATCTTTTGAATAGTTCAAAATTTTCAAGAATGAAGTACAAAATCAACTTAGTAAAAATATTAAAACACTAAGATCTTATCGAGGTGGTGAATATTTAAACCAAGAATTTACAGATCATCTTAGAGATTATGGGATTGTTTCATAATTGACTCCTCTAAGTACACCACAATGGAATGGTATGTCTAAACATAGAAATCAGACTCTATTGGATATGGTTTGATCTATGATGAGTCAATCTGATCTTCTAATCTCTTTTTGGGGATATTCTTTAGAAACTGCTGCATTCATTTTGAATAGAGTTCCATCGAAGGTAGTTGAAAAGACACCATATGAGACATGGATTGGAAAAACTCCCAGTTTGTCTTTTCTTAAGATTTGGGGATGTGATGCTTTTATGAAGCGTCAAATCTCAGATAAATTAGCACCCAAATCTGATAAATGCCTTTTTGTGGGATATCCTAAAGAAACTAAAGGATATTACTTCTACAATGCATCTGAGAACAAAGTGTTTGTGTCTCGGAATGGTGTATTTTTGGAAAGAGAGTTTATTTTCGAAGGAACCACAGCTGAAACATCAAGTAGTTGTTGAGCCTGCACAAGTACTAGAAGGCCCAAGGAGGTCTAGTAGGACACATCAAATCCTTATGAGATATGGATTTCTCATAACCGGTGATAATGATGTGTTAGTTGTAGATCAAAATGAGCCCACATCCTATCTGGAGGCCATAAATAGTCCTGACTCTAAGAAATGGATTGAAGCCATGAGATTAGAAATACAATCCATCTATGATAATTAAGTATGGACCTTGATTGACCCAAATGATGGTTTAAAAACTATTGGGTGCAAATGGGTTTTCAAAAAGAAAACCGACATGGATGGCAATGTCAATACCTTTAATGCAAGACTGGTTGTAAAAGGTTTCAAACAAACATATGGTATAGACTATGATGAAACCTCTTCACTAGTGGTTATGCTTAAATCTATTCGAATTCTCCTTGCCATAACTGCATACTATGATTATGAGATATGGTAAATGGACGTCAAAATAGCATTTCTTAATGGAAACTTACTTGAGGATGTGTACATGACACAACCAAAGGGTTTTGTCAGTCCTGAGAATTCTATCCATTTATGGATTGAAGTAAGCATCTCGAAGTTGGAATCTTCATTTTGATGAAGCAATCAAAGAATTTGGCTTCATTAAAAATGAAGATGAACCTTGTGTATACAAGAAAGTTAGTGGGAGTGCTATTGTGTTTATAGTGTTGTATGTGGATAACATACTACTCATTGGAAATGATATCCTTATTTTACAAAATGTTAAATCATGGTTAGGGAATTGTTTCTCAATGAAAGACTTAGGTGAAGCTACTTACATATTAGGTAATAAGATCTATAAAGATAGATCTAAAAGTCTTATTGGCCTAAGTCAAAGAACTTATATTGATAAGGTATTGAACAAGTTTAGTATGCAAGATTCTAAGAGAGGATTCTTGCCAATGTCACATGGAATTAGTCTCAACAAGACTTAGTGTTCTATGACACAAGATGATCAAGACCGCATGAGTAAGATTCCATATGCTTTTACTATTGGATCTATCATGTATGCAATGTTGTGTACTCGACCTGATGTTCCACATGCCTTAAGCATAACAAGCAGATACCAGTTAAACCTAAGTGAAAGTCACTAGATAGCAGTTAAAAATATCCTTAAGTACTTGAGAAGAACTAAGGATGCATTTTTATTGGATGCTGGTCAGGAAGATGAGCTAGTTGTAAATGGTTACACAGATGCCAACTTCCAAACTGACAAGGATGATTTTTTTATCATAGTTAAGATATGTGTTTTTGTTTGAATGGAGGTGTAGTGAGCTAGAGGAGTTCCAAGCAAGACACCATTGTTGATTCTACAACAGAAGCTAAGTACATAGCTGCCTCAGAAGTAGCTAAGGAGGTTGTTTGGATCAAGAAGTTCATAACTAGACTAGGTGTTGTTCCTAGTATATCAGATCCAATGAACTTGTATTGTGATAATAATGGAGCTATAGCCCAAGCTAAGGAGCCCAGATCACATCAAAGATCTAAACACATACTCAAGCATTATCATCTCATTCGAGAAGTCATTGAGAGAGGAGACGTCAAGATATGCAGAGTACCTTAAATGAAAATGTTGCGAATCCATTGACTAAGCCTCTTCCACAGCCTAAACATGAGAGTCATACTAGGTCCATGGGTATTTAATACGACGTTGATTGGGCCTAGTGCAAGTGGGAGACTATTAGTGATATGCACTAGGTCAATCATTTATGATTATGTATTAACTTTCTTATTTTATTAATAAAGAGGTATTTCATTATCATTTGATTTTATGATAATTACATGAATGGTTAATTCTTACTAAGGTCATCAAGTATGTGACTTGATAGTAAAACCCTTAGATTAAAATAAGAGTTCTATTCTAATTATCCCTAGCCATTTATTCATTATATAAATATTAAAGTATTAAGGCTAGTATGATGTTGACTGATGGTTATGTTTTACTAATCATAAATATGAGATATTAAGTCAACTCATAGGTACATGATGAGAGATCATGTACTGGATTGACCCACTATAAGAATACTACATAGATTATTATCATAAGTATTTCTCATCATAGTAATTTTATTTCGATCCTTTGACCTTAAAATCATCATGGATTTCTAGATAGCTATTTTATGTTTTGACACATTCTAACATTGTCTCTAACCGAACGATTAAATAGGATGTTATTGGATATGAAATTAGTTATGTGAGGAATGTGAGTGATTCAGAAGGAATTTATCCCTCATTAATATGAGAAAGATATCTATGGGCCCCTTGATGAGATAGACTGAAGGAAAATGCATGGCCATGTTGAAATGAATTGATAAAGAGTTATCATTTTCAGTCTACTTAGAATCAAGTCATAATATTGAACTATATAAGGATGACATTCTATGCCTTATGTTCAATTAAGATATCATGTGATAAAGGGATGATAAAATTCACTATAATTAGGTTATGTCAGATTATTGACTTCATATGACTTGGGTAGTCATAATGTCTTGCTAGAGGCCATTTATGACTTGTAGGCCTAAATAGAGATTTAGGCCTACTATCAATGTTATGTGAACCTATAGGGTCACACACTTAGAACAAGCTCAAAATGAATATAGGTTTAATAAGCCCAAAATAAACTCTGTGGAAATAAATAATTAAAGTGTTTTATTTATTTATTTAAGATAAATGTTATTTTAAATAAATAAATAATATATTATTTCTGATTTTTTTTTAAAATAAAATCATAATATAATAAATGGAAAATTACCAAAAGGTCACTAGTAGGTGAAACCCTAATTTAGAGTCTATAAATATGTTATATTTTTTAGAGTTTAAGACACTTTTTTTCCTGCCTCTAAATTCGTTTTCTCTTTTCTTAGAAAACAAACATAGAGTTTTTCTTTTGTTCTTGATTTGTGAGACAATCAAGAAAGTTGCTAGCACACACTCTAATTCATTTTGTGTAGGGCTGTTCATGTGGATACCTATAGAGGATGCATGTTTTGGAGACATCTACATCCAAACAACCAAAGCAAAAAGCTCGAGGTAAGGTGTCGTCGGTGTGAACCTCCTCTCATCCTTATAGAAAATCTTGCCTCTTCTACATTTTAGTGAGATTCTTAAAACCTTAGATTTAATCAAGTAGTCAAATTACATGGATCCAGGTTTAGGAACATGATAATTTTTTAATTTTTCACTATATTTGTATCACGAATCCCAATAATCTCCATGCCATGTCTTTATGATAGTGGTTAGTGTGTTCTCTAGAGCCCTGAGTTCAAACAGTGTCGCAGTTGCTAAAATCTTGAATGCATGCTTAACCTCACTGTCTACATTAAGTTTGTAATAATTATTCTTTTTGTTATTAGTTATATAATTAAGTGTTAACTACATAAAACTAGGTTGTAATATTCACCTTGGAATGCCAAGGAATCATTGTACATCATAAGATTTATGAAATGGAGCTTGAAGAGTTCAAGTGGGAGATCCTTCAAGAAGGAGGCAATGTAATTTATTCTAAAAGTTGGAATAGGTTTGTAAAAGACCAATGATCATTCTATATTTGTGCATTCATTATGCATGTTCAATTTATATATGTGTTATATATGTTAAAACATGCAATATGCATATATGATATGTGTAATTAGATGCAATAAATTAAATGCATATGTGATATGTGTATGAATTCCATGTGATGTATATATGTGATATATGCAATATAAAATGGCTAATGTGCAAAGTGAGACCTTAAGTAAAGATCCAAAAATCTTCCAAATCAAATTTATGTCTAGGCTCTCCATTGGAGTAATAACTTGCATGGTTTTGGACTATATGCATCGGCTATGGATACATAGGGATGCATATGAAATCTAAGAGATTGATGTACTATTATTGTTAAGCATGAGACATTATGGGTGTATAGACACACTGTATGCCAAGAATGGCAAATAGGCATACTTGAGGTATGTAGTGTTCATGTCTATACACTTCACTGATCCAATGGTATGGACCTAACTAATGCCAAAGGCCAAGAATGGCAATGTGTACCTGAGGCCTATAACATTAGGAGTTGGATTAATGATATCTCACATGAGATGTGATGAATAAGACTTGTTCACTTAATGAGAACTAATATTCTAAGAATGGCAATATGTACTTGAGGGATATTAGTAACTCATTAAGAACTTCATCACCCACCAGAAATCCATCCAATAAGGGATTTCCATTTTCAACTTTGGAAGTGTAGAATTCACTAAGTTAGTGGGGGACCATTATGATTAAAGACAAAATCTAATGGTTTTATTACAATGTCATAGGACTAATAAATATTGTTATGCTTTTATAGAAATTTGATAATATAAGATCCTTAAACCCATTAAGCATCATTTTCGATAACAATAGACTCGTTGGACCTAATCTTGTTGATTGGCTATGTAATCTAAAAGTTGTATTGGCCTCAAAATGCATTTTATATGTTTTAGAATAAAGTCCTCCTGGACCCTTTCCACCTAATGCTTCCTAAGAGGAACATAACACTCTTGTAAAATGGAAAGATGATGATATGCAAGCATGTTTCATTATGTGGGCATCTATGAGCAATAAAATTCATAGGCAACATGAGAAGTACACTAATGCAAAGGAAATCCTACTTCACCTGGTAGCGTTGTTTGGTGAACAAAGTAGGACCGCTAGATATGAGATATTTAAGTGGCTTTTTTGTGCTAAAATGAAGGAAAGTGATGATGCTATAGCACACATGAATTTTATGATTCATTCCATAAAGGAACTTGAGAGTCTAGATTTCACAATGGATGCTTAACTTCAAATAGATTTAATCTAACAATCCCTTCCAAATTCATTTGGGTAATCTGTTGTAAATTTCCATATGAATAAGATTGAGTGTACCTTTGCAAAACTATTAAACATGCTTATGATGGCCCAAAAGGCTATTCATAATGAAAAGAGGAAGGATGTAGCTTTGGTTGCCTTTTCTAGTAGGGCTAAGAAGAGTAACGGTAATAAAAGTAAGAAAGCTAAAGGAAAAGTTCCTAAAGCTTCAGGAGGTGTGAGAAAGAATAAAGGCAAAGAAAAGGTTAGGAACACCAATAAGGGAAAATGTTTCTTTTGTGCTAGAGAGGGACATTGGAAAAGAAATTATCCAAAGTTCTTTAAGTCTCTTCAGACTAAAGGAAGGGACAAGATTGGAGAAGGTGAGACTTTCTCTAATTTATTTGTTTCTAAATGTTCTAAGAGCTCATCTAAGGCATGGGTATTGGATACCAGTGCTAGTTCTCACATATGTTCTTCATTGTAGGATCTAGCAAGTGAAAGACAATTGGAATCAAATAAGGTGACTTTGAAGCTTGGAGATGGAGCAAGTGTTGCTGCTAATTCTATGGGAACCACTTATATTGACTTGTATAGCCATGTTTTATTATTGAATGATATTTTATATGTACCTAATGCTTATAAGAACATAATCTTTATTTTTAGTATGACTAGAAAAGGATATAAGTTTTTATTTGAAAGAGATGTATATACTATTTATTTTGATAATAAGATAGTGGGCATGGGTTATGTATTACATGGTCTTTATTATGTTGATAATAAATCCAATAACAATCATTATCCAACCAATTTGAATGTTGTGAATATAGTGCTAACTGATAATTCCTCTAATCTAAAATATCTATGGCACTTGCAATTACATCACAATGCGGATGATAGAATCATAAAGTTGGAAAGGATGGAAATCTTGAGTAATCTTAAATCCGCATCCAATCTAAGTTTTGGGGCATGTACCCAAGGCAAGATGACCCAGTCACCATTTCTTGGACAAATGGAAAGAGCTAAAGAAACTTTGGAACTCATATAAAGTGATGTATATGGGCCATTTAACCAAATGGCAAGAGCTGGGTTCTACTACTTCATTACATTTATAGATGATCTATCAAGGTTTAGACATTTATATTTGATGAAACATAAAAATGAATCCTTTTAAAAGCTCAAGGAATTCAAGGTCTAAGTAGAGAACCAAATGGGAAAAAGTATTAAAATCCTATAATCAGATCAAGGAGGTGAATACTTGAGTAACTAATTTATGGAGTTTCTTAAGGAACATGGCATTGTATCACAACTAACTCCACTTGGAACACCTTAACTCAATGGTGCATCTGAAAGGAGGAATTGAACTTTATTAGCTATGGTTTGATTAATGATGAGCTATATAGAGTGTCTACTTTCTTTTGGGGTTTTGCATTGCAAACTATTGTTTACTTATTAAATCGTGTTCCATCTAAGTCTAATTTTACCATACCATATGTGATATGGCATGGTAAGGTGCCAAGTCTTAAACATGTTAAGGTTTAAGGATGCCTAGCCTACATTAAAAGGTTAAAAATAGACAAATTAGATGTAAGGTTAATTCAAGGAAAATTTATAGGATATCCTCAAGACATTTTAGGGTATTATTTCTATCTTTTGACTGAACAAGTTATTGTTGTAAGTAGAGATGCCATATTTCTTGAGAAAGAGTTTCTTCAAGAAGCTGGTAAAGAAAGGAAGATCGCATTAGAAGAAGTGTCTTCTAATGATGCCAATCAAGTTAATCAAATGGATATAGATCAATCCTGAGAGTCTAATCCCACTAAAAATATCATTAAACTAACTCCTAGAAAGTCAAGTAGGGTATCTTATCCACTGGAGAGATATGATTTTTTGCATTATATGCAAGAGTTACATATACATGAAGAAGACTATCATAACGATGATCCTATAACATTTGAAGAGGCTTTATCAGATAAAGATTCTTTTAAATGGCTTGAAGCGATGAAATTTGAAATGGATTCCATGTATGCAAATCAAGTCTGGACACTTGTTGATCCACCTAAAGGTATGTTACCTATAAGTTATAAATGGATCTTTAAGAGTAAGATTGGTGCAGATGGAAAGTTAATACCTACAAAGCAAGGCTTGTAGCAAAAGGGTTTTGCTAACGACAAGGGGTTGACTATAAGGAGACCTGCTTGCTGATAGCCATGCTTAAATCCATTCGAATACTTCTTACCATTGCTGCACACTATGATTATAAGATTTGGAAAATGGATGTTCAAACTCCTTTTCTCAGTGGTTATTTTGAGGAAGAGATTTATATGGAACAACCTAAAGGTTATGAATCTAAGGAAGGTTCTAAAGTGTGCAAGCTTAATAGATTTATTTATGGTTTAAAGCAAGCTTCAAGGAGTTGGAATCATCATTTTGATGAAGCCATACTATCATTTGGTTTTGCAAGAATGAAGATGAGTCGTATATGTACAAAAAGGTTAGTGGAAGCCAACTTACTTTCCTTGTATTGTATATGGATGATATTTTATCAATTGGGAATGATATTAGCATGCTTACAAATGTGAAACTACGGTTGTATAAAGCTTTCTCCATAAACAATTTAGGGGAGGCTACCTATATTTTTGGCATTTGAGTCTATAAAGATAGATAAAAAAGAATGATAGGTTTATCCTAAAGTATTTACTTGGAAAAGGTGCTGAAGAGGTTTAACATGCTTAATTCCAAAAGAGGATTGTTACCATTTAGGCATGATATCCATTTATCTAAGGGTATGTCACCCAAGACACCCGAGGAAGTGAAGCAGATGGCCAAAGTTCCTTATGCTTCGGCTATAGGAAGCTTAACTTATGCTATGTTATGTACAAGGCCTAATATTGCCCATGTTGTTAGTATGACTAGCAAGTTTCAATCCAATCTAGGTTTGGAACACTCGATAACAATTAAGTCAATCTTTAAGTACTTGAGAATAACTAATGATTTAATTGTAACTTATGGAGGAGGTGATTTACAAATTGATGGATTCACAGATTCTAATTTTCAATCAGATATTGATGATAGAAAATCTATCTATGGGTTTGTTTTTATCTGTAATGGAGGTGCAGTGAGCTAGAAGAGTTCCAAATAAGGTGTCACTGTTGATTCCACTATAAAAGTTAAGTACATAACTGCATAGATGCCGCTAATGAAGTTGTTTGGATTAAAAAGTTCATTATTAAACTAAAAGTTATTACTTCCATTGAGTCCTTAATTCCTCTTTATTATGACAACAATGGAGCCATTACTTTAGCAAAGGAACTGAGGTCTCACCAGATATTCAAACACATAGAAAGGCACTTCCATATTATCAGAGAACTTATTAGAAAAGTGACATAGTCATGCAAAAGATAGCTTTAACCGATAATATGGCTAATCCACTGACCAAGGTGCTTACTCAGTTATAGTTAGACCGTCATTTTAAGAAGATGGGTCTTAAGTATTGTAATGAATGGCGCTAGTGCAAGTGGGAGATTGTTAGTATAAATGTACCCTAGTGCCATTCTTGTAATGTATAATGACATTGTAAATTATCCCAATGGCAATAAAAAAATATTTTATTATTTAAAGTGTTTATTTAATTAAATATTTATCCATTAGCATCATGTTAAATATGTTCATTATAAAGAGTTGATAATATGAGCCATGAATTTATTTAGTACATATGCTATAAAATGTTTACAGTTGTATAATTAATATTTGGGTAATATTAATTAGACTATCACCTTTGTCTATTTTTCTTGATTAGTATATGATACTAATAGTAGGAGGCAGTGAGTCTTAGGCTACTTGATATGAGATATCATAATAGATATGTGGATACTCATGTGATGGGTGGATCAAATAGTGACACTGGATATATGATCGCATGAATATTCACTTATAGTCAATGATCACAATCTATGTCATAATGGTTCATATAGTTCTTTGACCTGAGGTAACATGGTCATCCACATTTGAGTGGTTGGAGTTTGTTACCGCTTATATACTTATGTTTTATTCACACATGGGTATATGACGTGTAGTGGCTCTAGTCAGTTAAATGTAAGGATGAGTGTTTGACTAAGATGAGATTCATTACTTGGAGTGAACCGGGATAAGATCCTATGCTATATAAGTCTTTTCTTGATGAAAAACTGTAATATCCTGAGTTTTTAAATAATTTTAAATTGCATTGGGATATGCAGTGTTAATAATTTTTATGTATATTTATGATTATTTTCATGAGTTTGTTATTTATTAAGTCATTTTAATTATTTTTAATTATTTTAAGTACTTTACGTAAAATTTTCCCCGGTAATGTTATTTTCGGGGAAATTAAAATGTAAATAATTTAATATTAATTATTTTAAATAGTTTTATGAACTTGCATGAACTCATATATAATTTTTAAAGTACTAAATAAAATGTATGTATGTACAGTTATTTAAATTAAGTTAGGGTTTAATTAATTAAATTAATTTTTATTATTTAGTTTTAATATTAATAAATTAATTATATATGTGTATATATTATTAAAATATGTGTGTGGTGTATATTTAATGTGTGTGAGATTTTATATTATTATAATATATAGTGTGGATATATATATACATATATACATAAAATATAATCAAAATCAAAAAGTTTACCAAAGTTACCGTTTTGCCATCCGGTAATCTCCTTCCCTCCCGATCGCCCTTCCACCATTTTTGGCCGCTGTAACTCATTTTTCTTGCCATTGGTGTGCCTCTCAGCCTTCCTCCTCCACCTCCAGCCTTTTTCCGATGCCTGAAGCTCCTTATTCTTGTGTGTTTTGGTCGAAAAACCAAAACTCATCCCCACCATCGATCACAATGATTCTAGCCACCAAAACCTGTCATTCCAGTGCCGTTGAACTCCCCATACACCATAGAAGACGATTCTAAGCTTCCTTTAAGCTTAAAACTCGATTTGATAAGGTTTTTGTCTAATTTTCAATTTCAGCTTATTAGAGTTCTTGAATTTTTTTTAGCTTCAATTTGATTGATTCATGCAAACTTCCTTCACAAACTTTGATCATTGTAGCTTAATCTTCATGTGGTAATTTTTGTGTAATTTTTGGAATTTATTTTGATTTTTGGGTATTTTTGATTATTTTATTATTATTTTCTAATTTTTGAAATTAATTAATTAATTATGAAATTGTGTTTTATGGTAATTATAGGTGTTGAAATGCATTTTAGAAATTTATTGGTAATTTTTGTGAATTTTTATATATTTATTTGGAATTTATTAAGTTTATGTAATTTTGAAAAATAGGGTTAATTATGTGTTAAATTGAAATTAATTGGTTAATTGAGTATATTTATTGATATTATTGAGATATATGTTGAGAAAATTAACTTTGAGTAATTATATTATTTTTGGTGAATTTTTGAACATTTATAGTGAATTTATATATATTAAGGGTATTTTGGTAATTTGACACTAAATTGGTTTAAAATACAATTAAATTAGTTTTAATAATTATTGGAGCTATAAAAATGATTTCTACAAATTATTTAGTATTTTTAACTAATTAAAACTATTTTTTGTAAATTATTTTTAAAATATATATAATATACTATTTTTCTAAATAACTGGGTTTTTATTGATTTTTAATGTGTTTTATAGTTAATTATGTAATTTGGATTTATAAAATGTATTTTTATTATATAAGGGCATTTTTGATATTTTTATAATTATTCTATGAATTGTGGACCTCGATCAGTGAATTATAGTTTGGAGTCCGACTGAGGGATTGTGGTTGTGAATACTATGTTTATTCTTGAAGTGTGTTTCTTTGCAGGACCGGCTCTACTCTTTGAATAGAGACATGTCCGTTTTAAAGGAGAGGTTCTGCCGAATTTTCGATAGAATTCTCGTAAAATGTGATGTCCAGTCAAATTTCTATTCTAATTTTGTGTATAGTATTCTAGATCGAGTTTTTAGGAATTTCCTTTAGATTTATTCTCATTTTCTATTATCATTTGTTTGCTAGTTGCGTTGAGACTGAGGCCTAGTGGACCAGGCCCGTCGGACCCATATCGATGAGTGCAATAACAGTGAGTTGTTATTATATATATATATATATATATATATATATATATATATATATATATATATATATATATATATATATATATATATATATATATATATATATATATGTATGTTTTAGGGTGTATGTTTTAGAAATGTATTGTTCATTTTGATAAATATGCATAAATGATTTAATTAGTACTTAGGTTTATTTTTGGTATATTTTGATATATTTCTAGTTTATTTTGCAATTATATTGGATTTATTTGACGTATGTATACTCGAAATATACCTGGTTTATTTTTGGTATATTTCTAGTATATATATGGTTTATGTTGCTATTTTATATAAAATCATCCATCATTTATATTATGAATGTATGTTTTTATTTAATAATGAAGGATATCAATAGAACGTGCTACCTAGTGGGCAGCACTAGGACCGAGTATGTACCGGTACGCTGATAGCATTTAGGTTATATTACTAACCTATTTGTGGATATTGATTGGATGGATTGATTTATGTGTGTGATGTGATTTGAGAGTGTGATTGCTGGAGCTCGGTTGACCAAGTGTCTCGGGGCCAATCACACTGACAGTTAGACTGCTGGAGCTCAGTTGACTTAGTGTCTCGGGGCCAGTCTATTGTCCAAATGGAACAAGTGAATATATTTGGAATAAGTGAGCCTGTATGGCTAGAGTGTTGTCTAACACTATTTTGAGGTTGCGATTTTCTAGGGTTCTATTTGATCCTTCATAAATGGATATTATTTTCAGTAAAAATATATAAAATGATTTTGTTGCATCTATGTGCATTTTCTTGTATATATACTTATTATATATACTATTGACTGTGTGCATTGTCATTTAGTATGCATGTATATATATTATAGCAATTCACTAAGTGAGGTCTGACTCCCCTCCATTGACTATTTTTTAGGAGAGCCATTGTCTTCAGACCTTAGTAGCAGACCCATACGCTGGATTTCTTCCGCCCTGGCTTCATTATGTAAACTGCTTATCTGAGTTTTATTTTATAATCTATACACTGCAGTAGTTGTAAACTGTTATGGAGTTTATATATTATATATGTGTGAGTTATGTATTTCAAGTATTTGAACTGGAACTTGTATTAAAAGTTTATTTATATATATGAAATGAGTTGTTCGATTTAATTTCATTTGGTGGAATATTATTTTAATATTTATGATTTTATTTTCCACTGTAAAATATTTATTTAATTATGTTATTATTATTATTATTGCATGATTTTATTTTATTTTAATGCTTGCTACGGGTTCCAGATTCAAAAGAATTCTCGTTCCCTAGCGCCGGTCATGGCCCTTGTTTTGGGTCGTGATAAAAAGTTCCTCACTAGGACAAACATAATAGTCTGAAAGAGTTTCTAGTAGTTGTTGTGTTTTAATCAAGAGATACAACTTTAGATGCGATCATATGATATAGTTATTAGAGTTTGACTAATCCTTGACTCTAGGCTATATCAGGATCTTCTAATAGAGGGATTTTAATGCATGATAATTATGACTAAAGAGTTCATGTGAGTTAATGAACACATTTATATCTAATTGGGTAGTTTTGATATCAATGCTAAGGGTCACTCATAACTTATGAGAACTAAATGTGAATAATTGAGATTTTCACAGTTAGACTTGAAAGGAGTTTCAAATAATATCAAGTATTGATATTATCTTCTCATTGCCAACTAGACTTGAACCTAGTAAGTCACATCTAAAAGATTTTACCAAATCTCTTTGTATTAATCTAATTATTGATTAAAGAGTTTAATTAATTAATTAACATTAATGAAATTGGATTTTTGCTTAAAGCAATGATTATAGCATATCATGAAATCTAATTTTAATGAAAGGATTAATTATTAGTTTATTTTTAATTAATATGAGATATTAATTAAGATAATAAATTAATAATGTGTATATGTTATTTTCTTAATTACTTGGACTAATAGCCCAACTGTCATGGACTTAGGCCTAAGAGTGTTTTGGAATAATGATTATACAAAGTAATTGACTAAGCCCACCCAATGCATTTAAGTTTATTTAGTTTATGAAATGGGCTTTAGGTCAATAGTTGGCCCAATGCATTTAAGTCCACTTGATTAATACTATAGGCTTTGGGTCAAGAGTTGGCCCGATGCTTATAAGTCCATTTAGTAATGGATTGGGTTTTGGGATCAATAGTTGATCCAATTGCTTAGCCCAAATCCATTAAGATATTTTTTAATTTTATTAAATCAAATATTAATTAAAATATTAATTGACATATGTAAGTCCTAGGTTATGTAGAGAATTATAAGAGTTGTAATCTATACATCCTCTTTGTTTAAACACTAGTGACTTATTTAATTGTATATTAATTATGACAAGTGGATCATGGGTCATGTCACTAATCTCTACTGTAATTTCTAGCCAAGTATATCTAAAAGCAATATTGGATACTAATTATTAGTTAGTGAAGAGTAATGTGTAGAGACATAAAAGATAAAAAAATATACATAACTAAGAGAGCTCTTGTAAGGATAATAAAGAAGAAGAAAACTTGAGTCATCAAAGGGAGATTCAAGCTTCTTATTAATCAAGACAAGGATGAGATTTGCTAAAGCTTGGTGTTTCAAGCTAGAGGTCTCATAATTAGGAGACTCAAGGTTAATTCAAGAGTTGAATCAAAGGTGAACCAACCATTATAATAGATTTTTATGGTCTACACCAACCTTGGGATACTTGTGAGTTTTTCTTAAAACTTATAATTCCTTAGCTATTAATTTCTTATATGCGTGTTAATTTTAAATTAGCTATGTGTTTAATGCAAATTGGATCTTAGGGATTGGAATTCTTGATAAGATTAAGGGTTGTGTTGATAAATTTTTGAAATTTTCTCTAATTAGGATTTGATTCCTAATTGCACATTCGATTCCTAACAAGAACAACTTCTAACTATTAAAAGAGAAGTTGACTACAGTTTTAGTGTTGATTTTGCCTAATGGGGTATACCAGTTTACTATGTACTACGATGCTTTCAGAGTTTGCTTAGGTTATGTATTGTTGCAGAATAGAAGAGTAGTAGCTTATGCTTCTAGGTAGTTGGAGAAGCATGAGCAGAACTATCCTACTCATAACCTAGAGATGGCCACTGTAATATTTGCTCTCAAGATTTAGAGATATTATCTGTATATGGTAACATGTGAAATCTACACTGATCAGAATAGTCTGAAGTATATCTTTTAGTAGAGGGATTTAAGTCTCCAATAGTGAAGATGGCTAGAACTTTTGAAGGATTAGGATTATGATATCTTATACCATCTAGGCAAGGATAATGTGGTAGTAGATGCCTTGAGTAGGAAGTCCTTAGGTAGTCTTGCTCACATTAGTATGGAAAGGATACAGTTGATCCAAGAGATACACAAGTTAGTGGATCAAGGGTTGATGATGAAGATAATTAGGTTAGGAGGATGTTGACCATTTGCATGATCAAACTCCTAATTTTGGAATTTGACAAAAAAAAATTATACTAATAATTTCAAATAAGTGTGTAGGGAATTATATACCAAACATATACCAAGCATATACACTTTTGGATGTATAGTGACTTTTCAGGCTGATTGAACCTCTGAGATTGAAGAAGGCTTTTGACATATTTGGGGCTCTTAAATGAGAAAATGAGATTCTTAACATTTAAATTAGACATCTTGAGCTTTCTGAATTGGGCTTTTTTGTGAAAATCCAAGTTCATTTGGTTATGAAAATTTTGAGTTGAAATTCACGTATACGTCTGCCATCTCAGACTACACTTCTCTTAGTATTTTGGACATATCTTGAGTTACAGAAGTCAAACTAAGGTGATTAAAAATGATATGAAAATATAAGTCAAATATCTATAACTTTTATGAAGAAAATATGGGAAAATTAGAATTTATTCAAGAGCAGATCACAGCTTCAACTTGTGTATAGCTGTCTAACAGTATTCTGCATTTCTGATTGCACAATCCTCAATAATTTGGACATATCCCAAGCTACATAAGTCAAATTTAGGTGATTAAAAATTTCATGAAAATATAATTCAAATATCTATAGCTTTCATGAAGAAAGTATAAGCAAATTCAAATTTCTTAAGGAGCAAATCACGGCTTCAATTTGGGTATAGCTGTCTGACCATAGTCTGCATTACAGATTGCGCAACCCTTAGTATTTTGGACATATATTAAGCTAAAGAAGTCAAATTTAGATGATTCAAGTTGATATGGAAAGATAATTCAAATATCTACAATTTTATGAAGAAAGTGTGGGCAAATTCAAACTTCCTGAGGACCCAATTACAGTTTCAATCCATGAATAGCTGTCTGACAGCATCAGTCTCAATAATTCAAAATATAGACGTTGGACACATCATTTGCACCTCCAAAAGCTATATTTTTTAGTATAAATACCTATAGAGCTGAATGGAAGTTAAGAAACTTGTTTTATCATTTATTATCTCTTAAGCTTCCATTGAGCTCTCAAATTCTCTTAAATAATTCTTTATTTGTCTCTTGTGAGAGTTGGGTGTGTGTTAGAAATAGAATTTCTCTTTATCTTAAATCTTGGGTTAGATTAGAAGGGAAGTGAGATTTATTTCTAAAGGAATTGATTTAAGTGTTGTCCATTGAAACACTTGGGTTTTGGTTTTTTGAGTGAGCCTTGAAAACTCATATTGTAAGGTTATAAGAGTGAGCCATAAAACTCTTGTATAATCTTAATCTTATGAATAAGATTGTGGGTGATTGAAAATCCTAACTTGGGCATAAGTTAGGTGGAGACGTAGGATTGTTATTGAATCCAAACTCCTTAAATCTTTGTGTTCTTCATTCTTCCTTCTCAACTTCTATTTAATTCTTGCAAAGAATTCTTTTAATTTCTCATTTTTATTTGATAGTCCTATTCACCCCCCCCCTCTAGGACTCTTTTCATTTGGTATTAGAGCTTGAATTCTAGGTACTTTATTGCTAAAATACAAGATCATGAGGAGTGAATCACAAAACACCTCTTCTCTTAGACCATTCTTTGATGGTAATGACTATCCACATTGGAAATTTAAAATGGAGTTATATCTTGATTGTGATTCCATCAAACTTTGGGACATTATCTTAAGAGATTGGGAACCACCTACAACTGTAGTTGATGGTATGGTAATTACTATTGCAAGAAGCCAATGGAGTATTGATCAAAAGGAAGAAAATCACAAAAATAAAAAAGCTATGATTACTCTAGTCTCTTCAATGACAAGAGAAGAAGGAGGCAAGCTTCAACATTGTATGTCGGCTAAAGAAATATGGGAGACCTTAGAGAACCACTATGAAGGCAACATTCAAGTAAGAAGTAAGAAGTAAGAAGGTTCAACTTCATATGTATGAATATGAACTCTTCAAAATGAAGCCTTATGAATCAATCACGGAGATGACAAATCGTCTTAATGCTCTTCTCACAACCCTTAAGAAACTTGGAAAACATTTCTCCAAGGAAGAAGTAAACAACAAGATTCTAAGAATCCTACTTAAGAAGGATTAGGAATCTTGTGTTACTTCAATTGAGGAAGCTCAAGACCTCTCCACTCTATCAACTGATGTGCTCATTGGTAACCTCTTAACACATGAGCTCACTATCAAGTAAAGAGGTAAAGAATAAGAAGAGAAAGAAGAAAAGAAAAAGAGCATTGCTCTAAAAGCTCTTCAAGAAGATAGTGAAGAGGAAAGCATCAAAGATTCTAGTGATAAAGATGGTGACATTGCCATGCTCACTAGGAACTTCAAGAAGTTCTTAAGAAAGAAAAATTTCTCAAGAACAAGGGACTTCAACAAGAAGTTCGAAGGAGATGGGAGGAAGAACACAAAAGAGGTTACTTGCTATAAATGCAAGAAACCAGGACACATTAGAAGTGAATGTCCTAAACTCAAATTCAAGAGCAAGGGAGCAAAAGATAAGAAGAAGGCATTCAAAGCTACTTAGGATGATTCCTCCAAATCCGAAGAGGAAGAGGAACAACAAGAAGTTGTCAATCTTTGCTTCATGGCCATTGAAAATGAAAATGAGGTACCATTCACTTCTTACTCTTCCTTTGATGATTATGATAAATATTATGATGATGATGATGATGAAGAGAGCTTTATTGTGAGCAAATTGCTTGCTAAATGCAAAAGTTTGTTATCTAAGAAGAAAAAATATAAACATGACTTAGCTAGCTTAAATAAGGATTTTGAGTGTTTAAAATTGATTTTGCTAAACTTGTTGCTTCAAATGAAAAACTTGTAAGTGATGCTAAATATTTTAATTCTTTGGAAGACCAACTTAAGAAAGCAAATGATGAAAATCATAAGCTTTCTAAGGAAGTCTTAGAATTAAAAAATTCCATTGCTAAATTTAAAAGAGGAAAATAAACTTTAGATAGTCTTCTTGACTCTCAAAAATTTCATGGAGATATCCATGGAATTGGATATAAAAATGGAATGTCTTCATCATCCTCATCACATATTACTTTTGTTAAAGCTTCACATGATTCTACTCCTTCAACCTCAAATGAGATTCAAGCTAAAAAATCTCATGTGTTAAATAGTAAGGCAAAATCTCATAAGACTAACCCTTCATTAACACTAAGAGGTAAGTGTCAAACTAGAGCACCTCAACCTAAGCATGCTTATATGTACACCAGACATAATTATAATAGGCATATTGCACAACACAATGCACATAAACATATTGCACAAACTTATCGAAATGCTCATCACCATTGCCAATGTATGTCTCACTCAATGTCATAAAATAATAAAAGATACACATAACACCAAAGGCATGCTACACACACTAGGAAAGCATTTCATTCTAGGAGAAATAAATTTAAAAATATTGTATGTTCATATTGCATGATTAAAGGACATACCAATAATGTGTGTTTTTATAGAAAACTGCATATGAAGTTACTTCCTATGGATTATCTTAAAACTAACCAACCTAGACTAAGAAAGGTTTGGGTCCAAAAGAACACTTAATTTGTATTATGTAAATGTGCTTGAAATCCACAAGAATAAAAAGCAAGTGGTATAGTGGATGTTCAAGGCACATGATAGGAGACAAAGAGCAATTCAACAAACTTGATGCTAAGGATGGAGGATATGTTACTTTCAGAGATAGTGCAAAAGGAAAAATTATTGGCATTGGAGAAATAGGTAATCCTCAATCCTTATCTATACATCATGTGTTGTTTGTTGATGGTCTTAAACACAATCTGCTTAGTATAAGTCAACTATATGACATGGGAAATAAAGTAACTTTTTATCCTAAAAATTGCTTTGTTAGTAGTCTTGATGAAAATAAAATTATTTTTAGTGGTGAAAGAGTAGACAATGTTTATGTCATTAGTTTGAATAAAATTGATAACAAAGACATAAAATGCTTAGTGTCTATCTCCCATGACATATGGACATGGCATAGAAGATTAGGACATGCAAATTTTGAGCTTTTAAATTATCTTTGTAAACATGAACTTGTACTTGGTTTACCTAAGCTTGAATTCACTAAAGATAAACCTTATGATGCTTGTCAAAAGAGAAAACAATCCAAGTCCTCATTTAAGCTAAAAAATATAGTGTCCACCTCTAGGCCATTTGAACTTATACATATGGATTTATTTGGACTAACTAGAGTTGCTAGTCTCGGTGGAATGCACTATGCTTATGTATCAGTTGATGACTACTCTAGATACACTTGGGTATGTTTTCTTGCTCATAAGAATGATGCATTTAAAGCTTTTGAAAAATTTTCAAAAAGAGTTCAAAAAGAAAAAGGATTTTATATTTCATCCATTAGAAGTGATCATGGAACCGAATTTGAAAATGAATTTTTTAAAAACTATTGTAATGAAAACGGTATTTCTCATACCCCTCAACAAAATGGGGTAGTTGAAAGGAAAAATAGAACTCTTGTGGAAATGGCTAGAACAATGCTTCATGAGTATAATTTGCCTTTATACTTTTGGGCGAAAGCCATTAACACATCTTGTTATATTTCAAACCGAGTTTTCAAAAGACCAATTTAAATAAAATGTCTTATGAGCTATGGAATAATAGAAAACCCAAAATCTCATATCTAAGAGTATTTGGATGCAAGTGCTTTATATTGAACACTAAGGATAATCTTGGAAAATTTGATTCCAAAGCCGATGAAGGAATTTTCCTAGGTTATTCCATCTCTAGCAAGGCATATAGGGTCTTTAATAAGAGAACTCTAGTAGTTGAAGAGTCAATGCATGTTTGTATTTAATGAATCAAACTCACTTGATTCTAGAAAGGATGTTTGTAGTGTTGATGATCTTGTAGGTGACAATGAGATTATGGAAACAAAAGAAGAAAATGCTAGTAAACCTTTGGAACTTAAAGATCCAAGCAAGAAGGAAAATGAGGAGACATCTCAACCTACCTTGAAGGATGAAGTTCCAAAGGATTGGCAATTTAAGAAAGCTCACCCTCAAGACCTCATTATAGGTGACACTATAAAAGGGGTAACTACTATATCTCAATTAAAATCTACTGCTAATTTAGCCTTCATTTCTCAAATTGAACCCAAAAGTATTGATGATGCTTTGTGTGATGAATTTTGGGTCCTTGCTATGCAAGAAGAGTTAAATCAATTTAAGAGAAACAAGGTTTGGACCTTGGTTCCTAGACCTAAACATCATCCTATTATAGGCACCAAATGGGTGTTTAGAAATAAGATGAATGAACAAGGTGTCATAACTAGGAACAAAACTAGACTAGTAGCTAAAGGTTATAATCAAGAGGAAGGCAGTGATTATGATGAAACCTTTGCCCCCATTGCAAGGTTAGAAGCTATTAGGATGCTGCTTGCATTTGCATCATACATGAATTTTAAACTTTATCAAATGGATGTTAAAAGTGCATTTTTAAATGGTTTTATTGAATAGGAGGTATATGTTGAACAACCTCCAGGTTTTGAAAATTTTAACTCTCCAAATCATGTTTTTGAATTGTCAAAAGCATTGTATGGATTGAAACAAGCTCCAAGAGCTTGGTATGAAAGATTGAGTAACTTTTTACTAGAGAACGGTTTCTCTAAAGGAAAAGTTGACATAACTCTTTTCATAAAGAAATCCAAGCATGATTTATTAATTGTTCAAATTTATGTTGATGATATTATTTTCGGTGCTACTGACCATTGCTTGTGTGAGGAATTTTCTAAGCGAATGCAAGGAGAATTTGAGATGAGTATGATGGGAGAACTCAAGTTCTTTCTTGGACTTCAAATCAAGCAATGTGAAAATGGGATTTTCATTAATCAAACCAAATATACAAGGGACATTCTCAAGAAGTTTGGAATGGATGGAGCTAAATCAAGCAAAACTCCAATGAGCACAATAACCAAACTAAATAAGGATGAGAATGGTAAACCGATTGATGAAAAGCGATTTAGAGGTATGATTGAATCTCTTCTTTATTTAACTACTAGTAGACCCGATATTATGTTTGCTACTTAATTGTGTGCTAGATTTCAATCAAGTCCTAAAGAGTCTCATTTGAATGCTATCAAAAGAATTTTTAAATATCTTTGTGGTACAGTGCATTTAAGACTTTGGTATCCTAGGAGTTCTTCCTTTGACTTGATTAGTTATTCTGATGCTGATTTTGTCGGTAGCCTACTAGATAGAAAAAGCACTTCTGGAACTTGTCAAATTTTAGGAAATTGCTTAGTTTCTTGGTTTAGTAAGAAACAAGTTTCTGTTGCCTTGTCCACAGCTGAAGCAGAATATGTGGCGGCTAGTTGTTGTTGCACCCAAGTTCTATGGCAAAAATAACAAATTTTGGACTATGGCATTGATATTAATCACATTCCAATTAAGTGTGATAATACAAGTGCTATAAACCTTAGTAAGAATCCCATTCAGCATTCTAGAACTAAGCATATTAATATTAGACATTATTTCTTACATGATCATGTGCAAAATGGTGATATTTTTCTTGATTTTGTTAATACTAATCATCAATTAGCAGACATCTTTACCAAGCCTCTTTGTGAGGAAAGATTAAATTTTATTAAGCATGAACTTAGTATGATTGATGGGTCAAGCTTATCTTGATCACTTGCTAAATTGATGAATTGATGATTAGAGTCTTATGTGATCATGTTCTTTAGAAAAATTATTTTCAGCATCATGTATATATTTTGTTTTAAAAGTATTTGTTTTAGCAAATTTACTTCATATACATAATATATTGTATTTCCCATTTACATGATCTTTGTGCTAATTTTATTTGATTTGGATCTATATGGATTCATTAAATTTTTTCTTTCTTTCAAAAGCCCTCCTATTTTGCAAGTTAATGATTAATTATTGAGCTAAATTCAATTAATTAATTATTTTAATTATGCATAAAAATTCCTCCTCCTCAACAAAATTTAATTTGCGTATTTTCATAATAGTTTATGTTTGGTTTATTTTTAGTATACTTTATGTATCAAAGTTTTGAGCTGTTAGTCTATTTTTTTAATTCATTTTATGTCAGTTTCTATTTGGTTTATTTTTAGTATACTTTTTGTATATAAGTTTTGAGCTGTTAAATGTGTTTTATGACTGTTTTTTGTCAATTTATTTTCTAGATATTTTCTGGATATAAGCTATGAGCTGTTTGTTTATTTTATAATTATTTTATGACAGTTTATGCTCAGTTTATTTTCTAGATATTTTTTGGATATAAGACATGAGCCATTAGTTTTATATCTTGTTTACAATTGGTATTTTAATATCATTGTAATTTTTTTTAATGCAATTTTATTTGCATTTTGACAAGGGGGAGAGAAAATTTTTGAATTTGTTTAATTTTTGTGTTTTCTTAGAAATTGTTTTTTTTATCTTTGATAATGCATAGATATTTTTAAGATTTGGTCTATCTTTGCATTTTAACAAAGGAGGAAAAATAATTGAGTTTGCATGTGTACGTAGTTAATTTGAAAATTTTTTTCAAAGATGTGTTTATGTAAGTGACATAACTATGTGATTTTGTGTCCTTAATATCATTTTTGATCCATTAAAATAGAGGGAGAAAATTATTTAAATTTATTTCACATAATTTTTTTGCATGCATAGTAACAATGTAAGTGTGGCTAGTTTTGTCCTTGTGATAAATAGCCTTGTTTTGCTTACTTTGTTTTTATATGACATGAATTTTTTTATGCATGACCATTAATTGTGCTTATCCATGCAACATTGAATGACATGTATTTCATAAAGATTTTGCATATCTTTGTTTGCATTATTTTGGTTCTTGATCTTTTATTCCCTTTAGTATTTTGGCTCCCTTAGGTCATAATTTTCCCTTATATCTCTCTCTTTTCTTTTTGTCTTTGACAAAGGGGGAGAAGAAGCTAAAGAAGCTATGTGCTTAGGGGACAAATAAAAGATATGCTAAGTACCACATGATTATGTATGATTGAATAGCTAAATTCTACATGATCATGTGATGTTTGAATATAGCATACATACTATTTTGTGATGCATTATATTAGCAATATATGTATATATGTTTAAAATTATTTCCTTTATGTTATTTGATAACTTGTTATATTGTCTTTATTTTTAACAAGAAGGATAATGAAATTTTTTTTATACTTCTTATCATGTCCAATAAGGAGGAGAAATAAAGAAATATATTTTTATTAAAGGAATATATTTGTTAAACCCTTATACATGCTATGATAATTCATTTATTTATATGCTCTAATACATGATAAATATTGAATTTATGCACATGTTAAGGGGGAGCAAAATTTTTTTTTTTTCATTTGTTTAATTTGAAAGGGGGAGCTATTTTTATTTAATATGCTTATATATGTTATTTATTTTTTTACACACACACACATATTATTTATCATCTTTTCAAATTGGTTGTCAAAGCCAAAAAGGGGAAGATTATTGACCATTTGCATGATCAAACTCCTAATTTTAGACTTTGACAAACAATTTTTATACTAATAATTTCAAATAAGTGTGTAGGGAATTATATACCAAACATATACCAAGCATATACACTTTTGGATGTATAATGACTTTTCGGACTGATTGAACCTCTAAGATTGAAGAAGGCTTTTGACATATTTAGGGCTTTTAAATGAGAAAATGAGCTTCTTAACGTTTGAAGTAGACATCTTGATCTTTCTGAATTGGGCTTTTTGTGAAAATCCATGTTCATTTGGTTATGCAAAATTTGAGTTGAAATTCACGTATATGTCTGCCATCTCATACTACACATCTCTTAGTATTTTGGACATATCTTGATTACAGAAGTCCAATTAAGGTGATTCAAAATGCTATGAAAATATAAGTAAAATATATACAACTTTTATGAAGAAAATATGGGCAAATTCGAATTTCTTCAGGAGCAGATCACGGCTTCAACTTGGGTATAGCTGTCTGATAGTATTCTGTATTTCAAATTGCACAATCCTCAGTAATTTGGACATATCCCGAGTTACAGAAGTCAAATTTAGGTGATTCAAAATTTCATAGAAATATAATTCAAATATCTACAGCTTTTATGAAGAAAGTATGATCAAATTCAAATTTCTTAAGGAGAAAATCATGGCTTCAATTTGGGTATAACTGTCTGACCGTAGTATGCATTACAGATTGCACAACCCTTAGTATTTTGGACATATCTTAAGCTAAAGAAGTCCAATTTAGATGATTCAATTGATATGGAAATATAATTCAAATATCTACAGCTTTTATGAAGAAAGTGTGGGAAAATTCAAACTTCCTGAGGACCCAATTATGGTCAATCCATGAATAGCTGTCTGACAGCATCAGTCTCAATAATTCAAAATATAGACGTTGGACACATCATTTGCACCTCCAAAAGCTATACTTTTTAGTATAAATACCTCTAGAGCTGAATGGAATTTAAGCAACTTGTTTTATCATTTATTATCTCTTAAGCTTTCATTGAGCTCTCAAATTCTCTTAAATAATTCTTTGTTTGTATAACTCTTGTGAGAGTTGGGTGTGTGTTAGAAATAGAATTTCTCTTTATCTTAAATCTTGGGTTAGATTAGAAGGGAAGTGAGATTTATTTCTAAAGGAATTGGTTTAAGTTTTGTCCATTGAAACACTTGGGTTTTGATTTTTTGAGTGAGCCTTGAAAACTCATGTTGTAAGGTTATAAGAGTGAGCCATAAAACTCTTGTATAATCTTAATCTTGTGAATAAGATTGTGGGTGATTGAAAATCCTAACTTGGGGATAAGTTAGGTGGAGACGTAGGATTGTTATTGAATCCGAACTCCTTAAATCTTTATGTTCTTCATTCTTCCTTCTCAACTTCTATTTAATTCTTGCAAAGAATTCTTTTAATTTCTCATTTTTATTTGATAGACCTATTCACCCCCCCCCTCTAGGACTATTTTCAGATGATTATTAGCTCAATTCATAGTTAGATCATTATTGAAGGATAGGATCAAAGCAACTTAGAGTTGAGATCCTTATTTGGTTGAGCTTGTGGAGAAAGTTAATGAAGGGAAGTTTACTAATTTTAATCTCGATGATGGAGGTATACTATAGATCAATGGGAGATTATGTGTCCAGATGTGGATGATTTGAGAAAAGAGATATTAAAAGAAGCTCATTTTACAACCTATAGTGTACATTCCAGTTCTACTAAAATGTACCACAATATTAAGGATCTTTACTGGTGGGATGGAATGAAGAAAGATGTAGTTGAATTTGTTTCTAAATGCTCAACCTATCAGTAAGTGAAAGCAGAGCATCAGAAGCCTTTTGGGAAGCTTTAATCTCTTCCGATTCCTAAATGGAAATAGGGGAGAGTCACTATCGATTTTATGATAGGGTTACCTCGTCAAAAGGATAGATACGATTCCATCTAGGTGATAATGGATAGGTTAACCAAGTTAGCTCACTTTTTCCTAACTAAATCTACTTTTTCAATGGCCAATCGGCTAGGCTTTCATCAAGAATATTATGTGTCTTTATAGGGTGCTTATTTCTATTATTTCTGATAAAGGTTTGGTGTTTACCTCTGGTTTTAGCGGAAGTTGCAAGAATAAATGGATACCAGGCTTGATTTTAGTACTAATTTTCATCCTTACACAGATGGTCAGTCTGAGAGAATAATCCAAACACTTGAAGATATGTTGAGAATGTGTGTGATGGATCTTGGAGGCAGTTAGAATAATCATTTGTCATTGGTAGAGTTTGCTTATAATAACAGCTACCATAGCAGTATTAAGATGGCACTATATGAAGCATTATATCAAAGGAAGTGTAGATCTCCTCTGTGTTAGAACAAAGTCGGGGAAAAAGAATTAACTAGACCATATTGAAGAAGTGTAGACCCAAAGCATTATATTGAGGAAGTGCATACCCAAAGCGCAAGGATGTGGACTTGCAAGTTAGAGACTATGTATTCTTGAAGGTGTCACCAATGAAAGGTGTTGTGAGATTTGGCAAGAAAGGAATGTTGGCACTAAGATACATAAGGCCTGTAGACGACGGGGTTTAGCGTGTGTCCAAGATTTTAGCAACCACGACACTGTCTTAGCTAAGGGTTCTAGAGAACACACTAACCACTATCACAAAGACATGGCGTGGAGATGAGGAGTCGCCACCCAGGGTAATAACTAGGACAAATCGAAAAGGTGGTACTCGATTTCGTAAAAGAAAGCTAGCACCACAACTAGGAGATTCTGGATACGAAATACCAACTTCTTTCAATCTCATGTTCATTTTGAATTACTTTATGAATTACTATATTATCCTTTATTTAAATGCAATTTCATATAAACCCTTATTCTAGTAATTAACTCCAAGGCAAACCAGTCATGAAAGTACAAGTAAATATGCATTCAATAAAATATATAATCCCTAAGTTAGTCTAATATACATGGATTTTATTTAAATGAGCTAAATCTTCATGTTTTTAATAAGTGAGTCTAAAGACTAATTCGTTTTAATTTGAATTAAATAAACCTAAATCTATTTATTTTTATTCTAAAAATGGGCCTATATCTACAATTTATGGAGGTATTTAAATTAATTAAACCTAATTCTACATGTTTTAATTCTAAGGTGATCTTAAATCTACAAATTATGAAAAAGGCTTAAATTTAAATGGGCTAAGTCTAATTAATTAAATTAAATTAGGTGGGCCTATATCTAATTTACTAAATGGGCCTATGTTATTTCTAACCTAAAAATCTAATTAATTATGGGCCTAAAATGCATTTTAATTAATTAAACTTAAAAAAACCTAAATTTAAATAGGTTAAAACCTAATGTGGACCTAGGGCCCAGAACACATAAAAATAAATAAACAAGCTCAAAAACAAATAAAACATATCAAAAAAATTAAATTAAAGATCAAATAACTATTTAAATTAATTCCTTCTAAACCCTAATTCTAATTAACGTGCAATCCTAGATTAATCTACTTCCACCATTGATTTTAATTCATGACCTAATAAAATCCTAATTTTAGTAACCAATGAACCAATATAAACATACAATCACACATATAATTCCACTATTCCCACCATTGGGGCTATTACAATAATCTATAGAAAATAATAATAAAAATAATTAATACAATCTCAAAAAATGAATAAAATAAAGAAATTAAATAAAAATAAAAAGACCTAAAAAATAAATTTACAAGGTCTTATCCATGGTATCCCATGGACTTCTCATGAGTTTAGTCCTCCATAATCACCATAAAAAAACAAAAATTATGATTAGTGAATAAATTATAACAATAATAAAAAAATTAAAAATCAATAAAAGAAATAAATAAATAAAATCAAATAGAATAAGGAGAAGATGATGCTTATGCATGATTTTAATGGAGTGCTCCTCAGATTTTGTAAAATCACCATTCTTCATAGGTCTTCGAATATTGTTCTTCAAAAATTCTCCAAAGATCTTTATTTAAGCAAAAGAATTTGTAGAGAATAAGATTTTTTTTTCTTCTTTTTTCTTCTTTTTTCTTCTGCTTTGCCTCTCTTTATTTTTCTTTCTCCTCCCCCCTTTTTTTTTACCTCCTTTATTTTTAGAGCCAATACACTCCTTATATATGGATACATCTTTAAACCCTAATTATAAATTGAATCCTAAAAGACTTATATTTCCTTAAAAATATTATTAAAATAATTTTAAGAGAATTTCAGACCAATTAGGACTTAGGAAAAGTCTAGAAAATTCGAGAACCTGGGGCAGAAGAGGTCTAATTCCAACCATAATTGTGTAATTCTAATTATAATTACATTAATTTTGACCACTTTTTTTATAACTTTTAATTACAAAAAAGTCCTTAAAAGAATTTAAGTTTTGCAATGAGGTCATTAAAAGCATTACAATTTAGTTAATGAAAACAATAAATCCTTTCTTTGAAAAATGCAATCAGACCCCTGAAGTTTCAAAGTTCAAGTATTGAAAACCTATTCATGACATTTTCGTCATTGGAGTCTTTTATCACATCCATAACTCATCATCCCGAAATTGAGTGTCTATAAGGCCTTTTGAGATATTGGAAAGAGTTGGCATGGTTGCATATAGGTTGGCTTTACCTTCAAACTTGTGTTAGGTGCATCTAGTGTTTTAAGTGTTGATGCTCATGAAGTATATTTTGAATCCTTCATACATTTTAGAACCTTAGAGTGTGAAAGTGAATAAAGATCTTATGTACAAGGAAGAACCAGTTGTTATTGTTGACTATGAAGTTCGACAGTTGTGTTCTAAGTAGATTCTAATGATCAAAGTTTTATGGAGGAGCAACAATGTGAAAGAGCACACGTGGGAGACTGAGGCAGAGATGTGGGTGACATATCCCTATCTTTTTCACTAGTGAAACTTTGTATCTTTTTTTTAGTTATTAAAATTCGAGGATGAATTTTTGTAAGGGGGGAAAATTGTTATGACCCGTATTTTTATTTATTAAATTTAAAGGGAAACTATTGAGTTTTAATTATTATTTTATTTAATTAGTGTTAAATGGAATATTTTAATACTTATTAACAATTATTGTAGTATGTTTTGTATACATTATGTGTGTAATATTTTAGGAAGAATTTAGATTTTAAAATATTAGGATATTATATTATTTGGTATAATTATTTTTTAAAAAAAGGTTAAAAAATATTTTTCTTTTTTTCCTTCCCCTTCCTTTCTTTTTTTTGTCTTTCCTTTTTTTTCTTTCTTCTTCCTTCTTCTCTCTACATGTCACCAGTGCCACCACCCACTTGCCACCCCTACTCCAGCTGCCACATCATCGCCAAAAGCTGCGAGCTGTTAGCAGCAGCTCGTCTACATCACCGACTGTTTCTCTCTCTATTTCTTTCTTCTCAGTTTCCTCTCGGTGTTGGATTGAAGACACGATCACCAGTGATGATTTCGACCACCATCGACATCGCCACCAGTCTTGATCGAAAGCTCTCACTTCGGGCTTCATTTCCCCTAATTTGATTTGGGTTGGTAACTCTGGGAACGAATCTAATTTTGGGTAATTTTTTTTTAGGGTTTTTGTTTAATTTTGATATTTTATTTGACTGAATTAGACATAGTTGCTTTGAGATTAAATGAAATTGAAGTCTTGACCTTTCTAAATGTGATTTTTATTTATTTTCTAAATTTTTCAAAATTTCCTAGCTCGGTTATTGTTCACACTACTGTTCTGGGCTTGGGAAAATATTTAATTTTTAATAAATTCTATTAATTATGTAGAATAAACTTTGTGAAGAAATTTTTATGAAATTCTTTGTAGATTTTGAAATATGAATTTTTTAAGGTTATGTATAAAAATGTGTTTTTGCAAAATTATTAGAAATTGGTGAATTATTTAGTTTTAATTAAAATTGTTAATAATTATATTGTTTTAGACTATTTTTAAATAATAAAAGTATGGAAACAATTTTTATAATTATTTTTCCAATTGTTAATTATTTAGTAGTAATTTTAGGAAAATATATGAAAAATAAGTTTATTTATTATTTTCCAAGCTTAAATGAGCATTTTTTTTATGATAATAATAAATGATTTTAATAATTATTTACAATTTATGCTAATTTATTTGTAAAATGGAAATTTTATTCCATTAATGGATTTTATTGGCAATTATTATTTGTGAAGTAGAAATTTTATTATTTATTTCGAAAATAAATTTCGTTAATATTTTTATGATATATTTTGGTGATTTGAGAAAATTATATTATTTTATTGTATATTTTGTCATGTTGGTTCTCGGTTGGGCGTGAATTATAGTTCAGAGGCCCAACCCGAGATGTTGAACTTGAAATATTTTTGAAGTGTGTTTTCATGCAAGAATGGCTCTACTATTAGTAGAGAGTTGTATGTTTTATTGAGGAGACTCTGCTGAATTTTCAGTAGATTTCTCATAAAATGTGACAATGGTTTGTTTTAAGTTTTGAGTCTTTTATTAGAGTTGTGTTTTAGATCGAGTTTTCTCTAGAAATTTAGAATATATAAGATTAGGATTTTTTTATCCTAATTAATTTATTATTTTTCTATAATCACACTGAAATCAAGGCCTACAAGACAAGGCTAGTCAGTCATCATAAAAGAGCACATTCCTTTTGTGAGTTATTATATGGATGCATTGCATATAGAAAATATTATTAGCATCCATATATTTTAATAAATATGAATTTTATTATGCTATATTGCATTAAATGTTAAATATTATTGTTGTTATATATATGTTTGCATATATATAAGGTGAATAATTATTTGTGTAATTTGGATGCTACTAATATTTAATATGATTTTATTATTTTATTTATGAAATGTTATTTTGGAGGATAGTTGTAGAATGTGCTATCTAATGGGCTATATTAGGATTGTTGTGCAGTAGTACGCTAGATACTAGACTATGAAATTTTTATTGATATTAGATATGGTTAAGATGATTCTTGAGATTATGAATAGATAGTGGTGTGGCTGTGGAAGCTCAATTGACTCAAAGTCTCAGGGCTAGTCATGCTGACAGTAAGACTGCAGAGCTCAGTTGACTCAGTGTCTCAGGGCCAATCCACTGTTAAATTTGAGAAGGAAAATATTTTTGGATTTAAGTGAGCCTAATGGCTAGTGATGTTCAGTTTTTGAGGTTATAGAAAATTTTAGGATTCTGCTTCAATCCTCCACCCAAAATCTTTATGTATTTATTTGTTTTTCATAAATGTGACTTTGAGCATCTATATGAAATGCATGTATAAAATAAATAAATATAAATATATAAACATAATTATGCTGATGCTTAAATGTCTGTGTCCTTAGGTTGCATGCATATATATAATAATGATTCACTCAGTGAGGTCTAACCCCCCTCAATTATTTTTTTAAGATCCTTTTCATCATACCTCTAATAGTAGTTCTCTTCACCGAACTCTTTTCTCACCGGCTGACTTATGTAAATTTTGAATTATCACTCCTTATATTTATTAGATGTTGCAGTAGTGGAATCTCTTGTTGTAGTATTTTATATTGTTATTGACTAAAGTTTTGTATTTGAATATATGTATGAATATATTTTATTGTGATATGATATGAAAGTTATTTTGATTTAAAAATTTTTAATTATGAGGCATATTTATGTTTATGTTTAGTTTATTTTTTATATTTTAGGCTTGCAATAGGTTTCGGATTCTTACGAATTCCCATTCCCTAGAGCCAGTCGTGACTCTTGGGTTTGAATCGTGACAGGTTTTGTGATCGATTTCTGACAAATATCTAATAAAAATAATTCTTTTTTATATTTTAAATTGTATTATACAATATTTCAATTTATTTTAATATTTCAAAATAATATAAACTATTGTAAGTTTTATTATTAATTTATGTTGTGCTATATTGTACAAACTTTTTAATTTTCAAAATTTGTGATATTTCAATATATTAAATTGTATTATACACTACTACAAAAGTCAGAAAATATAAAAAATATAAAAAAAAAATATTACATGTCATGTTATATAGTTACGAAATCTGAAATTAAAAAATTTTGTGATATTTCACCCTTAAAATTTTTTTTAGCCACCATTGGAGCGTATTTGAAGCAACTTGTTATGAACTATATATCACAAATTTTAAAAATTAAAAATTTCATATAATATAGCACAACATATATTAACAATAAAATTCAAAATAGTCTATAATATTTTGAAATATTAAAATTTTTTGAAATAGTGTATAATACAATTTCAAATATAAAAAGAATTATTTTTAATAGATATCTATTACAAAACCATCACAAATTTATGACAGAAATCCAATTCCATTACTATTTTGTGACGACAATACAATTCCATCACTATTTTGTGACGGCAATACAATTCCGTCACTATTTTGCAATAGTTTTGTGATAAATTTCCAACATACATCTATTAAAAATAATTCTTTTTTATTTTTTAAATTGTATTATGCAAGATTTCTATTTATTTTAATATTTCAAAAGAATATAAACTATTGTAAAATTTATTATTAATATATGTTGTGCTATATTATACAAACTTTTTAATTTTTAGAATTTGTGATATTTCAATATTTTAAATTGTATTATACACTGCTACAAAAGTAAAAAAAATATAATATATATCAAAAAAAATTATATATTGTATTATATAGTTACAAAATTTGAAATTAAAAAATTTTGTGATATTTCTCCCTTAAATTTTTATTTTAGCCACCATTGGAGCATATTTGAAGCAACTTGTTATGAACTATATATCACAAATTTTAAAAATTAAAAAGTTCGTACAATATAGCACAACATATATTAACAATAAAATTCAAAGTAGTTTGTAATATTTTGAAATATTAATTTTTTTTGAAATACTATATAATATAAATTAAAAAATAAAAAGAAATAATTTTAATCAATATCTATCACAAATCGTACACAAAACCATCACAAATTTGTGATAGAAATTGAATTTCATCACAAAATAATGATGGAAATTTGATTCCGTCACTATTTTGTGACTTCCGTCATAATTTTATGATGGTTTTATGACTAACTTCTGACAGATATCTATTAAAAATAATTCTTTTTATATTTTAAATTGTATTATATAATATTTCAATTTATTTTAATATTTGAAAATAATATAAACTATTGTAAATTTTATTATTAATATATGTTGTGCTATATTATACAAACTTTTTAATTTTAGAATTTGTGATATTTAAATATTTTAAATTGTATTATACACTGCTACAAAATTCAAAATATATAATAAATATCAAAATAAATATTATATGTCATGTTATATAGTTACAAAATCTGAAACTAAAAAATTTTGTGATATTTATCCCTTAAATCTTTATTTTAGCCACCATTGGAGTATATTTGAAGCCACTTGCTATGAACTATCGTTATGACCCATATTTTTATTTATTAAAGTAAAAGGGCAATTATTGTGTTTTAATTATTATTTTATTTAGTTAGTGTTAAATGGAATATTTTAATACTTTTTAATAATTATTGGAGTATGTTATATATATATATATATATATATATATATATATATATATATATATATATATATATATATATATATATATATATATATATATTATATGTGTAAGTACTTGGGAAGAGTTTTTGTTTATTATTATTATTATTATTATTATTATTATTATTATTATTATTATTATTATTATTATTATTGTTGTTGTTGTTGTTGTTATTGTTGTTGTTAAAAAAAAAAAAACAAAAATGATTTTTTCCTTTTTCCTTTCTCTCCCCTTTTTCTTTCTTTCCTTTTCTTTTCCTTCTTCTTCTTTATTCCCTATCGATAGTGCCAATCACTGCCGCCACCATCACTATGCCGGTTAGCTACCACGCTGCCACCTCCACTCGACATCACCACCAGCACTCCAGCCACCGACGACATCCCCTTCCTCTTCTTCCTCTTGTTTTTCATTATTGCCAGATTGAAGAGATTATCTCTGATGATATTTCCAGCCACCTCAGGTGATGTCACCGGTCTTGATTAAAAGCTCTTCCTTCAAGTTTCATTTCCCCCTACTTGATTTGGTCGGGCAACTTCGATAACAACCTCAATTTTGTGTAATTGATTTTAGGTTAATTTTTAGTTATTTTGTTTAATTGGGCTTGAATTTGATTTAGTTAGATATAGTTGCTTTGAGATTAAATGTAATTGAGGTTGTGATCTTGACAATGGTGATTTTTTATTATTTTTATGATTTTTTAAATTTTTGGGTTCGGGGTTACTATTCACGTAACTATTATGGCCTATAAAATTTTATATTTTTATTAAATTCTATTAGTTATGTAGAGTAAAGTTTGCCAAGGAAGTTTTATAAAATTATATGTGGAAATTTAAATATGAATTTGTAAAGATTATGTATAATTATGTATTTTTGAGAAAATATTAGAAATTGATGAATTATTTGATTTTAATTGAAATTATTATTAATTATGTTGTTTTAGACTATTTTTAAACAATAAAGGTGTAAAAATAATTTTTATAATTATTAAGTAATAATTTTGGGTAATATATAAAAAATATATTTATTTATTATTTTTGAGCTTAAATGAGCATTTTATTATTTTTATGATAATAATAAGTGATTTTAATAATTATTTTCAATTTATGCTAATTTAATAGATTTTATTAGCAAAATATTATTTAATAACTAGAATTTTTATTATTTATTTAGATAATAAATTCTTTAATATTTTTATGATATATTTTGATGATTTGAGGAATTATATTATTTTATTGTGTATTTGTGATGTCAGTTCTCGGTTGAGTGTGAATTGTAGTTTGGGGGCTTGACCCGAGATGTTAAGCTTTAGAGATATTTGAAGTGTGTTTTTGTGCAGAAATGACTCTACTTTTAGTAGAGAGATGTCCATTTAACAAAGGAGACTCTGTCAAATTTTTAATAGATTTCTCGTAAAATGTGACATCGAGTTTGTGTTTGGTTTTAAGTGTCATTTGAGTCGAGTCTTAGATTGAGTTTTCTCTAGAAATCTTGAATATATAAGATTAGGATTTTATCTTAATTATTTTATTATTATTTTTCTATAACTACACCAATATCGAGGCCTACAGGACCGGACCAATCGAGTCATTTTAGAGGAGCGCACTCCACCTGTGAGCTATTATTATGTGTATGCATTGCATGTAGAAATATTATTAGCATCTACAATTTTTAATAAATATGAATTTTTTTATGCAATGTTTGCATATATGTAAAAGTGAATATTTATTTGTATAAAATTGGATGTTGTTCATATTTAATATATGCTTTTATTATTTTGTTTATAAAATTTTACTTTGGAAGATGTAGAACGTGCCACCTAGTGGGTTACATTAGGGTTATTGTGTAACAATACGCTAGATGCTAGAGTATAAAATTTTATTGATATAAGAGTGGTGTGATTACGAAAGCTTAGTTGATGAAGTGTCTCAGGGCCAATCATACCAATAGTAAGACTATGGGAGCTCAATTGACTTAGTGTCTCAAGGCCAATCTACTATCAAAAATTGAGAAGACAAATATTTTTAGAATTAAATAAGCTTGTTGGCTAGTGAGGTTCTATGATAGAGGTTGCATAATATTTTAGGGTTCTGCTCCAGTCCTCTACCAAAATCTTTTGCATTTATTATTGTTGTGAAATATGATTTCAAGCATCAGTAAATTTTGCAGCAATATCCTTGGAGCAGAGCATGAGCCTTGGGAGCAGTTGTACAAGCCTTATATCATCTTCATAAAGTCCCGGTACAACTGACAGCTCTACAACAAGATGAGAAAAGCTCATGTGGCATTTGAGCTAGCTTAGACTTGACAATGTTTGGCTCTATACCATTAGGTCAGGCATATATTGGTGCTTAAGCTTTATCGCACATTTTCGATAAGTGTTAAGCACCCCTATATACTTGACGGGTGGAAGAATGGAGGAGAGGCAGCCCTCACTTGCACTCCCCCTCTAGCAAAGAAGCAGTTCAGGAAGTCTAGGGTCTTATATAATATGTTATCTAATTCCCCTCATGTATTCTTATGCACGTACACGCGTATACACACACACGCAAACACACTTAGCGAGAAATGTGTAATATCCCGTGTTTTTAAAATATTTTAATACTGTACCGGGATATGCAGTGTTAATAATTTTTGAATATATATTACGATATTTTTATGAGTTGTTACGTATTTAAAACCTATTTTAATTATTGTGTATTATTTACAGTACTTTACGTAAAATTTTCCCGGGACTTGCATTTTCGGGGAAATTTTCACGTAAATATTTTAATATTAATTATTTTAAATATATTTTCGGACTTGCATGAACTCATGCGTATTTTTAAATTACTAAATAAGCCTATGTGTGTGTATATTTATTTAATTAGGGTTTAATATATTACCCTAATAATTTATTATTTGTTTATTAATTTATTGTTATTTAATTATTTTATTTATTATTAAATTATTAAAATATTAAATTTTATGTGTGTGGTGTATATTTAATGTGTGCAATTTTATATTATTTTAATATGTAGTGTAAAGTATATATATATACATATATACATTAAAAATTATCAAAATAATAAAGTTTAACTTATTTACAAAACTGCCCCTCCCTTCTCTTCTTCTTCTCCGGACGCGACCCCCACCTCCACCGTCTGTAACTTCCGTTCGCCGCCATTCAAAGTGCCTCTTGGTGAGCCACCTTCGTCCCCAGCCGTTCCCCACCGCCAGCAGCTCCCTTTCTCGTCGAGTTTGGTCGGAAATAGCTTGAGAGGCCGAAAGTCGAGCTTCACGCCGTTCTCCCTCTTTCGGCCACCATTTTTGACACCGCCAGTCTCTTTCTTCTCCTTGAGCTCCGGTGAGTATGATTCTAGCTTTGGTTTGAGCTAAAATGGTCTAGAATTGCTTAGGTTTCAAATTTTCAATTTCGGCCATATTAGCATTTTTGATTTTTTTGAGCTTTGAATTGATAGATTCATGAAAAATCCCTTCACAAATGTTGTTCCTAGTAGCTTAATCTACATGTATGAATTTTTGTAGAATTTTTGGAGATTTTTTGGATTTTTGGGTATTTTTGAATATTTTAATATTATTTTCTAATTTTCGGAAATTAGTTAAATAAATTATGAAATTGGGGTTTATGGTTAAATTAGGTTTTGAAATGAATTATAGGAATTTATTTGGAATTTTTATGAATTTCTAAGTATTTATTTTGAATTATTGAAGTTTATGTAATTTTGGGAAAATTAGGTTTAATGTTTTTTTAATTGAAATTAATTGGATAATTGAGTTTAATTATTAATATTATTGATAAATATGTTGAGAAAATTTATTTTGGATAACTGTATAATTTTTGGTGAATTTTTGAAGTAATTTTAGTATATTTACATATATATAGGGGTATTTTGGTAATTTTACCCTAAATTGTCTAAAAATGTAATTTAATTGGTTTTAATAGTTATTTAAGGTATAAAAATGATTTCTACAAATTATTTAGTATTTTTAACTAATTAAAACTATTTTTCGTGAATTATTTTCAATTATATATATAATATATGGTTTTACTAATAAAATGAGTTTTTATCGGTTTTTACAGTGTTTTAAGGTTAATTATGTAATTTCTACCTATAAAATGTATTTCTATGTTATAAGGATATTTTTGGTATATCTAGAATTATTCTGTATTTGTGGACCTCGGTCGGTGGACTGTAGTTTGGAGTCCGACCGTGGGATTTTGATTGTGCTTTGTGTAGTTTTTCGAAGTGTATTTCCTTGCAGGGTCAGCTCTACTCTTTTGAGTAGAGAGATTTCCATTTTACAGGGGAGGTTCTGTCGAATTTTTGATAGAATCCTCGTAAAACGTGATGTCCAGTCGAACCCTAATTCTGTTTCCATATTTAATACTCTAGATCGAATTCTAGGATTTTTGTTAGGTTTATTCTAATGTCTGTCATTATTTTTTTGTTTAGTTGCGCCGAGACCGAGGGCTAGTGGACCAGGCCCATCGGACCCGTCTCATGGAGCACACTGATTTGTGAGTTACTATACTATATATATATGCTTAGGATTCATGATTTAGAAATATATATTTTATTTTCGATTAAATGCATAAATAACATAATTTGTATTTAAGTATATTTTTGGTTTATTTTTGGTATATAATAAATTATATACATGTTTTGTTAATAAATTATATTTAAAATGTTTTTAAATATATTTCTAGTTTAGTTTATGATTTGATTGGATTTATTGGACGTATATATACTCGAAATATACCTAGTTTATTTTTGGTATATTTCTAGTATATATATATGGTTTATGTTGATATTTTATTGAACTTCATGCATCATTTATTTTTATGAATGAATGTTTTATATATTCAATGATGAAGGATATCAATAGAATGTGCTACCTAGTGGGCAGCACTAGGACCGAGTACGTACCGGTACGCCTATAGTATTTAGGCTATATTACTAACTTATTTGTGGATATTGATTTGAATGTGATTATTGATATGTGAGATATGGTTTGGAGGTATGATTGATGGAGCTCGGTTGACCAAGTGTCTCAGGGCCAATCACACTGGCAGTTAGACTGCTGGAGCTCGGTTGACTTAGTGTCTCGGGGCCAGTCTACTGTCTAAATGGATTAAGTGGATATATTTGGAATAAGTGAGCCCGTATGGCTAGAGTGTTTTCTAACACTATTTTTGAGGTTGCGATATTCTAGGGTTCTATGTGATCTTTCATAAAAGATGATTTTCAATAAAATATATATAAAATGATTTTATTGCATCTGTGTGTATTTGCCTGTATATATACATATTAGATATATACTGTTGACTGTATGTATTGTCATTTAGTGTGTATGTAAATATATTATAGTAATTCACTCAGTGAGGTCTGACTCCCTTCCGTTGACTATTTTTCAGGAGAGTCAACATCTTCAGACCTCAGTAGCAGGCCTATACGCCGGATTTCTTCCACCCGGCTTCTTTGTGTAAATTATTTACTTGTGTCTTATTTTTATAATCTAGACACTGCAGTAGTTGTGAATTAAAGCATGGGATTTTATGTATTTTATTTAAAGAGATGTTGCATTGTATTTGAAACTGGATTTGTATTAAAAGATTTATATATATGAGATGAGATCTGATTTAAATCTAGTGATGAGAATGTTATTATTATATTTATGATTTTTATTTCCGTTGCATATATATAATATTGTTATTGTTATTATTGCATGATTTATTTTATTTTTAGGCTTGCTACGGGTTCCAGATTCAAAAGAATTCCCGTTCCCTAGCGCCGGTCATGGCCCCTGTTTTGGGTCGTGACAAAGTTGGTATCAGAGCGGAGTTCTGTGTCAGGGCTTAGTTTTGTGAGTTGTGGCCCTAGTTTTCAGAGTTGTGTTTTTTATTGAACTACTGCAGTGTATTAGGTTCGAGTATGTCTTGATAAGTATTCCTTGCTGTAGTTTTCAGTGTTATTCCTCCGTTGTCTATTTTGTCTGAATCTTTCCGTTTATCTTTTCAGAATGAGGAGGCGAGCGCGTGTCGCTCCACCGATCGTTGAGGCCGAGGATGATGAGTCTTTTCAGGATGAGGTTTTACCTCCTGAGCAGCCAATTAGATGTGGAGGTCGTGGCAGAGGTAGACCTCGAGGAGCGGCAGGTCGTCGTAGGCAAAGAGAGTTATAGGACGAGGAGCCTGTTGAGCCTGAATTTGATGTTCTTGTTCCTCCAGTTGTTCAGCCTGTTTAGCCTGCCTATCAGCAGGGTATGTCTGACCCTGAGGCAGCTTTGTTCTATGCCCGAGTTGGCAGGATTGCTTTCGATGGTACTTTTGATCTGTTAGATTTTCTACATGCGATTGAGACTAGGACTCGGAATGCTCATATCGAGTATCAACGGATCATGATCGTCGAGTTGTCTGTCAAGGGACCAGCCTTAGATTGGTTCATTCAGATGATCCAGCCCTATATGATGACGATGACGTGGGCTCAGTTTCGAGAGTGATTTATGAGGAGATTCTGTCCAGAGCCTCTTCGTTTGAGCTATCACCTTCGTTTGACCAGTATTTCTCATGGAGATCGATCTGTAGAGGAGTATACCCGAGAGTTTCTTCGTTTGGGTAGATATGCTGAGGATCTGATGCGAGATCAGTATTTTACAGTCACTACGTACGTTACTGGTTTGGGTTCAACTTTTGCTGGTATGCCTACAGCAGGCCTTACTCTGGAGTCTGTGATTGAGTTAGCCAAGGAGATTGAGCTGAGGCTAGTTAGGCAGGGAGCGATGCCTAATTATTACCAATTAGGAGTTCAGTCGAGTGGATTGTAGGCTACTCCGTATTCGAGTTTTCATATTGGTTCGAGTAGTCAGCAGCGAGGTTTGACTCAGCAGAGTCAGAGACAGCAGTAGCGAGTGCATCGGAGTAGTAGACATGGCTGTGGAGGTCAGCGTAGATCGTTTAGATTTGGATCAGGTGCTTCGAGCAGCAGCAGTGGTCATAGTTCTGGATCAACGGCCAGTGTTTGCCAGACTTATGGTAGAGTCCATCAGGGACCGTGTTATCTGACACCACTGACATGCTTCAGATGCGGGCAGACAGGACATTTTGCCAGATCGTGTCCTTATTCTGGGTATCAATAGCAGTAGATTCCGTGATTCCCACAGCAATCGATTGCTAATGCTGCACCCGTGCCATTTCAGTTACCACCAGCCCAGCATCAGAGTTCCACTCAGTTTGTTCCACAGCAGAGTCGTGGTAGAGGTACTAGAGGAGGTGCCAGAGGTATTGGCCAGGCTTCTACCAGTCAGCAGGGAGGTCGAGGTCAGGCCAGAGTTTTCCATCTCACTCAGCAGGATGCTCAAGCATCTAATGCAGTCGTGGTAGGTATTGTTTCTGTTTGTTACCTGGATGCATGGGTTTTGTTTGATCCGGGTGCCACGCATTCATTTATTTCTCCTGTTTTTGCTTCTAAATCTTGTTGGCAAGCTTCAAGGATGGCTTTTCCTTTGTCCGTTGCCACTCCTCTAAGTGATTCTTTGGACGCTGATATTATTCTTTCTAGTTGTCAAGTTCTCGTGGGAGATAGAGAATTACCCGCTGATTTGATCTTGTTGGATGTGATGGAATTTGATGTTATTCTGGGAATGGATTGGTTATCTTAGCACTATGTCGTGGTAGATTGCAGGAATAAAGAGGTGACTTTCAGAATTCCTAATGAAGTAGAATTTAAGTTTGTTGGTGATAGGAGTTCAGCACCTCAGAATCTTATTTCTGCTATTACGGCTAGGAAGTTATTGAGGAAGGGATATCAGGGATATTTGGTATTGGTCAGGGATACATCAGTGGAGAAGTTGTCACTCACAGATGTTCCTGTTGCTTGTGAGTTTCTTGATGTTTTTCTCGAGGAGTTGCCAGGTTTACCACCTCACAGAGAGATTGAGTTTTGTATAGATGTGGTACCAGGTACTACTCCTATATCTATGCCACCCTATCGAATGGCTCCTGCAGAGTTGAAAGAGTTGAAGGAGCAGTTGCAAGAGTTATTGGATAAAGGTTTCATTAGACCTAGTGTTTCTCCTTGGGGTGCACTAGTCCTGTTTGTGAAGAAGAAGGATGGTACCCTAAGATTGTGCATTGACTACAGAGAGCTTAATAAGGTAACAGTGAAGAACAAGTATCCTCTCCCGAGGATAGATGATTTATTTGACCAGCTACAGGGTGCATAGTTCTTTTCTAAGGTTGACTTGAGGTCGGGTTATCATCAGCTGCGTATCAGTGAAGCTGATATTCCTAAGACAGCATTCCGCACACGATATGGCCATTATGAGTTTCTGGTGATGTCTTTTGGTTTGACTAATGCACCAACAACTTTTATGGACTTGATGAACAGGGTATTCAGACCGTATGTGGATCAGTTTGTAGTAGTCTTCATTGATGATATACTGGTATATTCTAGGAGTATGGAAGAGCATGTATATCACTTGAGGATTGTACTACAGACACTGAGAGATCATCAGCTTTATGCTAAATTCTCAAAGTGTGATTTCTGGATGGAGAGTGTTTCTTTTCTTGGACACGTAGTGTCTAAAGAAGGTATTCAAGTTGATCCACAGAAGATTAAGGTAGTGTCTGAATGGCCTAGACCTACTTCTGTTACAGAGATTCGAAGTTTTTTCGATTTAGCCGGGTATTATAGGCGGTTTGTGCAGGATTTTTCCAGAATAGCAGCCCCTATGACTCGCTTGACTTAGAAGAATGTTAGATTCGAGTGGTCAGAAGCTTGTGAGAATAGTTTTCAATTGTTGAAGGAGAAGTTGACCACAGCGCCAATGTTAGCTTTGCCTAATAGTGTGGATAAGTTCACAGTTTACTGTGATGCCTCTAGAATTGGTCTTAGTTGTGTGTTGATGCATAATGGAAGGGTGATAGCCTATGCTTCGAGGCAGTTGAAGAAGCATGAGCATAACTATCCCACACATGATCTTGAGATGGCTGCAGTGATCTTTGCTTTGAAGATCTGGAGACATTAGTTGTACGGGGTGACTTGTGAGATATTTACTGATCACAAGAGCCTTAAGTACATTTTCTAGCAGCGAGATCTGAATTTGAGGCAGAGGAGATGGTTGGAATTGTTGAAGGATTATGATTGTGAGATTCTATATCATCCGAGTAAAGCTAATGTGGTAGCAGATGCCTTGAGTAGGAAGTCCTCAGGTAGTCTTGCTCACATCGATGTTGAGAGGAGACCATTGATCCAGGAATTGCATCTGTTGGTGGATCAAGGTCTGATGATGAAGATTAGTATATCAGGTGGACTGCCAGCTCAGTTTAAAGTGCGATCTGTACTGAGGGATAGGATTAAAGCAGCTCAGAGCCGAGATCCTATTCTAGAAGAGCTTGCAGGGAATGTCAGAGTAGGGAAGTTCACTGATTTCACACTCGATGATGATGGTGTATTATGGATCAGTGGTAGATTGTGTGTTCCTGATGTGGATGATTTGAGAGAAGAGATCCTAGAGGAAGCACATTCTACAGCCTACAACGTTCATCCAGGCATTACTAAGATGTACCACAGTATCAGAGATCTATACTGGTGGGATGGATTGAAGAAGGATGTCGCTGATTATGTTGCTAAGTGCTTGACATGTCAACAAGTGAAAGCCGAACATCAGAAGCCTTCTGGGAAGCTTCAGCCTCTTCCTATTCCTGAGTGGAAGTGGGAAAGGATAGCTATGGATTTTGTGGTAGGTTTACCTCGTTCGAAGGATGGATACGATTCCATCTGGGTGATCGTAGATAGGTTGATGAAGTCTGCACATTTCTTACCTGTGAAAGCCACTTATTCTATAACTAGATTGGCGAAGTTGTACGTGAAGCATATCGTATGCCTTCATGGAGTACCTGTGTCCATTGTGTCAGATAGAGGTTCGATGTTTACTTCTCATTTTTGGCAGAAGTTGCAGGAAGCGATGGGCACTAGGTTGGATTTTAGTACTGCTTTTCATCCTCAGACAGATGGTTAGTCTGAGAGGACGATCCAGACACTGGAAGATATGTTGAGGATGTGTGTCCTGGATTTGGGAGGTAGCTGGGATGATCATTTGCCACTCATTGAGTTTGCATATAATAACAGCTACCATAGCAGTATTGGTATGGCACCATATGAGGCGTTGTATGGAAGGAAGTGTAGATCCCCTTTGAGTTGGGATGAGATTGGTGAGAGAGCTTTGACTGGACCTGAGATGGTTCAGGATGCTGCAGAGAAAGTCACTGTGATTAAGTGAAGATTAGAGACCGCAATTAGCAGACATAAGAGTTATGCAGATCCTAGGCGCAGAGATGTGGAGTTTCAGGTTGGAGATTTTATTTTTCTGAAAGTATCTCTGATAAAGGGTGTGATGAGATTTGGCAGGAAGGGTAAGTTAGCACCGAGATATATTGGACCGTTTGAGATTCTGGAGAGAATTGGCACTGTTGCATATCAGTTGGATTTGCCTCCGAGTATGTCACAGGTGCATCCAGTATTTCATATCTCGATGTTGAGGAAGTATACCTCAGACCCTTCACACGTGTTGCAACCTGACAGTGTGGAAGTGAGTGAAGATTTGACGTTTGTGGAAGAACCTGTGGCGATCGTTGATTTTCAAGTTCGACAGTTGCGATCGAAGCAGATTTCGATGGTCAAGGTTTTATGGCGTAGCGACAGAGTCGAGGAGCATACGTGGGAGACTGAAGCTGAGATGCGAGCTTCTTACCCGTATCTCTTTCCTTCCTGATTCTGTAATCTTTTCTTTTTGGAATTCGGGGACGAATTCTTGTAAGGGGGGAAGACTGTAACATCCCGTGTTTTTAAAATATTTTAATACTGAACCGGGATATGCAGTGTTAATAATTTTTGAATATATATTACGATATTTTTATGAGTTGTTACGTATTTAAAACCTATTTTAATTATTGTGTATTATTTACAATACTTTACGTAAAATTTTCCCTAGACTTGCATTTTCGGGAAAATTTTCACGTAAATATTTTAATATTAATTATTTTAAATATATTTTCGGACTTGCATGAACTCATGCGTATTTTTAAATTACTAAATAAGCCTATGTGTGTGTATATTTATTTAATTAGGGTTTAATATATTACCCTAATATTTTATTATTTGTTTATTAATTTATTGTTATTTAATTATTTTATTTATTATTAAATTATTAAAATATTAAATTTTATGTGTGTGGTGTATATTTAATGTGTGCAATTTTATATTATTTTAATATGTAGTGTAAAGTATATATATATACATATATACATTAAAAATTATCAAAATAATAAAGTTTCACTTATTTACAAAACTGCCCCTCCCTTCTCTTCTTCTTCTCCGGACGCGACCCCCCACCTCCACCGTTTGTAACTTCCGTTCGCCACCATTCAGAGTGCCTCTTGGTGAGCCACCTTCGTCCCCAGCCATTCCCCACCGCCAGCAGCTCCCTTTCCCGTCGAGTTTTGTCGAAAATAGCTTGAGAGGCCGAAAGTCGAGCTTCACGCCGTTCTCCCTCTTTCGGCCACCATTTTTGACACCGCTGGTCTCTTTCTTCTCCTTGAGCTCTGGTGAGTATGATTCTAGCTTTGGTTTGAGCTAAAATGGTCTAGAATTGCTTAGGTTTCAAATTTTCAATTTCGGCCATATTAGGGTTTTTGATTTTTTTGAGCTTTTAATTGATTGATTCATGAAAACTCCCTTCACAAATGTTGTTCCTAGTAGCTTAATATACATGTATGAATTTTTTTAGAATTTTTGGAGATTTTTTGGATTTTTGGGTATTTTTGAATATTTTAATATTATTTTCTAATTTTCGGAAATTAGTTAAATAAATTATGAAATTGGGGTTTATGGTTAAATTAGGTGTTTAAATGAATTATAGGAATTTATTTGGAATTTTTATGAATTTCTAAGTATTTATTTTGAATTATTGAAGTTTATGTAATTTTGGGAAAATTAGGTTAAATATGTTTTTAATTGAAATTAATTGGATAATTGAGTTTAATTATTAATATTATTGATAAATATGTTGAGAAAATTTATTTTGGATAATTGTATAATTTTTGGTGAATTTTTGAAGTAATTTTAGTATATTTACATATATATAGGGGTATTTTGGTAATTTTACCCTAAATTGTCTAAAAATGTAATTTAATTGGTTTTAATAGTTATTTAAGGTATAAAAATGATTTCTACAAATTATTTAGTATTTTTAACTAATTAAAACTATTTTTCGTGAATTATTTTCAATTATATATATAATATACGGTTTTACTAATAAAATGAGTTTTTATCGGTTTTTATAGTGTTTTAAGGTTAATTATGTAATTTCTACCTATAAAATGTATTTCTATGTTATAAGGATATTTTTGGTATATCTGGAATTATTTCGTGTTTGTGGACCTCGGTCGGTGGACTGTAGTTTATAGTCCGATCGTGGGATTTTGATTGTGCTTTGTGTAGTTTTTTGAAGTGTATTTCCTTGCAGGGTCGGCTCTACTCTTTTGAGTAGAGAGATGTCCGTTTTACAGGGGAGGTTCTGCCAAATTTTTTGTAGAATTCTCGTAAAACGTGATGTCCAATCGAACCCTAATTCTGTTTCCATATTTAATACTCTAGATCAAATTCTAGGATTTATGTTAGGTTTATTCTAATGTCTGTCGTTATTTGTTTGTTTAGTTGCACCGAGACCGAGGGCTAGTGGACCAGGCCCATCAGACCCGTCTCGTGGAGCGCACTGATTTGTGAGTTACTATACTATATATATATGCTTAGGATGCATGATTTAGAAATATATATTTTATTTTCGATTAAAATGCATAAATAACATAATTTGTATTTAAGTATATTTTTGGTTTATTTTTGGTATATAATAAATTATATACATGTTTTGTTAATAAATTATATTTAAAATGTTTTTAAATATATTTCTAGTTTAGTTTATGATTTGATTGGATTTATTGGACGTATATATACTCGAAATATACCTAGTTTATTTTTGGTATATTTCTAGTATATATATATGGTTTATGTTGATATTTTATTGAACTTCATGCATCATTTATTTTTATGAATGAATGTTTTATATTTTCAATGATGAAGGATTTCAATAGAACGTGCTACCTAGTGGGCAGCACTAGGACCGAGTACGTACCGGTACGCCTATAGTATTTAGGCTATATTAGTAACTTATTTGTGGATATTGATTTGAATGTGATTATTGATATGTGAGATATGGTTTGGAGGTGTGATTGCTGGAGCTCGGTTGACCAAGTGTCTCGGGGCCAATCACACTGGCAGTTAGACTGCTGGAGCTCGGTTGACTTAGTGTCTCGGGGCCAGTCTACTGTCTAAATGGATTAAGTGGATATATTTGGAATAAGTGAGCCCGTATGGCTAGAGTGTTTTCTAACACTGTTTCTGAGGTTGCGATATTCTAGGGTTCTATGTGATCCTTCATAAAAGATGATTTTCAATAAAATATATATAAAATGATTTTATTGCATCTGTGTGTATTTTCCTATATATATACATATAAGATATATATTGTTGACTGTATGCATTTTCCTTTAGTGTGTATGTATATATATTATAGTAATTCACTCAATGAGGTTTGACTCCCCTCCGTTGACTATTTTTCAGGAGAGTCAACATCTTCAGACCTCAGTAGCAGGCCTATATGCCGGATTTCTTCTGCCCGGCTTCTTTGTGTAAATTATTTACTTGAGTCTTATTTTTATAATCTAGACACTGCAGTAGTTGTGAATTAAAGCGTGGGATTTTATGTATTTTATTTAAAGAGATGTTGCATTGTATTTGAAACTGGATTTGTATTAAAAGATTTATATATATGAGATGAGATTTGATTTAAATCCAGTGATGAGAATGTTATTATTATATTTATGATTTTTATTTCCACTGCATATATATAATATTGTTATTGTTATTATTGCATGATTTATTTTATTTTTAGGCTTGCTACGGGTTCCAGATTCGAAAGAATTCCCGTTCCCTAGCGTCGGTCATGGCCCCTGTTTTGGGTCGTGACAAAATGAATTGGCAAGTTCCTTCTCAATATGTTCCTAGCTATTAAAGGCGTAGGCCCACACTGATGGAGTGTAACATCTAACTGAGTGGGGCATACTCTAACAGCTTGGCTGGGAGGTCACTTTGATCAGGGAGTGGGATCGCCATGCAGTGGACTGAACGAAGTGGACATGTATAAAATAAATAAACATAAATATATAAATATTATTATATTGATGCTTGAATGTCTATGTCCTTAGGTTGCATGCATATACATAATAATGATTCACTCAGTAAGGTCTGACCTCCTTAATTATTTTTTCAAGATCCTTCTCCTCGTCAGACCTCTTATAGTAGTTCCCTTTATTGGACCCTTTCTTCTTTGGCTGATCTATGTAAACTTTAAATTATCTTTTCCTTATATTGCTAAACATTGTAGTAGTATTATATACTTGTTGTATTCTCTAGTTGTTATTAATGGTGGTTATGTATTTTAAATATTGTAAAATATTTTTATTAAGTTATTATTTATGCAGATTCTTTTTCATTATTAAAAGTTTTAATGTTATGCATATTTATAGTTATATGTTATTAAGTTTTTATTTTAAGGCTTGCTATGGGTTTTGGATTCTCATGAATTCCCATTCTCTAGTGTTGGTCATGACTCCTAGGTGTGGGTTGTGACAAAGTTGGTATCAAAGTCTAGGTTTAGTATGGTTTAACCCAGGTTGCTAGAGTTTGAGTTTTCTTTGAAACTACTGCAGCAATTAGGTTCGAGTATGTCTTTGAAAGTCTTCCTTGCTTTAGAATTCTGCGTAATCGTTAGGGTGTTTATTTTTGTATAAATTGTGCTTCTTTTTATTCTTTTCAAAATGAGGAGAAGAACGCGAGTCGTTCCACTGGTCATTGAGGTCGAGGATGAGGAGTCTTACCAGGATGAGATTTTACTTTATGAGCCGCCAATTAGGGTTAAGGGTAAACCCAAAGGAGTGGTAGGTCATTGTAGACAGAGAGAGTTATAGGATAAGGAACTTATAGGCCAAGATTTTGAGGAAGATGCTTTTGCACCAGGAGTTTAATAAGGTGAAACAACTATACCCTAGGTCATACCACCTTTGCAACCTCTTTACCATCAGGGAGTTCAAGGTATATTAGACCCAAATGCAACTTTGTTTTATGCCAGAGTCAGTAGGATTTTATTTGATAGGACTTTAGACTCGCTCAATTTTCTTCACGTGATTGAGTTAAGGACTTAGACTACATACATTAAGTATCAGCGGATTCTAATTATCGAGTTATTTATTGAGGGGCTAGCATTATATTATTTCATTTAGGTCATCCAGCCCTATATGACTACTTTAACTTAGGCTTAATTCAGAGAGTGATTCATCAGATGATTCTACCCAGAGTTGATATGGATGAGTTATAGGCTCCATCTGATAAGTATTTCTAGAGGCGACATATCGATAGAGGATTACACTAGAGAGTTTCTTCGATTGTCCAGATATGTTGAGGACATGATAAGGGATCGGTATTTTACTATTACCACCTATGTGACTAGATTGGGTTCTACATTCACTTGGATGCCTACTGCAGGCTTGACTCTCGAGTTGGTGATTGAGCTAGCTAAGGAGATCGAGCTTAGGCTTATCAGGTAGAGAGTTATGTCTGACTACTATTAAATGAGAGGTACTAGAGTAGAAGGATATCAAGATACTCCATACTTGATATTTCATATTGGCTCCAGTAGTCAGCCTAGGGATCTTCTCAGCAGGGCCAGAGACCTTAACAGAGAGTCCACAGAAGTAGCAAACATGTTCGTAGTGGGACTCGCAGAGCTATCAGATTCAGCTCAAGTGTTATTAGTTGTAATATTAGATAGAGTTCTAGATACGGTAGTATAGGATCTATAGCTATTGCCTGCCAAACATGTGGGAGAGTCCATCAGGGATCGTGTTATATAGCTTTAGGGGCATGTTTTAGATATGGACATATTGAACATTTTACCAGATCCTGTCCTTATTTTGGTTTTTAGTAGTAGTTCCCACGGTCATATTTAGCTAGTATAGCTCCAGCTCAGTTTCAGCTACCACCATTTCAGTACCCAGGCACTTCTCAATTTGTTGCCTAGCAAGGGCGAGGCATAAGGAGTAAAGGCAGTGCCAGAGGATTTGGGCAAGTTTCTACCAACCAGCAGAGAGGCAGAGGCTAGGCTAGAGTCTTCACTCTTACTCAGCAGAATGCTCAAGCATCCAATGCAGTGGTAGTAGGTACACTCCTTGTATTTTTTCATGCTAGAGTTTTGATTGATCCTGGTACTACCCATTCTATTATGTCTCCTATGTTTACTTCAAAATTGAGTTGGCAAGCTATAAGGATGGTAATTCCTTTATCAATTGCCATACCTCTAAATGATTCATTGGACACTAACATGATTCTTCTTAGGTGTCCTATATTAGTTGAAGGCAAAGAGCTACCTGTAGACTTAGTATTATTGAATGTAATGGATTTTGATGTAATTCTAGTATAAACTGATTATCTCAGTATTATGCTATAGTGGATTATCATAGTAAAGAGGTAATTTTCAGAATTCTAGATGTAGAGGAATTTAAGTTTATGGGTGATAAGAGTTATACACCTCAAAATTTTATTTCTACTATCACGACAAGGAAGATACTGAGAAAAGGGTGTCAGGGATAGTAGGCATTGGTTAGGGATACTACAACAAAATCAACATCCATCTTAGATATTCCTTTAGCATGTGAATTTCCAGATTTCTTTCCTGATGAATTACAAGGTTTACCACCTCGTAGAGAGATTGAATTCTGTATTGATATGGTTCTAGACACAGCTCCCATCTTTATGCCGCCTTATAGGATGGTTTCTGCAGAGTTGAAAGATTTAAAAAGCAGTTGCAGGATTTGCTAGATGAAGGTTTCATTAGACTTAGTATTTCTCCTTGGGGTTCACCAATTTTGTTTATAAAGAAGAAGGATGATACTCTAAGACTGTGCATTGATTATAGAGAATTGAACAAAGTGACTATTAAGAATAAGTATCCTCTTTTGAGGACAGATGACTTGTTCAATCAGCTTCATAGTGCATAATTCTTTTCTGAGATTAACTTGAGGTCGAGCTATCATCAGTTACGGATCAGTGAAGTTGATGTTCCTAAAATGACATTTCATACTAGATATGGCCACTATGAGTTAATGGTGATGTCCTTCGAATTAGCCGATGCACTAATAGCCTTTATGGATTTGATGAATAGGGTATTCAAACCATTTGTGGATCATTTTGTAGTGGTTTTCATTGATGATATAATGGCGTATTTGAGGAGTATGAAAGAGCATGTATATCATTTAAGGATAGTGCTATAAACACTAAGGGAGCAGGTAGCATCGCTTTATGCTAAGTTCTTAAAGTGTGATTTTTGGCTGAAAAGTGTAGCATTCCTTGGGCATGTAGTGTCTAAGGATGGCATTCAGGTGGATCCATAGAAGATTGAAGCAGTGTCTGAGTGGCCTGGATCAACCATAGTTATTAAGATTCAAAGTTTTTTAAGTTTTGCTAGGTATTATAGGAGATTTGTCTAAGATTTCTTAAGGATCGCAGCACCTATGACCTGCCTGACTTAGAAAAATGGAAGTTTATATGGTCAGATGCATATGAGAATAGCTTCTAACTATTGAAGGAAAGTTGATTACAACTCTAGTATTGACTTTACCTAATGGAGTAGATAAGCTTACTATGCACTATGATGCTTCAAGAGTTAGCCTACGTTGTGTGTTGATGCATAATGGAAGGGTAGTGGCTTATACTTCTAGGCAGTTAAAGAAGCATAAACAGAACTATCCTACTCATGACTTATAGATGGCCGCTGCTATTTTTGCTCTCAAGATTTGGAGACATTATTTGTTCAGGGTAACATATGAGGTCTATATTAACCACGTGAGTTTAAAGAGTATCTTTCAGTAGAGAGATTTGAATCTTAAATAGAGAAGAAGGCTAGAACTTCTTAAGGATTATGACTGTGATATCTTATACCATCTGTAATGTCCCGATATTTTAAATATTTTTAAACTGCATCGGGATATGCAATGTTAATAATTTTGATAAATATAATTGATTATTTAATTAGTTTGTTAATTATTAAAGTTATTTTTAATTATTTTAAGTTTTCTACATAAAATTTTCCTGAGAATTTTATTTTTAGGAGAATAAAACATAAATAAATAATAATTATTTACGTTAGTCTATTTTATTAAATTGCATGATTCCATGCATGATTTTATATATCATATTTATATATATACATAAACATGCATATATATATATATATATATATATATATATATATATATATATATATATAGTTTGAATTATTTACAAAACATGTCCTCGTCTTCTCCCTAAGCTCCTGACGCCCCTCCTTCCCGGTCACTGCTGCAACTCCCTTCCCTCACTGTCGGTGTGCCTTCCGGCATGCCACCACCCTCTCCAGCTCACTCCGCCGCCTGATACTCCCTTTTCCAGCATATATATATATATATATATATATATATATATATATATATATATATATATATATATATATATATATATATATATATATATATATATATATATATATATATATATATATATATATATATATATATATATATATATATATATATATATATATATATATATATATAGTTTGAATTATTTACAAAACATGTCCTCGTCTTCTCCCTAAGCTCCTGACGCCTCCTTCCCGGTCACTGCTGCAACTCCCTTCCCTCACTGTCGGTGTGCCTTCCGGCATGCCACCACCCTCTCCAGCTCACTCCGCCGCCTGATACTCCCTTTTCCAGCATGATTTGGCCTGATTTTCGTCGAGAAGCCGAAACCTAACCTTAACTTCGTTCAAAGATTTTTTCGGCCACTAAATTGGACGCCACTAGTCTCTATCTCTTTCTTCAGCTTCGGTGAGTGCATTTCCAAGCTTAGTTTCGCTTGTTTTGGTCTAGATTTTTGTTGGTGATCAATTTTCTATTTCGGCCATTTTGAGTTCTTTACTTTTTTTGAACTTCAATCTTGCTAATTCAAGCTTACTTCCTTCACAAAGATTGTTCCTAGTAGCTCAATCTACATCTTGTAATTTTTATAGAATTTTTGCAATTTATTTTGATTTTTGTGAATTTTTTATTATTTTATTAATATTTTCTAATTTTCATAAATTAATTAAATAATTTATGAAAGTATGATTTATGGTGTTTATAAAGGTTAAAATGAATTTTAGAAATTAATTTTTAATTTTTTTGATTTTTGTATAATTATTATGAATTTATTTACTTTAGGTGAATTTTGGAAAATTAGGTTAAATAAGTATTTTGTTAGAATTAATGGGTTAATTGATTATAATTATTTATTTTATTGAATTATATGTTGAAAAATTAATTTTTGAGTAATTATATAATTTTTAGTGAATGTTTGAATAATTATTGTATATTATGTGAATTATATATAATTAAGGGTATTTTGGTAATTTGGTAATAATTTGGTTGAAAATTAAGTTAAATTGGTTTTAATAATTATTTGAGGTATAAAAATGAATTTTTACAAATTTTTTAGTATTTTTAACTAATTAAAACTATTTTTCAAAAATTATTTTCAAATTTTATATTAATATACCATTTTTGTAATAAATGAGTTTTTAATGATTTTTAATATGTTTTTGGGCTAATTATGTATATTGGATATATAAAATGAATTTTGGTTAATATTTATGAATTTATCGAGAATTATCGATTTTTAATAATATTTTATTATAATTAGGGTTTTATTGTAATTATCGGTAAAATAATTATTTTTAGTGTTTAAATACCTAAATTGCTATATTTTGATATATAAAGGGTATTTTTGGTAATTTTAATGTATTATGTATTTATCTAATGAATTGTGAACCTCAATCGATGGAATTGTAGTTTAGGGGTCCAACCGAGGAGTTGTGTGACTGTATATACTCGAAGTGTGTTTTCTTACAGGACCGGCTCCACTTTCTGAGTAGAGAGATGTTTATTTTACAGGGGAGGTTTTGTCAAATTTTTTATAGAATTCTCGTAAAATGTGACATCCGGTCAAATTCTTATTCCTTATTTGTGTCCAGTGTTTTAGATCGAGTCTCTAGAATTTCGTTAGATTTATTCTAATTTCATGTTATCGTTTATTTGTTAGTTGCGCTGAGACTGAGGCCTAGTGGACCAGGCTTGTCGGACCCGTCTCAAGGAGCGCACAACTGTGAGTTGTTATTTTATATATACGTGTATTTAGGTTGCATGTTTTTAGAAATGTATGTTTTAATTTTATGAATTATGCATATAGGATTTAATAAATGCTTAGGTATATTTTAGATATATCTTGGTATATTTTTTGGTATATTTTAAATAAAATGCATGTTTTATTATTGATTTATACCTAAAATGTTTTTAAGTATATATATAGTTTATTGTTGGTTGTTTCTGTAATTGAATTGAATTTGTTTAACGTATATATACTCGAAATATACTTGGTTTGTTTTTGGTATATTTCTAGTATATATATGGTTTATATTGTCATTTTAATTAATGTCATGCATCATTTATTTTATGAATGTATGGGTTTATTTTTAAATGAAGGATATCAATAGAATGTGCTACCTAGTGGGCAACACTAGGACCGAGTACGTACCGGTACGACGATAGATTGTAGGTTAAATTACTAACCTATTTATGGATATTGATTCGATTGATTTGATTGATGTGAGATGTGATTTAAGAGTGTGATTGCTAGAGCTCGGTTGACCAAGTGTCCAGGGGCCAATCACACTGACAGTCAGACTACTGGAGCTCGGTTGACTTAGTGTCTCGGGGCCAATCCACTATCCAAATGGAATAAGTGAATTTATTTGGAATAAGTGAGCCTGTATGGCTAGAGTGTTGTCTAACACTATTTGAGGTTACAATCATTTAGGGTTCTATTTGATCCTTCATAAACGGTTATTATTTTCAATATTATATAAAATGATTTTAGCTGCATCTATGTGTATTTGCCTGTATGTATATTTATTATATAAACTATTGAGTGTTTGCATTTGTCATTTAGCTATGCATGTATATATATTATAACAATTCACTCGGTGAGTTCTGACTCCCCTCCATTGATTATTTTTCAGGAGAGTCTTCATCCTCAGACCTCAATAGCTGACCCTTACGTCGGATTTCTTCCGCCCGACTTTATTATGTAAACTTTTTACTTGCTTTTATTTTGTATTCTAGACTGTACAGTAGTTAAGTAATGGGATGTCTATTTTATATATGTATGAGATTTAAATTTTAAAGGATTGAAATAAGAATTTGTATTGAAAGATTATATATATATATATATATATATATATAATATTATATATATATATATATATATATATATATATATATAAGATGAGTTTGTGTTATTAAATCAGCTGATGAGTTACATTATTACTTATGAAATTTTAATTTCCGCTGTAAGATATTTTATTTATTTTATTATTAGTGCATGCTTTTATATTTTCTTTAAGGCTTGATACGGGTTCTGAATTCAAAAGAATTCTCGTTCCCTAGCACCAGTCATGGCCCCTTGTTTTAGGTCATGACAAAGTTAGTGTCAGAGCGAAGTTCTATGTCAAGGCCTTAGTTGTGTGAGTTATGGCCCTAGTTCTCAATGTTGTGTTTTATTTTGAAACTACTACAGTGAATTAGGTTCGAGTATGTCTTGATAAGTATTCCTTTAGTTTTCTGCATTATCCTCTGTTGTCTGTCTTATCTGAATCCTTCTATTTATCTTTTCAGAATGAGGAGGCGAGCATGTGTCACTCCACCAGTCATTGAGGCCAAGGATGATGAGTCCTTCTAGGATGAGGTTTTACCTCCTGAGCTACCAATTAGGCGCAAAGGTTATGGCAGAGGTAAACCTCGAGGAGCGGCAGGTCACCGTAGATAGAGAGAGTTACAGGATGAGGAGTCTGTAGAGCCTGAGTAGGAGGAAGTTCCTATACCTTCAGTAGTTTAGCCTGTTCAGCCTAATTATCAGCAAGGTATGTTTGATCTTGAGGTAGCTCTATTCTATGCCAGAGTTGGCAAGATCGCTTTTGATGGGACTTCTGACCCTCTAGATTTTCTACATACGATCAAGATGAGGACTCAGACTGCTCACACTGAGTACTAGCAGATTATGATCGTTGAGCTTTCTATTGAAGGACCAGCCCTGGATTGGTTCATTCAGATGATCTAGCCGTACATGATGATGAACTTGGGCTCAGTTCAAAGAGCGATTCATGAGGAGATTTTACCCAGAGCTGCTTCGCATGAGTTATTGTCTCCAATTGACTAATATTTCTCACGGTGACAGATCTATTGAGGAGTATACTCGAGAGTTCCTCTGACTTGGTAGATATGCAGAGGATTTAATGTGAGACCAGTATTTTGTGATCACTACCTACGTCACTGGATTGGTTTTGGCATTTGTTAGTATGCCTACAGTGAGCCTTACTCCAGAGTTGGGTGATAAAGTTGGCTAAAGAGATTGAGCTGAGGCTAGTCAAGCAAGGAGCTATACGTGATTATTACAAGTTGTGTGTACAGTCAGGTGGATTCCAGACTACTTTGTACTCGAGTTTTCAAATTGGTTTGAGTAGTCAACAGAGAGGTCCAACCCAGCAGACTTAGAGACAGTAGCAGCGAGTACATCGGAGCAGTAGACATGGCCGTGGAGGTCACTGTGGACCATTCAGACTTGGGTCAGGTGCTTCGAGTAGCAGTAGTGGTCGTAGTTCCGGGTCAACTGCCAGTGTATGTTAGACCTGTGGTAGAGTCCATCAGGGACCATGTTATATAACACCACTGACGTGCTTTAAATGTGGATAGACGGGGACATTTTGCTAGATCGTGTCCTTATTCTGGGCATCAACAACCACAGATTCCATAATT